>JASEVX010000013.1:11589131-12189131 GCA_031761405.1 Serripes groenlandicus | reverse complement strand
ATGATTACGTTGGTGATGTAATTGATGATGATGTTGGTGGTGGTGTAATTGATGACGATAAGATGACGTTGGTGGTGTAATTGATGATGATATGATGATGTTGGTGGTGTAATTTATGGTGATGATTATGTTGGTGGTGGTGTAATTGATGATGATATGATGACGTTGGTGGTGTAATTTATGATGATGATTATGTTGGTGGTGTAATTGATGATGAGTCTGATGCTATAATTGATGATGATATGATGATGTAATTGATGATGATATGATGATATTGGTGGTGTAATTGATGATGATATTGATTGTGTTATTGGTGATGATATGATGATGTTGGTGGTGTCATTGATTATGTTATAATGATCATGTTGGTGTCATTGATAATGATATGATGATGTTGGTGCTGTTATTGTTGATGCTATGATGATGTTGGTGGTGTAATTTATGATATTGAAATGATGCTGTTGGTGTCATTGATGATGTTATTATGATGTTGCTGGTGTAATTGATGATGATATGATGATACTGGTGGTGTAATTGATGATATTGGTAGTGTAATTGATAATATTGCTGTAATTGATGATGAAGTTGGTGATGTAATTGATGATGATATGATGATGTTGGTGGTGTAATTGATGATGATATGATGATGCTGGTGGTGTAATTGATGATATTGGTAGTGTAATTGATGATATTGGTGTAATTGATGATGATGTTGTTGATGTAATTGATGACGATACGATGATGCTGGTGGTGTAATTGATGATATTGGTAGTATAACTGATAATATTGGTGTAACTGATGATGATGTTGGTGATGTAATTGATGATGATGTTGGTTGTGTCATTGATGATGTTGGTGGTGTAATTGATGATGATGTTGGTGGTGTAATTGATATTGATGGTGTAATGATGATGATGTTGGTGGTGTGATTGATGATGATGCTGTTTATGATGTTAGTGGTGTAGTTGATGATGATATTGGTGGTGTAAATGATGATGATATGATGATGTTGGTGGTGTAATTGATAATGATGTTGGTGGTGTGATTGATGATGATCATGGTGGTGTAATTGATAATTGATGATGATACAATGACGTTGGTGTTGTAATTGGTGATGATATGATGACTTTGTTGGCTAATTGATGATGATATGATGATGCTGGTGATGTAATTGATGATAATATGATGATGTTGGTGGTGCACTTGATGATGATATGATGATGTTGGTGGTGCAATTGATGATGATGTTGGTGGTGAAATTGATGATAATGTTGGTGGTGTAATTGATGATGATATAATTGATGATAATATGATGACGTTGGTGATGTAATTGATGATGATATGATGATGTTGGTGGTGGTGTAATTGGTGATGATATGATGACGTTGGTGGTGTAATTGATAATGCTATGATGATGTTGGTGGTGAATTTGATGATGTTATAATGATGTTGGTGGTGTAATTGATGATAATATGATGATGTTCGTGGTGCACTTGATGATTATATGATGATGTTGGTGGTGTAATTGATGATGATGTTGGTGGTGTAATTGATGATAATGTTGGTGTTGTAATTGATAATGATATAATTGGTGATGATATGATGACGTTGGTGATGTAATTGATGATGATATTGGTGGTGGTGTAATTGGTGATGATATGATGACGTTGGTGGTGTAATTGATAATGCTATGATGATGTTGGTGGTGTAGTTGATGATGTTATAATAATGTTGGTGGTGTAATTGATGATGATATGATGAAGTTGGTGTGTTTTATGTCATGTAAATGTTAAAATGTAATAACACATACCAAGGAAACCTTGTATAATCATTGTTTATATTCTTATATTTTTTAAGTAACAGGTATAGAATGCAATCGACAGAGCCATGTATCCGCGCATCACGGAATTCGAACCCGGTACCGTTGCTACAAGAAGCCGACGCTTTACAACTGCACCAATGTCGTTCATGTGCAGCTCCTTGAGAGTCAACAAGAAATGTCTTCAATTTTGTATAGTGACCTAGTTTTTGATAGACTTCCTTTTACGGTATTACACCATTTTCAACATTATTTCAGTTACATCACGGCGACAGTTTACTTATTCGTGATCCCTGGGTTAAGACTTTAGGTTTTGTAAATGTGCCTTGTCCATGGGCACTCAACCATGACCGCTGTGATTCAGGATCAAACTCTGGACGCTCAGTTTCAAATCCCCGACACTAACCACTCGGCCTATTTAATACAAGCCCAGATATTACCAAGACAAATATTCTGACAAAGTTTTAACCTGCTTAATTTGAAATTCCGGTCTCTAAATTATATTGAAATTCCAATTAAAATATCAAAGCAAAATATGAACAATCTGTATCTACATTTTCCGGTTACTAAAAACAAAAAATGGTGGAATATTTGTTTTACCTTGTTTGAAATAATTTATTTTTTAGAATTAACATGATTCATTTTATAAACAAACGAATATTTACACTGTGCTATAATAGAACAATAATTAATGGTCCGTGCCTGGATACATGGGTATAAGCTGGCAACAATCCACTCATTTCTAAAAGATATTCCACAGATCATCCACTTTCATTGACATTATATACGATCTGCAACTACCAAGACATCTCTCTGAACCCGAGATGGTGTTCAGAAAGGGATTTTCTACACAATCGCTTCTGCTATGCCTTCGGTGCTTTGATTTTATATTTTTCGGCGATAGCTGTATAACCTCAGTTTTGACGTAGATGTTAAACAAATGATCATGATTGTATACCAATCAAATGTTGTATTTAATGAATCATGTCGAAGAAATAAAGGAAATGAAACGTTTTGATTGGTTCATAGTTAAGTTGGCCATCCTACGAGAGGCACTAATGAGATGAAGTTTAACAATGAAATCTTCTGCATACTAACTTTTAATTGTTTTCCTTAAGAAATAAATTTCAGTGAAAAAAATCAGTGAAAACGTATGAAATATAATATTTAAGAGCAAAATATTAAAAAAAATTGAAACATGATAAGTTTTCAGTTATTTATCGTCAATTGAAACTTATACACCTTTTGGGAGCCTCGCGTAATCTTCAGTCATGTGGCGTGTTCTCGGCCTTGATAGTCTATTTATAGAAACTGAAGCTGGATGGAGATGGCCAATTAACCTTTGGTAAACACAAAGATTATTGCGCAAACTTTATAATTCATGGAAAATTACTGATTATTTTGATTATTATTTTAAAGATATTTCTTGTTTTCCTTTATAGTTTTAGTCACATGCTGCAGATTTCTTGTATGTGCGAAAGGGTTGTATTTAGGAGCTGTTTTCTTTATGAGTTTCATCAATATTTGAACATATATCACTTACACGGCACATTTTATTTCCAATATGCAAGTGTACAGTTTAGGTGTCCACACAGTACTGTTACAATTGTTGACCACCACATAAAAATTTCATATGGACAAATTGTCAATTTTTAACAGTAAAATACTAATTACAAATTTATATTGTGCTCCACTGAACCCACTACCTCATTATGCTCTCTAGCATTTTCTCCGGGTTGAAAACATCTGAAGCAAAACTAGCGGATAATATAACCGATACTTAACTACATTATATTGATTTGTGAATATATATAAATTACTATTTAATCCCTTTCCACGTATCGACGCTTACTCACGCCTCTGCAGCTTTTGAAAACAATGAGTCAATAGAAGAAATTGCTCATAATGAACAAATTATACTTTTGCCACAATCTTTTAATCTGTATTGAATAATTTATCTATTAATTGTAGAAATATTTCCTATGTTAGTCAATATGTTTTCAAAGTCGTCTGCTGCAAATTGTTGTATGTGGAATAGGGTTAGCAACAAATCTACACCAGACATTTGAAAGCAATCAGTCAAAACTATTGGAAAATATCTCTAAATTAAGACACAACTATTGAATAGATGTGAATTCATTGTGAGCAATTTCTCCTTTAGCTACAATGTTTCCAAAACATCATTATGCTGCACATGTGTCTTCATGGTGGAAAAGGATAAAAGAAGAATTTTCTATAAAATAATTTAATTTGTCTTAACCCGAGCAATAAGTAATAACACATTAAATGCTGAAGTGCAATACATATTCAGTTATACATCTGAGGCAAATGGGTTTATTTCTAGCCTCTTTTAATCCATTCAGTTTATTATTTCATATAATTTCATTTCATATCATTAGATTATCCTAAATTACTTTTAGCCTCTTTTAAACCATTTAGTTATAATTTATGTCTCTAACATAAAAATGTCTGAAGGTAATATGTTACCACTTTGTAATCACTGTACCCTTATTCAAATCTGATACAAGTTTATTGTAACCAAAGTTTGTAAGATGTGATCTGGAATCTGCCTTTCATATGGTTGGTCTTTTATTGCTGTGTGATTGAAATGCAAGGAGACTACTATTTAGACTACCATGCTCTTAGGTTTTGACTTTTTTTCCCTTTCAGCATTCAAACTTAATTTGCAGTTGTAATTCATTGACGAATAAATCGTTCCATCATGAAATTTTGAAAATTAGGGAAGCCAAGAAAATGTTTTTTTACAAGCAATTTCTGATCTTCCTGCAACGTTTTAAAAAGTTTTTACTGCAGCTGATATATGAAAAATGTTTCCCATCATGGAAATGGTAAACACCTTCCCACTTTTGGACACATTTTGAAGCATCTGCATCAGACAGTTTATAAAAAAATATGGTGTCAAAAGGACCAATTGGAAATGTTCAACTCTATTTGATTATTATACTTTTTGTCTACATGTTTTGAAAGGAGTCTCCTGAAGAATTGTTGTATGTGGGAAAGGATTAACAGCTGTTGCAGTATCCAAGTTTTACTCCAACAGTAGTGAATAGCTGATATTAATTAAATGTGACTTGTTTAACTTAACCTTCCCTTTTTCATATCCATATCAAGATATTTTCAGTTTTCATAATTTATTACTTGTACCTTTTTATGAGTTTAGTGTCATTGGCCAGGCTATTTATTTGAGTTATCAAAGTAATCCCAATGTTTAATAAGCATTCGGACTGTTTAGGATAGGGTTCATCTTGTCTTATATTTTAAATGTTACTATACATGTAAATTTATTTAATTATGTCATTGCGCAATCATAAACAACTTTTCAGTTCAACAGTTGGTCCAGTTATCCTAAGTCTGTCATAATACTTAAACCTACAATCCTGAACGACAACGAGAAGGGTAAGCCATTGCTACCATTGTTGAAGTCTTTGGAACATACAAACCTCCTATAGTTACATAGGATGACATTAGTGTAAATTCAGACTAGCCTGGGTATCCGTATGTTCTGATCCTTAAAACTATCATATTTATGCTGGTTCACTTGATTAATAGTTCAAGGTCAGACAGTGATTATTTTAAATCAACAGCCTGTACATATAAAATTTGATTGATATAAATAATTTCACTCCAAACATGAACAGTATTTAAGCTATATCACAAGCTGATGTATTTACTATTTAAACTTGTTTCATTCACACTTGGCTAGCTGCATCCTAATAATGCAGATTACTTGTATACAGTTTTGTTTGTGAGATAAGGTAGCTCCAATATTCGACAGTGCTTCTTATGTATTGACTGTAACATACATGTCCTGACTCAAATGTATTGTCAAAAATGGATTTATTTTTATCCATTTGAAGATTTAACTTTTTACCAGATATCTAACTTTATCAATGTAAACATTTATTTTATATGCTATAAGAGCAAATTTATAGTTGTGTTGTTAGAAACTATTTTTTTTGAAGCTATAAATAAATACTGAAAGGCTTTAAGTTATCATTTTCTTTCATTTTCATAGTAAGCATTTTTTTATAATATTTATGTTAACTTTCAAATCTTATTTTGAAATAACAAATACGTTTCAGAGGTGGCATCCATCTGGCAAGGGCTGGACATCATTATGCTATTCAGGTTCTTAATTGCTAACAACCTCAGCAACATTCTAAATAACACTTGTTCAATGCAGTTGATTATATAATATTTGATTGGCAATTATTTCTTTCTTGTATACATTAACCATTTCCCACATTCAGACCCTTTCTGATGTATTTGCATTTTTCAGTAATTAAACCTTTATTTACATAGATTTTCCATGTTTTTGCTTACATTTAAAATCGTCTGCTGCAGATTAGTTGTATCTGGGAATGGCTTAAACAAATTAATGGATGTATACATGTGACTTTCTACAGACACGAATGCTTCAGGATCAAACATGGATTTAACAAAGGGCCCTTGTCATAGAGATTAAAGCTGTAATTAAATCCAACTAATGACATGGATGAACTCTCTCCTGATGTGTTATAGGAAATGAATTTAACGTTTTAAACACATGTATGTGTGTTTTATTTAATAGTTGTAATATAGTCTCGTGTTCTGTACTTGTTTTGAGGCTGTGCGTTTTCCATATTATTTCGTGATGAACAAATATTGTTTAAAGTCCAACAAGATGAGGGTTAGATCCAATAGTGTAGGTCCTTCCATAACTCCTCAATGTGTCATGATTCGTTAGAGTACTAAAAATGGCTAGGAGGTTTAATAAGGTACATGCATATGAAAAACGCCCCTTATCTACACTTCTGGATACATGTTTTATCTTTTATTTACACACAACACAAAGTAATAAAAGCCTTATCTAACTATTTCGTCACTTGAATTTTTAAACATTTAAAAAGAGTCCAATTAGCATTAATATAATGAAGTAATTAAGTGACCATAAATTAGAACATATACTGGGATGAAGTTCATCAATATGTACAAGTATCAACTGATACAAAATTTTAAAAAAAGCCCCATTATTATCGACCTCGTATTAATACAATATATTTTGCGATCAATTATTGAATGTTAAGCCCTTAACATGTATTTCAAGACTGTGTGACTGTAGTTGTATGTTTATCCTTTTCTAACAATAGTTGTATTATTTAATCATTTATTATCATAGGAAGTTGTTTATGATGATGATGTTGTTGGTGGTAAAGAATCCGAAAGCAAGTTGGATAAAGCGATATTTGGACGATAAAAATACTGGCTCGTGGAAAATATTCTTTAACAAAGCTTTAAAAAAGTTCGGAGGCAAATTAATATTCGAGTGTAAACTACACGAAACTGATATTCAAAATATGTTCAATAAAAATACTTTTCTAAAGGATATATTGGTATCATGGAATTACCAAAGAATAATATTAAAAAAGAAATAATTTGGAACAACACAGATATAAAGTGCAATGGCAATACAATGTTCTACATAAATTGGTATAACAATGGGATAAAGTTTTTAGAACATGTATTTGATTTCCGTACAAAAACATTTTTCGATTTTGAAACATTGAAGTATATATACAATCTTAACTCAAACAATTTCCTGAAATATCAGAATATCATTGGAAACATTCCAGATGAAATGAAGAAAGAAATACAAAAGACACAACCAGTGAATGACGAAAATAAACAATTAGTTGCAAAAATAGTAGAACTGACAAAAGTAAATAAATTTTTATATAAACTTCAATTACAAGGTGAAACGCCACTCACAAATGCAGAAGATAAATGGGAAAAAGTATTTGACGAAACCTTAGACTGGAAGAGTATTTATATCTTACCTTTTAAGTCCACATTAGATACAACCTTAAGATGTTTTCAGTACAAGCTTTTAACTAGAATTCTACCTACAAACGAACTATTATTGAGATTTAAAATGAAACCTTCGAATATATGCGATTTTTGTGCAAGTAATGTAGAAACATTAGAACATCTGTTTTGGGAATGCTCACACACACAATTGTTATGGAATGGAATTATAACCTTTTTGGAAAGAAATCAGATAAAAGTGAAGATACAAAAAAAAGATGTTTTTCTTGGCATATCAAAAAAGATCACAGATATTAACACATTGAATTACATTATAATACTTGTCAAACAATACATATTTAAAATGAAATACGCAAATCGAATTCCAACGAGTAATATGTTCATTAATTACTTTAATAACAGATTAAAAGTAGAACAAGAAATAGCCTTTTTAAAAGACCAGTCAGAACTTTTTAATAGAAAATGGAAAAAATTCTAACCATTGTTAATGTCTAAATAATTAGACATTACCTCATTTTATCGAACCTTAGTCCAAGATACATAAACTCTGTCTCTATCTCTGTCTCTGTCTCTGTCTCTCTGTCTCTCTGTCTGTCTCTCTGTCTCTGTCTGTCTCTGTCTGTCTCTGTATATCTGTCTGTCTCTCTCTCTCTCTCTCTCTCTCTCTCTCTCTTCTCTCTCTCTCTCTCTCTCTCACTCTCTCTCTCTCCTCTCTCTCTCTCTCTCTCTCTCTCTCTCTCTCTCTCTCTCTCTCTCTCTCTCTCTCTCTCTCTCTCTCTCTCTCTCTCTCTCTCTCTCTCTCTCTCTTTATAAAACTGAAAAAACAGCATTATATACACAACTACATGCTTTGATAATATGTATATATATTATGTTAGGATGTGAATTACATATGCACTGTTACTTTAAGATATATATTTTACTTACATGTATTATGTATAAATTGTTTTGAATAAATGAAAAAAAAAAAAAAAAGAATCCCTGTGGTAATAAATAGAGGATATTTGTTTGTTTTGAGTGGATATGGAATATATCTCATCGAGACGTGATACAATTGAATATTTTCACGAGCGCGTAGCGCGAGTGAAAATGTTTAAATTGTATCACTTCGAGTTGAAATATATTCCATATACACTCAAAACAAACAAATTTTCTTTTTATTTAATGACAAATTGATGAAAAACAAATAATATACCCATTATGTATTTCTTTATGTATAACTTGTGTAGAATAACATGACCGAATACTAGGAAAATGACGTCACGTCAGCGGTTTAACGTCATAATGTTAGTCCCTCTGACGTCATTTATTCATATTCCACAGTGTGGATTTTTGAAAAGATATAGGGTTATATTTCACTCTGATAAACAGCAAATTCATTGGTTGTCATATAATAAATCCCGGTCGTTTATACGTGTACATCTATGTACGTAAATATATTTGTAATCAAGACTCGTTCAGTCGTATACATTAATTAAGAAGAATGCGCTTATTCATGTATCGACATGACCCGATCTTCCGCGGTTTATGAGTCATTCTCAAAATCCGTCACTTTTTCTGTCTTTTGCTTATACGGTTTAGGAAAATCCACTATGCCCTTAAATTACGGTTGTGATTAATTGTTTGTACCAAGTTATGTATGATGAAAATTAAATAATTTCATAATTGTGGCAAATTCTTCGCAAAAATGTATCTCAAATAGAGACAATTGTATAGAAACACTCTGTCTTTAGTCCTGTGAGGTAGAATTAAATGTAAAATAATACCATATATCTTACGATTTCAAATATAAAATTTCATTCATTTGATGAAACAAACATTAAAAATAAATAATAAGAGCAAAAAAGTATTGAATTGATTGATTATGATATAAAAAAATATTCATTTGGGTCTGTCCATCATTTATTGTTCCTTCCCATAACGCTTTAAACAGCATGTAAATAATGAAGGATCCCCTGGGTTGCTGATGCTGGTACTTCCTGTAAACCTCACTCTGATGTTCATGAATTTGATGAATGCTGCTTTGTAAACACTGCGATGAAGTGAAAAGATATCGGACATTCACAGTGAGTATTGCTGTAAAATATATTCTAATGAGTTCTTTACTGTAACTGCTTCAAAGTCCTATTTAAATTTCAGTGATTTCATAAACATAAAGATGTTTTAAACCTTTGGTAGTTCTAAAACTTTCCAGCATGTTGGGACACCTCTACAGGGACCATTCATTTTTTAATTTGGAATTGACTTCGAGTTCTTCCTTCCTGTAACTTTCTTTCCTGTATCGCTATTTTATGTTATGGGAAAGTTCGATTTTGTTATTGGAAAGAATAAATAAAGAGTATTAAAAGATTTTTAAGATTTCACTATTATATATATTTTGGAGATAATGTATACATAATTGTTGAAATAATGTTCTGTTAATTATAGGTGATGTGTAGTTATATAAAGATATCCTACCTCTGAATATTTCATAATCTAATATTTATGTTACAGGAAAGAGTAATATTGTTACAGGAAGGAAGAAAAATGACATAAATAAGAATGGGTCGATTGTCATCTTTCATTGTTTTCGTTATTACTGCTATTAATTGATTTATTATACATTTGTTCTTGTTTGGTATCATGTGTGTGTGTGTGTAAAGCTTGTGACAATCAGTACTCTTTTGTTCCTGCATATTTCTGTAACAGGAAAGAATAAATTTGTTATAGGAAGGAATATAAAAATAATAGTTTTCAAAAACTGTTACAGTTTAAAACAGTTTGGTTCTTCTTATCTTTTAAATAGTTTCCATGGTATAATGGAAATGTTTCAGAAGTGAAAGTGGTAACATTAAACATTCTATAACAATAAATTTGTCATTTCACTATATTTTGGGTTACGGGAGGGAATCGCTTCATTACTGGAAGGAAAATTGGGGAACATTTATCAACAAAAATGTCAAATGTGTCCTTTTTTTTATTAAATAAATTTCCAAGTAACAGTATTTGACCATTTTGACCATTTCCCCTAACGGTGTGATATTACATTGAGTGAGAATTCAATCAAATTGTAAATGTAATTTTGTTATGGGAAGGAAATGTTATGTTACTGGAATGAAAATTCAATAATAATAATAGTATTACTAAAATTGCATAAGGGGTGTTCCAGGAAAACAAAACATCCCAATTCACCAAATTAAAATAGTAAGTCGTACCACAACACCCCCCCCCCCCCCCCCCCCCCCCCAGAACAGACCTATTAAATCATTATGATAGTAATATAACAACAAATATCTTGCATTTCAGGCATAATGGCAATGTCAAATGCTGAACAACAACGAAAGTTTAGAGAAAACAGATAAAGATCCAACTATTTGGTCAAAGAACAGCAAAAATATAAAACAGATAAAACATCAGGGAAAAAGAATGTAGAGATTGAGCATAGACAGACTGAGAATGTAGAAGTTGAGCATAGAGAGAATGTAGAAATTGAGTATAGAGGAAAAGAGAATTAAGAAGTTGAGCATAGAGAGAATGTATAAGTTGAGTATAGAGAGACGGAGAATGTAGAAGTTGAGCATAGAGAGAATGTAGAAGTTGAGTATAGACAGACTGAGAATGTAGAAGTTGAGCATAGAGAGAATGTAGAAATTGAGTATAGAGGGATTGTAGAAGTTGAGCATAGAGGGAAAGAGAATTTAGAAGTTGAGCATAGAGAGAATGTAGAAGTTGAGTATAGAGAGACTCAGAATGTAGAAGTTGAGCATAGAGGGAATGTAGAAGTTGAGCATAGAGAGAAAGAGAATTTAGAGGTTGAGCATAAAGGGAATGTAGAAGTTGAGCACTGAGGGACAGAGAATGTAGAAGTTGAGCAAAGAGGGACTGAGAATGTAGAAATTGAGCATAGAGGGACTGAGAATGTAGAAGTTGAACATAGAGAGAGTGTAGAAGTTGAGCATAGAGGGGCTGAGAATGTAGAAGTTGAGCATAGAGAGAATGTAGAAGTTGAGTATAGAGAGACTGAGAATGTAGAAGTTAAGCATAGACAGAATGTAGCAGTTGAGTATAGAGAGACTGAGAATGTAGAAGTTGAGCATAGAGAGAATGTAGAAGTTGAGTATAGAGAGACTGAGAATGTAGAAGTTAAGCATAGACAGAATGTAGCAGTTGAGTATAGAGAGACTGAGAATGTAGAAGTTGAGCATAGAGAGAAAGAGAATTTAGAGGTTGAGCATAGAGGGAATGTAGAAGTTGAGCACCGAGGGACAGAGAATGTAAAAGTTGAGCATAGTGGGTCTGAGAATGTAGAAATTGAACATAGAGAGAGTGTAGAAGTTGAGCTTAGAGGGGCTGAGAATGTAGAAGTTGAGCATAGAGGGACTGAGAATGTAGAAGTTGAGCATAGAGGGACACAGAAGGTAGAAGTTGAAAACGAAAGGAGAGTTGAATGTAGACATTGTGATTAAATCGAAGATAGAAGTTGAGAATAAAAGGACAGACAGTGCAGAAGTTGAGCATAGAATATGGAAGTTGACAGAGAATATGGAAGTTGAGAATAGAGGGAAAGAGAATGTGCAAGTCGAGAGAAGAGGGATAGAGAATATGGAAGTTGAGAGTGGAGGAGTAGAAGAAGTTGAAAGCATAACAGATACTAAAATGGTTCGATCTAGCTCTGAATATATTGGGAAATAAGTTATTGTTGAGTATGAAAGAACGCATTTATTCCACAACCCAAAAGAAATTCTGGATCTTATTTTGAGGTTGATAAAGAAATTTGGGCATCCATTGCAGTAACAAATAAAATAAATTTCAATGTAAAGGAAGTCCTGATGATGAAAATATAGGTACATGTACATGCAGAAATATAAAACAGAAATATAAAACAGACGTTGGTAAACTCTGAAAAGTGTTTGAATAACCCTTTCCCACAAACTGACGCATCTGCAGCAGAGGACTTTCAAAAACAGTGTAGCCAAAGGAGAAATTGCTTGCGATAAGCAATATCTCCGTTTCTCACATTTGTTTATCTTTATTCAAGAGTTATACTGTCAGTTTTGCAGATTTTCCATAGTTTTTGCTTAACCGTTTTAAAGTGTAAGTCTGTTGTATGTTGTAAAAGGATGATCAATTTTGAAAAGAATGTCAGATTATCATTGGAATATAATTTGTTTTCGATATTATTAAAAGAAGAATTGTTTGTTCTTTGTTGTTGTTAACATTATTTTTGCAGTTTTATGATGTTATATTAAGTGAATATATTGTCTGTTGTTTTTAGATATTTCACAGACAATTAATATTGATTATGTTAAAAACAACTATAGACAAATTGTTTGTTGAAGAATATAACTTTCTTTACTATAACAACTGAAATTCCTTCCTGTAACACTTTGTTTCCTATGAGTATATAGATATATCAAGCAGTTATTACAGAAGATTTTGTCAGCTGTTCCATGACATTTAAAGACTCTCAAATACTAAATTTTTCAATTGCTACATTGCGTAACAATTAATTTATATCTTTATGGGGGAAATTATTTCCAGTAACAAAGCAGTTCCATCCTGTAACATCACTTTCCTTTCTGTAACACAGCATATTTTATTATTTTTTGTCAAGCTTGTGATCTTAAAATAAAAGATAAGTATAAAATAAGATGCATCCCAAGTTGCATTTCATAATCATGTAACATAACACATTGAGTTTTAGTTTTATTGAATTAAATTTGGATAAAAACATCTCGATTTTTCAAAGTATTGTACATGAGTTTATGGTTTTTTAAAATTTAAACCTTTAAAATGACATTTCAATCCATTTTTATTTCCCAAAACAATTTTTTGAGTTATTTCTCTTAATCAATCATGAAAATATGGATTTGGGAGAAAAGTTACAGTTTTACTGCACTAATAAAAGAGTGTTACGGTAAGGATATTTTTAAAACCCGATGAACTATAACTGTTTGTTATTCACTTAAATTAAGTTTTTTAAGATATCATTTTAATTTTCATGTATTCTACAAATGTTCCGAGTTCATATTTTATCAATAAAAGTTAATTGCAAACAAATTTAGTTTTTAGTCTTTGTCCTTTTCAATTTTGACCAATTTTGAGAATGACTCTTATACGCGTAGACCTATGTACATGTATGTAAATATGTCTGTGTTGTATCCGTTTAATGTGACCCTGATCTAAACAGCTATATTAAACAGTATCTTTCAATGTGATACAAATGAAGGGTATATAAACGTTCAAACATACCTTTTAATCAATTATTCCGTTAAAATAATCGGTCAGAATGCCTCAACAAAAGTTTAAATTAATGAGTTCATGTCCTTGCTATATCTGCTACTTCCACATTTTAATAGGTCAGATAACACTAAATACATCTGCGAAATAATATGTTAGAAAAACTTCTCCGTCTGGTTGCATTATATATGTAAACTTTAGGGTATAAGCTATATTTACATGTATGTACGTTGTGCATTTGCTTACTTAGCCGTTTTAGTAAGAAATTTACATTACATATACAGTGAATGTAGAAAGAGGGAATAGAAAATTAACTCAATTCTGACGAGTTTATAGATAAGAGTAATCTTTGTATTGTTTTGTTCTATAACAATAAATGATGTGTATGTATATGTAGTATAGCAACAATCTGTGTATATGTATATGTGGTATAGCAACAATCAGTGTGTATTTATACGTGGTATAGAAACTATATGTGTGTACGTATAGGGGTATATCAACAATATGTGTGTACGTATATGTGGTATAGCAACAATATATGTGTGTATGTATAGGGGGTATATCAACAATATGTGTATATGTATATCTGGTATAGCAACAAACTGTGTGTACGTATATGTGGTATAGCAACAATATATGTGTGTATGTATAGGGGGTATATCAACAATATGTGTATATGTATATGTGGTATAGCAACAAACTGTGTGAACGTATATGTGGTATAGCAGCAATAAGTGTGTATTTATACGGTAGTATAGAAACTATATGTGTATATATATATGTGGTATAGCAACAAACTGTGTGTACGTATATGTGATATAGAAACTATATGTGTGTACGTATATGTGGTATATCAACAAACTGTGTGTACGTATATGTGGTATATAAACAAACTGTGTGTACGTATATGTGGTATAGCGGTTTATATGTGTGTATGTATATGTGGTATAGCAACACTATGTGTATATGCATATGGGTATAGCAACAATCTGTGTGTATATACGAGGTAAGCAACTATACGTCAAAATGCATAGGTGGTATATCAACAATATGAGTGTATGTATATGTGGTATATAGCAACACTATGTATATATGCTATAGCAACAATATGTGAATGTATAGGTGGTAAAACAACAATATGTGTGTACGAATATGTTGTATTGCAAAAATATATGAGCATGTATATGTGGTATAGCAATAATATGCGTGCATGTATATGTCGTATATCAACATTATGTGTATTGTTATATGTAGTATAACAACAATCTGACTATATGAATAGGAGGTATAGCAACACTCCGTGTATATAAATACCAACAATATGTATATAGGGTAAATCAACAATCTGTGTATATGTTAATGTGATAAAGCAATAATCTATGTATATGTATATGTGGTATAGCAACAATATGTGTATGTATATGTGGCATTAATGGACGAATGAGCGAACGAACGAACGATAGGATCGAACGAACGAACGAACAATAGGATCAAACAAACGAACGAATGAACGATAGGATCAAGCAAACGAACGAACGAACGATAGGATCAAACAAACGAACGAACGAACGATAGGATCAAACAAACGAACGAACGAACGATAGGATCAAACAAACGAATGAACGAACGAACGATATGATCAAACAAACGAACGAATGAACGATGGAACGAATAAACGAAGGACAGGCGGACGTACGAACGAACCCACAATTGAACGAACGAATCACTGAATTAATTTATTAATTATGGGTTTAAGAAGGATCGACAGTTCTCAAGTATTCATGATCAGGAATGTAACTGTGGTTTAAAATGTAAAAATTCAAAACGACATGTAAAGAAGTAATATTTTAAGTAGTCTCATGCCTAAATATATTTCCCACTACATGCCTCTAAAGGCTCTAATGCGTGAAGAAATCTATGCTTGTATTTGATAAAGAGCGTAGCGTACTGAATATCTAGTTACACACTCTTTACACCTTTAACTAACACCTCACTAATTATACCATCCGTTCTTTGAAAACATCTGTGTAGCACCTACTATAGTTATGGATATTTTTTGTGAACATCTATATATTGACCGCTAACAGTTCAACACTTTCCCTCATACATGCGCATTTAGACGAATATACAGAATGAGACTTTTAAAAACATCAAGGAAAACGGAGAAATCTTTCATATTTACCAAATTATTCCTTTGTAATAATGTTTTGAACCTCATTCTTTTATTCAAAGAAAGTTTCTATACTTTTACTTAGAAGTCAACTGCTAAAGACTTGTTGTTCCTGGAACCCTTATTTTTCTATTTCTTGACCTTTTCTGTTCAAGTTGAACTTGCACTTTATCCAGTCAGACAAATATCTTGACTGAAATAAAGGAAAACTATTCGACATGGACGCTTGAAAATTGTATACAGCCGTGTATAGTCTTTATATAATATGTTTCACCCATTACGTAATATGAATGTCAATAGTTGAGCACGTTAAAGAAAGGTTACTTAACCCAAGATTGATCTCAGTATACTATCATAACTTATATAAATGTGAATTCATCTACGACTGACATCAGGGCACGATCTTGTTTGATATAACCATTTCCCACGTAAAGGCAGTCTTCAACGCATTTGCAATTGACGACTTTTGAAAACATTGTTATGGAATGAGAAATTGTTCAAGACGAGCAATTTCTCATTTTGCCACAAGGTTTTTGAACTTTTAATGAATTGTACCTTCATATAGAGTGATTTTTCGTGTGGTTGCCAAGCTGAATTGACAGTCGCTTGCTCTAGATGTGTTGTATATAGGAAAGGGATAAAAGACACTTGCTTAACATGCCTTCAATATACTGCATACTTGAAGAGTTGATGACGATCCTAAATGGTGAATTTAGTCAGCTACATGAATATACACTAATATTTTGGTAAATCATTAGTTTAATTGTGTTCTGAGTCATTTGTAACTATAGCAGATTTTGCTATCGCAAATCTACTGAAAATGCTATTCAAATATCACAAACAAATCTAGAGGAAACAATGGGTTACAATTTGCAAAGGGTAATTTGTTCAGGCAGTGTGTATAAACTTGAGTATATGAGGGCGTAGGGATATTTGCTTATTTTTGCATTCGTAATTCAGTCAAGAATCTTTTGCACTATTTTGTTGGCATACTGAATTGAGTTGAAAAGGTGTTCTCAGCGATATTCATCACATGAATTTAAAACTTCAACTATCGCAATTCTACCAATAAAACTAAAGAAATTAAGATAACCAAGTCAAGCATTGTCAATCAAGGAGTTCAGCAGTGTGCGCTATAATCTCCTGTGATTCTCCGATGTTACCAGTTTGAGCCATGCACGTGGATTTATAACAATGGTGTGACCGTGGGCTCCAATGAAAAGAGAGCTCGTCGGATAATTCATTTGCTCGTTCCAATCAAAAGAGAGTTGAAATGGCCGGCTAATGAAACGTGACACTTTCTTAATTTATATAACACTGCATTTACGTCGCTAATTCAGTTCCATTATTAGTGTTTATCATTGCGGATCAAAATGCCTTTACTTTCGCATACACACTGGAGAGATTGCCAGGTAAATTCATTTTGTTTCGCTTCCTCATAAGCAGGCAATATTGTTTCGCTTTCTCATCAGCATCCGATATTGTTTCGCTTGCTCATCAGCATCCAATATCTTTTTTACAACCTTCAGGAAAACTCAATTCTTCTCCTTTGTCTACAATAATCCAGTAATCAAATCATTGCCGGCACAGGCTGTGTTTTTGCCAGTTTCCCACATAAAGTCGCAGAGTACAGTCTTACTTGGTATGACTTCTATATGTTAACAACGAAACCCTTTATAATCAAAGTTTGTTTTATTGTGGTTTTACGCCGTTTTCAACATTATTTCAGTTGTATCACGGCGACAGTTCACTTATTCATGATCCCTGGGTTAACAAACCAGTACTAGCCTAGAACATGTGCCTTGACCAAGGACACTCCACAATAACTGCCTTCATGATCAAACAATCAATGTAATCTATAAATTAAATTCAATAATGAACCTAACTACCTAATCACCTGAAGACTGTTCTGCACATCCATGTGTCCGTTTGCTTTGACTTTAACCCTTTTTTCACATACAGACGTTTTCTGACGCCTCTGCTGCTAACGACTTTTGAAATCATTGGACAAAAGGAGAAATTGCTTTACAATTTAATAGTTGAACCCTCATGTATTGAGATTTTCACTATTGTTATCACTATGTTTGCAAAGTCGTCTGCGCGGAGAATGTGTGATACAATCATAAAGGTTGATATCGTTCAGCATACTCACGGAGAATAAGTGATACAATCCCAAAGGTTGACATCGTTCAGAACACTCGTGGAGATTGTGTGATACAATCCCAAAGTTTGACATCGTTCAGCACACTCACGGAGAATGTGTGATACTATCCCACATGTTGACATCGTTCAGCACACTCACGGAGAATGTGTGATACAATCCCAAAGGTTAACATCGTTCAGCACACTCACGGAGAATGTGTGATACTATCCCACATGTTGACATCGTTCAGCACACTGGTGGAGAATGTGTGATACAATCGCAAAGGTTGACATCGTTCAGCACACTCACGGAGAATGTGTGATACTATCCCAAATGTTGACATCGTTCAGCACACTCGTGGAGAATGTGTGATACAATCGCAAAGATTGATATCGTTCAGCACACTCACGGAGAATGTGTGATACTATCCCAAATGTTGACATCATTCAACACACTGGTGGAGAATGTGTGATACTATCCCAAATGTTGACATCGTTCAGCACACTGGTGGAGAATGTGTGATACAATCGCAAAGGTTGACATCGTTTATTAAACTCACGGAGAAAGTGTGATACTATCCCAAAAGTTGACATCGTTCAGCAAACTCGTGGAGAATGTGTGATACAATCCCAAAGGTTGACATCGTTCAGCACACTCACAGAAAATGTGTGATACAATCCCAAAGGTTGACATCGTTCAGCACACTCGTGGAGAATGTGTGATACAATCCCAAAGGTTGACATCGTGAAGTCGAGGCTTTGTCTCTGAATAAGGATAGTTTGTAATTGCCCAAGGTTGTCTAAAGAAACATGTCCACATTTACTAACGGTTTTAACTTTAGTATTCCTAAATTACTCCAATATTATAGGGTTTAAATGTAGGAAATGGTTTTGGGTTTCCAACCCTCTACTTGTTTTATTTCTATTTTCAGGAATGGAAGGCATAAGGATTCGACCTTTCATCAACAAGCAATGAAGCCAGTAAGATGTATGATGCCACATTGGCACAGGTTTGTTTTTGTTTTGTTTACATATTAGCTGCATCTAGCTTACGCACGGTCTCATCAGAGTCTTCACTTTCAAGCTTTATCTATACCTAAATGCAATCTAGGACTGTAGCTCGATTAGTTGATCCAATTTACCTTGATATGATTTCGTTACGAATAGTTCACTCTTTACCACACACAGACGCTTCAAGATGCATATATTTTCGGTGTGTGGGAAAGGATCAAAAAGACCATAAACTCGCCTGAAGGAGTTCATATTTACCTTACAACAACAACAACATATATGAGCAATGCAACGGATGACTTTTACTGCGGTTTCATCCTTTCAAAAAATATAGATCGCATCATATACATATATCAGTACTCATAAAGTTACAAACATTTAACCTTGAAACGGCCACGCCACTCGACAACCGACCTTCTTTACCTCGCAACCAATGAAGAAGCGCAGATTGATGTCAGGATTTTCCCTGTTCGCAAAGTAGTTGCACTTGCACACTGTAAGTATCTGGATATTAATTTGAAAATCTTCGACAGACGGTTTTCGTGTGACATGATTCGTGGTAAATAATGGCTGCCCGCCTTGGCGTTCAGAGTTGCAGGGTTAGCATTACGATTGACTGGCTGGTGTTAGGATAAATGGACCAGTAGTACTTGTAAATTACCCAGTAAACGCTGTGATATAACTGAAAACATGTTGAAAGCGGCGTTAAACACCAAAACAAATCCCGGGCGTAAGGCGTCCTTAAAGCAGCTCTTGATTCCTGACATTGATTAAAGCGTCCGTCTTGGTAGTGGTAGTCAAGGGTTCGATCTAGCTTGAGTATTTTATGTAATTTAAAAATCAGATAAGCGAATTAGGACCATCATGGTATTCTTGTCTACTTGATTTATGCAAATGTGTTATATGTTTGTAGTATATTGGGTGTATTTTTCCTGGGTAATATAAATATATCTGTTATTACATGTACATGTTTTTCAGTGGATTATATCCTAAATAAGTCACTGTTTCAAAATAGTGAAGTTATTTACTGATAATCTCACTTTTTGTGCTCCTAACGCATGATTGTGGAGATAGTATGACGACTGTATGTATCAGTGTCGTAATACATGATATCGGTAGTACCTGTAAATTACACAGGTTACGCCGTGATTAAACTGAAATAGTGTTTGGTGTTTACGCCACTTTCAACAAATGTTTAGTTATATCACGGTGTTTCCTGGGTAAGTTACCTGTACTACCGGAAGATTTATCCTGACACCAGCTTGTCTGTCGTAATGTTAACCCCGCAACCCTGAATGCAAAGGAGGACAGCCATTACTATTTGTCATGACACGGCCGGGTATTGATCCCGAAATCCTTACGTCAAGAAATATTTTCCTCTGAGCCTTTCCAACAAATCTACAGCGTTACGTCAAGTCATCTTTTCCTCTGAGCCTTTCCCACAAATCTGCAGCTTACGTCAAGAAATATTTTCCTCTAAGCCTTTCCAACAAATCTGCAGCAAACGACACTGAACATATCGTGCCAAATATATTGAAAAACTCTATTAATGAAAGAGTGTTTATTGAAAACAGTTGAAAACATTGTTGCTTATTGCGGCTAATTCTTTCATTTTCAGATGGTCTCCAGTTATGACGACCCATCCATAGGAGGCATCGAGGGCACCGTGACAAAAATGTTGGAGGCTGACCCGACATTCGGTAAGTCTCTTCTCTTTTAATTAACGTGACTAACTGCAAAAACGGATTAAGAACACCATTGCGTTCATTCGGTAAGTCTCTTCTCTTTTTATTAACGTGACTAACTGCAAAAACGGAATTCGGATTCGGTAAGTCTCTTCTCTGTTTATTAACGTGACTAACTGCAAAAACGGATTAAGAACACCATTGCGGTCAGTATAGCAGTATGGTAACTAATTACTACCTTATTAGCCGTACGTTCGAAAATACAGGAACATTCGTAAGTATGTTATTAAAATGTGAGACATGTCATCTGCATTTTCGCTTGACATATGAAACGATAAATTGTTGCACACATGGAGTGCAATTATTATTTGCTGATAGGTTATCTGAACTTCTGTCTGCATTTGATTATTATGTTATTTAAAATAGTTAGCGAATTAAACACAAACGAACGTCCATATCTTGTTTACACCTTTCAACATACGGTAAAAATGCAGCTTTTGAAAATATCTGAATAGATTATTATAATTAATGAATACAGTTGAAAACACTGTGACAATAGGAGGCATTGCTCATTATGAGCGAAAGGTACAAATTAGCTTTTGTGAACAGTACATATCCAGATAAGCTTGTGCATCCGCAAAGTCTGATCAAGATCTACACTGTTTACATATTACTTACACAAGCTCGTTAAAAGATTCTGTCAGCTTGTGTAGATTATGATAATACTGATAAAGTTTACACTGTGAAATGCACCTACACTGTTAAGAAATGCCAACTAGAACCTTGTTTTATGCACAGGCTCAAATTGATAGTATTGTGGTTCAGATACACCAACATACGTGCAATTGTCGGAAAGGGTTAAATATATTCCATCTGACCAAGAAAAGAAAACATAACGAACAATGTCTTCCTTTTACGCAATGTACTCAATATTGTTAGAGAATTGTTTTTCACTTTTCTAAAACATTATTATATTCCCCTCTACTGCTTCAAAGGCAGACAACATATCAAATAAAGTAAAAAGAATATTGAGGAAAAACAGAGTTTTTGACCAATTTCTCATTTTACCACATTATGAAAGCGTGCCCTGTATATGTGTCTGTAAGCGTATTATCGGACCTGCTCAACTATGGCGGTAAACTGTCCCAGAGTAGAAGAACGTGTCTGACACTGGCATGTCAAGGGTTAGATTCAAATAAAAGACAACCAGTAGAGGTGCATTTATGACTCTCGCTTGTCAAAAATCATATTTCATTCTTAAACTCGATATAAAGTTGACCTTTCACAGGCTAGATTCAAATAAAACCCAAAAAGTAGAGGTGCATTTCTGAACCTGCTATGACAAAGGTCAGATTTCATCCTTAAACTCGATATAAAGTTGACCGTTCACATGCTAGATTCAAATAAAACACAAAAAGTAGAGGTGAATATCTGAAACTGCCATGACAAAGGCCAGATTTCATTCTTACACTCGATATAAAGACGACCTTTCACATGCCAGATTCAAATAAAAAACAAATAGTAAAGTTGCATTTCTGACCCTGGTATGTCAAAGATCAGATTTCATTCTTAAACTCGATATAAAGTTGACCTTGATCGAGGTAAATCTAAAGGTCATATTATTTCATTCAGTTCAATGTAAAATCGAACTCGATCTGGCGGTGGATGATTAAAATCAGCTGTACTTTCTGTTTTATTACAGTGGCGGGCATTGCGCTCAAACTTGGACTGGCTGGTCAGTTTGACGGTAAGAGAACATACAATGATCCAGACATTGCGGAAGCAGCAAAGCAGATGATAGATCTAGCGGGGAAACCGCACGTGACGACGTGGGAAAAAATCACGCACGTGCGATAGATCTATATTTAAACGGGTACGTTGGAAGTTTCATTAGATAATGTATATTTGCAAAATCTACATCATCCAATGTAGAAGGTTCTCAAATAGCATTTTATCATACAAAATAAAAACTTTATTTATAATAGCGACTAGGAAATATAAACATTTCCGACAAACAGACGCTTTCTGATTCCTTTGCAGCAGACGTCTTTCGAAAACATTGTGGCAAAAGGTGAGAATGCTCACAATGAGCAATTTCACATATTGCTACAATGTTTTCAACTTTACTCAATAATTCCTCTTTTATTTATAGATTCTTGTCTATGTTTGACAACATGTTCTCAAAGTCGTCTGCTGCAGAGTTGTTGTATGTAGAAAAGGTTCCAAATAAGTGTCAAATTGTAGCTATAAAATATAGAAATAGTGGACACAGTCAGTAATTCACACTTGTGATCAAAGGGAGGCAACTCTGATGGGATTGCGGTGAAGCCAATTTAGTCTCTTTTAATTTTAGGTGAATATGTAAGATGGAAGTTCTGTCCAAGTGGATTTTATATATTTCATGAAAAGTTTAAAGTGTTTTTAAATTTAAAAATAACCTTGAATATCCTCTCTATCTATGATATGTAACCCCAAAACTGTTGACTTTTATGCAGTTTTGAAATCTTAAGAGCAATTTTCAAAACATTACGTATTTGCTTAAATTTCACTGCGGGATAAGGGTTACTTTTAATTAACCTGTTTGCTAGAAACAAAATAACTTTGTAGGTTTGTTGTTTTGCAGTATTGATTAAGAATTTTAACTTAATACAGGTTTTGGGAGTTTTGGAATTGTTAGGAAAGAACGATATTACAGTATGCTATAGAAAATGCAATAATTCCCTCTGACCTTTGTCGGAAATGCCCTATGACTTGTTCCTGGCGCTCATCTTATATTCAATCGACGTTTTTGTGTTGACTTATTTGAGCCATATCACACGAACATTTTTGATCTGCCAATATGATATGCATTGCTTGAGTACATTCAGAAAATATCTGACAAGTATGGAACGCAAAGGAATTTGAGGTTGACAACCTTTTGCGTTGAAGGTTTTTTATCTGAATATGTTGTTTCTTAATGGCATTATAAATTTGACCTTTCATTTCAAAACCTCAGAATGTCAAGGTTCGTTAAAGATCATTCAAACCATTTCAGACAAAGACAGCAAGCTGTGGACGTTTTAGAAGACGTACTCATTGACCACCCGTTGGATATGGGTGCCATCAAGTTTGCGTGCGAAATGTACGTCGAGAATGGGTTCTATCCACGCATACGAGATTGCTGTGGGCGTGTCTTTCCGCATTGGAAGGAGACCACGCCTTTTTATGGGTAATGTCTACGATGTATGCCTTGTTATGGGTAAAGTCTACGAGTTATGCCTTTTTATGGGTAATGTCTACGATTTATGCATTTATATTTCACAACCAGTTCCTGACGTTTGTGTCAATATATAAACTAGTATTCGTATCTTAATTGCAATTTATTTAATTAAATCACACATTATGGGATAAATAAAACACAGCTTAAATATCATGTAAATATATGTGGTCCTGATAATATATATCATTGCACTATGTTGGGGATCATTTGAACCCTTTCAATGCTGTATAGATAACTTATACTTGTCAAGCTTTGCATCTGGAAGACTCTATATCAAATTCAATGAATACCAAGGTAACATTAGGTTGAGTAAACTACAGTACAGAGCCTAACCAGTCAGCGCGGATGCTGCTGATGGTCCGGTTCTATAGGTCTACTGATGACATAGGCTTCATGACATTTGTTCAAGCTGTCAACTGACTAATATTGCCAAATAGTAGCGTATCTGAGCACGAAGCGATTCCACGTTCAACAGTTTGTTTGGATACATATTAAACTGTAGACTAGCTATAGCTCTTACATGAGATAATTCGAATATCTCTTTTAACTTAAAACAATATCTGAAAATGATCTGTCTTTTAAGAATAGCGTAGCAGCAATTTTGATTTCACAATCAATCAATCAGAACTGCTGCTGTGCTGTTTTCTTGGTATGGTGTTATCACTTACTTTTCATCATAAATAGTTCAGTATAAATGAATAACGATACTGAAAATACATAAATCAATTTGGTCTAAATCGAGGGATGCCTCGAACACGCCGATAATTCGAAGTAATAAATGGGTTTCTTACGACTTCGAGTTAAGGCGAGTCCGATTAAAATGTACTTTTAGAGATTACCTGTCATGGTATGGTTTTGGTTTGGAAGAAACAAACTTCTTTCATGAAGCTGAAAAGATGGCAACGAAGGTTACATAGTTATATTTCGTTTTAACATGTGGTGTTCCATTATATGGACACCGTTTTAGCAATACAACAATTAAATTGAGAAAATGATGAATGATGAAAAGGGAAAGTTTATAGCTCATAGAGTTCAAGAAGTTTCCGCCGAACAGTCCACAAATGTAGCAAAGACTCACGTGCATATCCTAGTCTTCTTTTGTAACACATACCAAACGATTGGTTCTTCCTGGATTATTGTTACAATAATGTTGTAATTTATCCAACGTTTCCAACTCAGTTTCATTGTGATAACATAATAGATATATCTACAGACAATAAACTCATCACCAAAGACGCGCAAATCATACAAGACTGAATTATACTTAGATCATCAAACATATTTCAGATACAATAAAAGATAATAATAATTATGATAATTATAATAAATTGTAATATATTCACAATGAAGCCCTCATTTGGTTGTGTGTTATATACTTTTTAAATAAGCATATATTGGTATAATGTATACTATTGTATAACATTGCCCCTGTGGCTCGGAGACGCTCAATAAGAATAGCAGGCACAGTCTGACACTTGCTTGAATAGTAAGAACCGGCTAAATAGGTATGTACGATTGGAGTCACTGCAACTCTTGAGCTCCAGCAGGTGGGATGTAGTTATTGGACCAATTGTATTTTTCCTGTTCACCTGGATATAAACATAGCTGTTGAAAGCAGAATAAACAAAACCCAAAACAAACAAACAAATCTTATAACATACTTTAATGTAAAAAGTATCTATCAGACACGGAGCGCCAATTAATTATTTAATTATTCGCATCCATAGCAGACGACATTTGAAACCATTAGGGCTCATGATGAGCAATTTCTCCTTTTGCTACAATGTTTTCAAATCTATTCATTAATTGCGCTTTCAGTTAGAAAGAAACAACATATTGTTTTCTGACACGCTTCCATTATCTTTAAACAGGCACTGAAGGTAAACCCTAATGATGGTTGGGCGGTTCACTGTATCGCTAACGTCAGAGAGATGAATGGACAGTTTCAACAGGGTTCAGATTTTATGAAAGAAACAGAAAATGATTGGAACGTAAGTGTTACCAACCCCTCTGAAAGGCACATTTCCTAGCCTAGTACTGGTTTGTTTTCCTTTAGATCGTATATTAAAAAATTCCTTCGAGTATCATATATCAAAAAGTCCTTCGCATTGTGTTTTTCCAATTTATTTCTACTGAGTATAATTATTGTCTAAGAAACAAATAAAAAAACATTTATGCAAGATTACGCCAGATTTAACGTCCCGCATGACAGACAGCCCACCTCCTTCGAAACAGCCTGCTCAATCAACAGTCTCTCTATATCTCGTGCAGAGTGATATTATGTTACATGAACTATGGCATAAAACCAAAACTACCTCTTCGTCATTCTTTCCCACAACATTCTAGGTTTGAGTTATTAGTTTCATTTTTTACAATCTTTTGGCTCCGAATTGGCATAATGCTAAGGTCTATGGGAAATCGAGACTAGTTGACATTAAAAGACAATTGACGAAAAGTAAGAATGTTATCTGAAGCCTTTTCTCACAGACTGTGTTATTGGCTAATCACTTGCTCTAAAAAGTAGTACTGCTTCAGTCTATAGAAAACAGTGACTAATTTACATCACAAAACTTTGTTTAACAATTTATGTCAAATTTACAGGTTATTAAAAGCGTTGTCTGTGTTATATGAATCTATCCAACGGCTCTAAATGGTATTAATGCTAAAGTCTCTAGAAAATAGTGACTAATTAACATAACTATACATTGTTTAGCAATTGATGTAAAATTTAAATGGCAGCAAAAACGTTGCAAGAATAGAACATTGACCTTGGGATTACTAAGCCGACGCTCCAGCAACTGTTCTCTCTTTTGCTTGTGAGCGGCTTCCACTTTTGTTATTTTCCAATACCTCGGCTCTAAAACGTGATAATGCTCAACTCCAGAAAACAGTAAATATTTTACATATCAACTGGGCGTAAACTATTTATGTTAGTAAAACATTTTTCGCAAATACTATATGTTATACGTTCCAATCCCTCCGCTCTAAATAGTAATAAAGTCAAGGACTCTAGGAAACAGTGACTAATTTGCATTACACTACCTAGTGTAACGTACGAATTGACATAACAATTACAGGTTAATAAACGCATTTTCGCAAACACTTTGTTATATGTTCCAATAATTCGGCTGTAAATGGTTATAATGCTAAAGCCTTCAGTAATCAGTGACTAATTTACGTTAAAAGGACCTGTTTCATAATTGACGTTAAGTTTAAAAAAGACCTGTCGGGCACGCGATGCTTGTTTTGCTTGATCTTTGGTATCTTGTATGTTTATATGTTTATTTAAATGATATTTTACTGTAAATAGGTTTTACCGTCTTAACCCACATGCATGCGCATTTTGACAAATTTGTAAAAGACGACTTTTAAAAACACTGTGGCAAAAGGGTAAATCACTCACGATGAGCAACTTCTCTTTTAGCCACAGCTCTTTCGAGATTATACAATAGTTTTTCTCCATTTGTGGAGACTTTATATATTGTTTTGTAGATGATTATTTATGCCGTCTGCTGATTTTTGTACGAGGGGTTTTGTATTTTTTTTACAGGAGTCAATGCTGAGTTGTCACAATTACTGGCACTGGGCCCTGTTTAAATATGAAGCTGGCGATTTTGAAACAGCCAGGGGTATACTAGACACTCAGGTATAATCGGGGAGTAATTAAAACTTCATAAACCCTTTCCCACATGCAACAAATCTGCAGTAGACGACTGCAAAAATATGGATATTTTTTATAAATGAAAGTGTAATCATTGAAAAGAGTTGAAAACATTGTGGTAAAAGGAGAATGTCTCATCATCTTTTGCCAACATGCTTTCAAACAGTCTGCTGCAGAGGCGTCAGAAAGCGCCTAGATATGGTATTGCACTGCTATTGTAAACATAAACGCTGATCCCACAGTAATAAGGATCTAATTGGTGCAGTGGAAGAGCGTTGACCTTTCGTATCAAAGGTCCAGGGTTTGATTTCCGTCTAGAGCGGCTTTTGCCTTGCGGATTTTTCCACACAAATTGCCCGAGTATTGGTTAAGTATCCTGACAGCAGACATCGAGCCTCATTAACAATTGCCGAAAGCTTATTTCGCAGTCGATATAATGTATAAGTAAAAATTAAAGTATATATCAAAAGTATATGAATTATATCAACGCTGAAAACACATAAATGAATTGTGCATACATCGAGGGCTCACTTGGACACGTTACTAAGTCGAAGTTATTGATCGGTCCTTTTCGACTAGACTAGTCGGTGTAGTTCAGAACCGTTCTCCAGTACCCCGTTTTATCAAAGGTCCTAAGGACGGTCTTAGTTAACACCGGTCCTGACGCCAGTTGTCACATGACCGGAAGTTTACATTCTACTGTGCCATACTG
Source organism: Serripes groenlandicus (assembly GCA_031761405.1). Lineage (NCBI taxonomy): Eukaryota > Metazoa > Mollusca > Bivalvia > Cardiida > Cardiidae > Serripes > Serripes groenlandicus. The sequence goes on along the minus strand of JASEVX010000013.1, from coordinate 12,160,627 downwards.
TACTGAACCGTGTTACGACCAACATTGGTGTTTGTTAAGACCGGGGAGTTATGACCGTGTTGATAACATGGTCTCATTTTCGGTCCTAGTTAAGACGGTCTTTAATCCGACCATATTGATAAAACGGGATCCAGATATTTTCAGGGTGAATGTTGGACTAGACAGCGAACAGGGAAGACACTGATGAGACTGTGCGTAGGCTCAGACTTTCTCTGGATCTTTGATGGTCGGTTATCGTGTCACGTGACTCGTTTCATTCCTACAGGTCCTCCCTCTGATGCGTAAATATAAATCCCCGTTTAGTATGACCGATGTCGCTTCGTTAATGTACAGACTGGAGGCAGAAGGTTGGTAATTTTGTTTCTTAGTTCTCCCCTGCCATGTTATGTTCTGACAGTTGAGACTACCTTACCATTTCCCATATACGACACATCTTGCAGCAGACGTCTTTGAAAACTCCTAGGTATATGTATGGAAAATCTCTTTACATTTACGTAAGATTTTAATCCTTTGCCACAATGTTTTCAAAGGTCGACTGCTACACATGTGTCTGCATGTGGGTAAGGGTAACCGATGCTTGAAGAAGTTTGTTGTGCACTCTCGGTGCATTTAAGCAGGAGATACAATGCAAAGTGTTCCCTTCATAGTGTCGATGTCATATAACAGCGCAATGTGCTATATTTATACTTTTTCTTACCGGACAAAACTAAACGGGTTGATTTAAAATGCTTTTAACCTTCATGCAATGAAGCTTTGACAGATGTGCGGTCAGGATACACTTTTCTCCTTTTCCGAATATGTTGGGTAATAAGTTTGTTGATACATTACAATATATTTTATTACATAAAACAACAAACAAAATGTTTATAGCAAAAAAAGAAAATAACAAGTACATTTACATACAGAGACATGGATTTTTACAGAAAAAATACAAATATTCAACAACGTAAGAGTTAATGGTGCTCATTCAGGCAGAACTTGGTTTATTTATGAAAAAGAACATCGGGAGCGATGAACGAACAATTTGATGGCGGAATCCCACTATTCGAATGTTAACGAATGAGCCGTGTTTGCCCTTTTCTGAATGCAATTAAATATCACAATACCGACACACGTGTTTGTCGTTGATTTATTTAGTTTGCATAACGACTTACTGGCTGGTGTCAAGATAAATAGAGCAGTAGTGCTGTAACATTCCCTGGAAACGCCGTGATATAACTGAAATATTGTCGAGGGGGAATAAAACACCAGCATTCAATCAATCAATCTAGAAAAGGAACGTGCTATGAAAACTTTCATTGAATTCTAAGTTTCCCTGTAGGAGGTTGGAATGATTTCTTTTATTGACTTCTAGGTTTCCCCGTCGAAGGTTGGAACGATGTTTTCGACGAGGCTCACAGTCACATGGGAGACTACACACGGTCCTATAGTGACATCAACGTGATGCTGGCATGTGAGGGCTCGAAACAGAAAATGGAAAGGGATAAATTCGTGGAGAATATCAAAGATGTTATCAGGTGTTTCTTTTCTTTTCTGATATAACCTTTTACTTTGACCATGATTCCGCCTTTTAGCTCTCCTGACCAAAAAGTTCTCAAGGTGAGCTATTTGTATTGTCCAGCGTCCGTCCGTCGTCCGCATGAGAGAGTACTTGTGGGGTGCGTGTGCCTGAAGCCCACCCACCACCCTTATAAAGACACTTAGATAAATAGTTTATTTTTATTTTTTATAACAGGTATCTCATTTGCATATTAATGTTATTCATTCCGTAAAAGGGGTTAATTACGGAATGAATTGCATACTTGTGGGGTGCACCCCACAAGTAAACATCAAAGAAAATAACCCCACAAGTACACTCCCATGAGTTCGTCCGTCTGTCGTCTGGTGTCCGTCGTCCGTTTAAATATTATTCTCTGAAACTACTGGTCCGCTATCAAAGTTATTTCATAGGAAGGTTCTGTAGGTGGCTCTCATAAAAATGTGTTCAAAGAATTTTATTTCAACTAAAAATTTGGTTTCTGCGGCATCAGAAAACTGAGAAAATGCAAAAACTTTAGAAATCTTCTTGTCAAAAGTACAGACTTGATATGCAAATTACTTTGCACAAACGTTCCTTGGGTGATCCTCTACAAAGGATTTCCGATCTGTTGAAAAAATGGCCGCCAGGGGACTAAGCTTGTTTTCCCTATAGGTGTTTAGTGAACACCTAAACATTATCTTGTCCAAAAGTACAGGCTCGATTTAAAAATAATCTGGCACAAATGGTTCTTTGGTGACCCTCTACCAAGATTGTTAATAGTATTCAGGTCCCTTTAAAAACATGGCCGTCAGGGTTGGGGGATATGGTTTTCCTTATATGTATATATTGTGAAAACTTAAAATATATTCTCGTACAAAAATGCTGAGCTGATTTGAAAATAATTTCGCAGAAATATTCCTTGGGTCTGTTGTGAAATGAGAAATTGCGTCTTTATGAGGGAAAGGGTTACTTCTAGTTCAGTCGTGCCGCGAATAATTTTGAAAATATTCAAACGAAAATATGGAAACTGTTTATAAATGAAAGATCATTTGTTGAACAAAGTTGAAATTAGAGTAGCAAAAGTAGCCAAAATGAGTTTTAAAAGTTCAAACGGCCATGGCGGATTGCTTAAGGAAAGAATTATTAATTTCAAATCAATAAATGTTTGTAGAGCTGGAGACAAGGGTGACAATGTACATGTCTATAAGGAAGCCACGTTACCGGTGCTAGAGGCTATCCAAGCCTATGATGACGGTGAGTATGACAGGGCTGTGGAGTGTTTAAAACCTGTACGCTACGAACTGTACAAGATTGGAGGAAGTAATGCACAGGTACGTGATATTGTGTGATATTCCCTTTTAACCATTTCCAACATACAGACGCTTACTGACACCTCTGTAGCAGATGACATTTCAACTTTATTCAATAATTGATGTTTCATTTTAGAGTTTACAGATTTGTTACATGTCTGATAGGGTTAAAGACATCCACTACATGGATTAAAAATTCTGCCAAACATTTTATTCTACATTGTAAGGGTAAATAAAAATACAATAATCATCATTCGAAATACACAATTTCTAATTAGTGGGAATTCGTGTTTCTTGTTTTGTTCCATTCTACTGATCCAGTGCTCAAGATAGAGGTCGTTTTGCTTGTTTTAAATTAGTTATTCAGCCTCCTAGCTCTATGTTGTTTGCACTAAAAAGAATCGTCTCAATGAAACGATTATTTTGAGTGCCCATATCATAGGGTTTTGTTGGAAAACAAGAAAGCTAGCTGGACCATTGCTGATCATTTGGTACCAGTGCTGCAAGTTAGAAGTGAACCCGCAGAACTAGAATACATACATGTATAGAAATATGACAAACCTACATATGACATATGATCCTTTAACGCCTCTTAGCCTTACAGATAGGCGACACAACATCGTAAAGAAAATGTTGGAGCTTTTTTCTTTAATTGTAGTAACATTACAGTACCTTTCTGAAAATCATCATGCTTATATACATTTTAACTTTTAGCGAGACCTGTTCAATGTCATCCTTATTCAGTCGGCCATTCGATCAAAGAAGTATCAGAAATACGCAAAGTAAGTCCATTTTGAAAAAGCTCTTTAACATGTGATTAAACATTTTGGCGCATCTGCAGCAGCAGACGACGTTTGAAAAACATTGTATCAAAAGTTGAAAAGTGTTGAAAGGAGAAATGCTGTTAATTATTGAACATTTTTAATTAAATCCAATGTTAACCCTTTGCCACATGCAGACTCATTTTGACGGACACATCTACAGAAGGCGATTTTTCAAAACATTGTGCCAAACGGCCAACTTGTTCATAATGAGAAATCTCTACATTCGTCACAAGATTACAGCCGTTTTCAATAATGAGAAATATGTAATTTCGTGTTTAAGAGATTGTCCATGTTTTCCAACCTCATTAAAATCAGACCAGAATACTTCGCCGAGAGAAGCTTGGTTTTAAAGAGATTCAATGTTTGTCTTCATCTTTTAAAATTGTCTACTGCATAATTGTTATGTGTTGGACTACATTTTCTGTTTTTATATATATGTGTCACAACAAAGTCCTTACCAGTAAACTACGTATATGTTATTATACCATTCAAGCTTTACTAGAAGAATTCTAGCCCTAGGGAAATGTATGTACACATAACACATGACGAACTCTTGTTGATCAGTCAGAGACGACGCCGGCTATCAATCAAGGGGTTGTGACCTCGAATCCAATCTCGGCCAAAATTCTTTCCGACATTTGAAAAAAGTCACTGTGACAAGCGTCGTTCGTCTTCCACCAATGGGCTAACAGTCCATGTGGGAAAGCAGGCAGATGCTTGGAAATACTGTTGTGTGGAGTACTGGTGTGAAAAAGCCAGAAAACACGTGATTAGGTAAACGTGCCGCAGTGATAAATATATTGAAACTCTATCAATTTTAGTGCATTAATTGAATAAAGTTTAAGGTATTGGATCTGTAATGGTCAATATCACAATGTTGCCTTAATTTGTTTACCTTGCTATCTTCATCCATTGAGACATGTATTTCTGAAATTTTAGATGGCAAAAAATGTACAACAACTAAACACAATAAAATTGCTTTAATTTTCTTTACTTCAAAAGAACATTGCTGCTTAAAATAAACACCAATGAAAATAAAATACATTAAGAAAAAAAGAAAAAAACTCTTAAATATCACCGTACCCCCCTTCTGAAATCTGCTTTTTTAAAACAAAGTTTCTGCAACTTTGTAATTTAAAGGTCATCTAGCATTATCACTATATCAATTAACCATTTCTGTTGGATATCATTATTTACTACATTGTTATATTTAAGATATAATTAAATATAAAAAACATTTACCATCTTGTTTTCTCATAACATGCTTTTTCATAAGATAGGTGACAAAATAAAAGGCAGCACAATTTGTCCGTAGATTGTCTTTTCAACAACTATCATCAGTAAACAGGAAATTTGCTTTTGTTAAATTTTGTATTTAGGCACATATTTGTGTTGAACAAATATCACTGCATACAACAATAAAGATTATGCTTAAATATATCTCAAGTAGAATGCTTTATCAATAAAAATGGTACACCACCCACCCAAAAACAATGCCCCTTTATATAAAACCAAAACAAAACCCCAACCTGTTCTATTGTATGAGCATCATCAACATACCCCCCCCCCCCCCCCCACTTTAAAATGTATATCAAAGTATAATACATTATTAAAAGAAGTAATTGCATGAAAAGGCGTCTACATGTGGGAATATGTTGACCCTTACAGAATGTTGAATCTTATTTCAATGAAAATGCATGAAAATTATGTCCTTTTGACCCTCAGAATTAATTTGGTGTTCCACCTGATACGTCAGTAGTACTGGGCCGAGTCTACACATCTTGAAGAACGGAGGGTTGGACAACAACACATTAAATTCCTCTAAACTTCGTCCTTCCTTCCAACTGTCATTGTCACGGTCTTATCAAACTGTCGAAAACATATGTCACACTTAGTTTTTGTGCATGCGTTTGCTTCACAAACATTACCCGCCCAAAGGTTATGATTAATAACAATTATGATTAATAACAACATTGAATCCATTTTTCTTGTCTGGTATATGCATATTTAACTTTTTTTGGGCATATCTACATCATTGATAAAGTTTATTTTTCCATCGTCGGCCATGTTTGTTTACCGATGTGACGTCACGGCACGTGGGGAAAAACCTTTTTGTACTATATTTACCTACTATGGACAATTTTCCGACTCGCAGAAATACATATCGGAAGGTTACGAGTGATCACGGTGAAAGTCGAATTTTACCGAAGGCATTACAGATACGATACCTTAACAGATATTTGCGAAAGGATAAATTGTTCATTATGAGCAATTTCATCTTTTGCCAAACTTTTTTCAAAAGTCGTTTTTCAGCTGAGTCTGAGTCAGTATGTGGGAAAGAGTTGATTCGTCTAAGCACATGTATATGTTTTTAACACCGTACACACATTTCATATTGATAGCATTCAGCACATGGTCAGATATCGTAATATTCTACCAAATGAGTCTGATAGTATTTATTTTTTAATTCAGTCACCTGATTGCAGAACGCCAGAGCCTGAAGGGAGAGACGCCATTGGCGCAAAAGATGCTTCAAAACCTCGTGGTTGAGCACTGAACGTTCACAGAATGTAAAACATAGTGTGAACAGCAACAATTGATTTTTATTCTGCCACGAATGAACATATATCTCATTCTAACATCCTAACACACATTTACTCTTTGGTTGAGGCTTTAAAGGCATGCTGATCTTTTGTAAAAATGTTGCTTAAAATTTGGCAATTAAACTTATTTATATTTCTAAACAAAAACGTCTGATTAATTTGATATATTGGTTTAAAGATTAAATACGACAATCGATATCTGGCTTTATCGATACACCTAAGACTTATGTATAAAGAGAACAAAAGACTAGCTGGTTAATTTTGTACAATTATAGTTGTTGTGCCTACTGTCCTGGCAAGGTAACACCCAGGGGTCATGTCTCTGTCGTCTCTCAGTTATTATCGTTCCGTCATGCTGTGACATATCAACACATGAGTTCATCAGATGATTCAAACCTGAGCCATTTGGTACGCGAGATCTTCGCTTTAGAAGACTACACCATTGTTTTCCACAAGGGTCATGGGCCGTGGACTTATGCTTACTACTAGTGCTATATAACTGAAATAATGTCATAGGCGTGTAACACGATTCAAACAAAATATTCCATGAATTAAGAGGGCTATGGTGGCCGTTTAACGCTCACCTGGGTATCATGGCTCAGTATCATAAGGTTTTCATAATTGATAGGCCTACTTATAGAAGCAATATGATAAACAAAAAACACTTGCAGGTTCTAGATAATCCTCAATATTGTTCTTAAGTTTACCCTATTGACCTTGTCTTTGAATTGATATGGCCAAAATTAACCTTAGTTTAGCCATCAACAACACATACATTCAGTATAAGTTTCAACATCTGTCTTATTAACTGTCCACAAGCTTTTAATTGTGACCTAGTGTTTAACCGGTCATGACCCAATTTTGAACTTGGCCCAGATGTCATCAGATCATATGCAGCTTCAAGAATGCCCACAAGCTTTTACTTGGCCTAGTGATTTAGTTTTTGATCCGACATGAACCATACTCGAACTTGATCTATATATATTATCAAGGTTAACAAACTGAATATGTTTCATGAATATTGGATGTTAATAGTGGCACGTATAGTTTTAACCTGCAAATTGTTGACTAAGGACTTAAGGCGATCACAGTAACTCGCCTTGAACACTTCGTGCTTATGTGGGCTAAAACCCTATAGAATAAGTGTCTTTGACATAACTTCCTTGCTACAAATTCATACGCAATATTTGCTGTTGTTGTTGTTATTATTATTAGTTAAACATGTACATTTACTAAGGCATTTTTATATAAATAAATGCTATATAAAATATATATACACACATATATGGCGTAAATTAAATACACAACGCACTTGTTCAACTCTTTCCTGATGCAGACATGTGGATACATGTACCTTTGCAACAGATGACCGTTAAAAATATTTTTGAAAAGGAAGAAATTCGCTCCGAAAAAAACACTACATGGTCAAAGGCGATTATTTACAGCTACGCCGATGAATGAATCTAAAATCTCTGATTTCTTTGTTGACTCAGAGACCGTAGATAAGTATATAAAGTTTCTGGTTGTCACAATTTGGTATGGTCAGCTTTTTTGTGACTTTCAGCAAAATACTGCTTTTTGTTCGATAAATTGCGTTTTTAAGCTGCTTTCAACATTATTTCACTTAAATCTGCATCTACATTTCTCAAACAAAATAAGGAAGTGTGAAAAGTCCAGTCCACCAGCGACTCTGAGGTCAAGGTCACAGTGACCCAATTTTGTTACGCGACACACCTTCTTCCCAACATGCATCTGAAGACCAAATATGATAACTCCAGTTAAGATAATATAGGAGATACGGCATGAGCAGACTTTTTTCTTTAAATTGGGGGGTCAGAAGTCAAGGGTAGATTAATGACCAAAAACATTGGTATGTGACACAATTCTTTTTCAAAGATTCTTTTTTTGAATAAATGTGTTGACTCCGGATGTGAAAAATGAGATATGACCCGGCCATGGTTTTTTTTTTCTTTCAACAGGGTCAGAGGTTAAGGTAACAGTGATCCAATTTTGGTACGTGACATAATTCTTTTTCAGAGATGCATTTTCAGATTAAATTTACTGACTCCATGTGAGATCAAATGAGATATGACAAGGTTTTTTTTTACTTTAAACAGGGTCAGAGGATAAAGTCAATGTGACCCAATTTGATACGAAACACACCGACTTCCGGCGATGCGGGTGCATGCCGAAGTTGGTTACTGTAAAATGGTACAGGAGATATTGCCCGGACAAGGTTGAGCAAGACTTGTCTTTAGATGTGGTTAGAGGTCAAGGGCGAGTGTCCAATTTTTAGTTTGCGACACATTCTCTTTCCAATATGCTCATTCAGACCAAATTGGGTGACAACAAATAATATGTAAACCAATCACTAAGTAATAATGCTTCGGCAATTAACGAAGAATACCTACATGCCTATAATATACATGACATGTAAAGTAACTCATGACGGGTCTAGTTGCCAGAAGTTGGGACCAAGTGTAGATCGTGTGTAGGTCCTCTGCAGCAGAAGCTTTAGCAGTGGTCTGAATCAGTGATGATGACAGATAGCTATCGAAGCAGCTTATATACATACCTTATACCTATATTATCATATGTGGTCTGAATCAGTGATAATGAGCTATCGAAGCAGCTTATATACATACCTTATAGCTACATCATCATATGATCCTGTCCATGGGGAAAGGTACAAGTTGAAATTATAAACAGTGTTTGCTCAGGTGTACATATGTTCCGTATTACCAGAACCTTCACAAGTTGTCAGGCTGTTGATCTTGATCAGACTGGATGCAAAGGCTCACAAGAAAGAACTTGTACCTTTTCCTATGGATGGGTGCATATATTCTTTTATACACCTAACCTAGGTAAAATGATGAATAGATTAAGTGGAATCCCTTAGCTGAAAGCTGAGGGAGACAGCAGATAGTAGTGATTTGACATTGGAGTATATCGGTAGATTACTACGAAGGTGTGAAAACTTTATTGAGAATGATTTGATTCACTCTAAAAAACATGTGTGACAACGGGTTACGGAAATGTGCAAATGTATTTTGGGTATAAAAAGATTTGAGACGAACTGGGTGTATTTATGAGAAAAGGCCTGTGTATTCTACCATTAAATGCAATACAAAGTAAGGATCAAGCTACGGCTAAACGTGTGTGTCACGTGAATGATGACGAATTCGCAACTGCGGTTAACAGTAAAACTAGCGTACTATTCTTGTTTCACAGGTCTCACACCTCTATGGTTACTCCTGAAGCATCAATATAATTCAATGTCTCAAGGGTCATGTACATGCTACTGACAGGTGTGTTTCTTTATACTCCAGTTATATGGCAGGCTGCTATTATGTTCTTTTATGTCGCTTTACACAATTATTCAGTCATATAACTGTGTCTCGAGGGCCATGTACATGCTACTGACAGGGGCTTGAAACACAGTGATGTGACTGAATAATTGTGGAAAGTGTCATAAAACAACATTGAAAAAAAAAAGAAAAACACCCGAGAGTATTGTTGAAAGTTGCATGAAACAAAATTGAAAACAAACAAACATGTCAATAGCATGTACTAGGTCATTGACTGTAAGACATAGTCATATAATTGGAGTATAAAGAAACACAAGGGTTATAGCATGTAGCAATGCCTGTTTAGTGAAGAGGCGTCAGAGAGCGCCTAGATGCGGGAAAGGGTTAACTGCATGTAGCAATGCCTGTTTAGTGCGAAGGCGTCAGAGAGCGCCTAGATGCGGGAAAGGGTTAACAGCATGTATCCATGCCTGTTTAGTGCAGAGGCGTCAGAGAGCGTCTAGATGCGAGAAAGCGTTAACAGCATGTAGCTATGCCTGTTTAGATTTAGAAACTCAGACCTTCATACAACTGAGGATTAAACACAAATTGAAATTCACGCAGAAGATGATATCATTTATACTGTATGCATTGTTATTGTAAACATAAATTAAAATTCACGCAGAACACAACTCATTTATACCGTATGCATTGTTATTGTAAACATAATTTAAAACTCACGCAGAACACAAATCATTTTGATTATCAAAGTAACAAGAAATATATTTGCCCTCCAGAAATAGTACATTATTGATCACATCACCAACAAATATAATCAAACTGTACTGGAATAGTCATATGGTATTACGATTTTAACATACTATTTTGACCGCGTAAAATTGTAACATCGACATTTGAAAGCAAAAATCAACAAGTTCTAGAAATACTCATGACCTGTTCTTTATTGATAATTAACTTTAACCTTTTGGGAACATTATGCCAAAAAATAAAAATGTTTTAACCGTCTCATTTAAAAAAAAATAGAGTTTGATATTCCCAACCACCTATTTCAGCCGTGACTGCAAGTAATAAAATCTTCAAAGAAGCTAATATTTATATATAGAAATATATCTAATTACTTTTTAATTCAAAGTACAAAATAAACTTCTGTAAAAAGTGTTAGCTAATGAAAACAAAGAATAATAATAAAAAAAAAAATGTGCTTCTGGAGGGATTTGAACCACTACCTTGAAACCCTCAAAAGATTTGAAGTCCTGCGCTTAACAACACAGGCTAAAGCATTAAATTGAAGAGTTTCAAGTAGAGGTTTTATTACGCTTCTACTACCTTAACCTACTGTGATAAAGAAGAAAGTGGTGCAGTGGTAGAGCGTTGACCTCCCGTACCAAAGGTCCCGGGTTTGATTCCCGGAATTTAGGATTTGTTCACACAAACGGCGCGAGTAATGGTTAAGTCTCCTGGAAGCAGACATCGAGCCTCATGAATATAAGCCGAAAGCTTGTTTCGCAAGCGATGTAAATAAATATGCTTAAAGTTTAAACTAAAGTATATATTAAGTGTATATGGATTTCAAAGCTGAAAACACATAGTGAATTTAGCATACATCGAGGGGTCACTTGAACACGTCGCTTAATCGAAGTAATTTATCGGTCCTTTTCGACTTGAATAGCCGGTGTTGTTCAGAACCATTATTAAGACTTTAAAAATTGTAGTTATGGCTGGCTTCTTTGGCGATCAGGGTAGCGGGGTTAGCATAACGACTCTGCCTGGCTGATGTCTGGATAAATGGACCAGTAGTACGGGTAACTTACCCAGGAAACGCCGTGATATAACTGAAACATTGTTGAAAGCTACGTAAAGCACCAAACAATCAATCAGTTGATCAACCAGAACTGTTCTCCAGATGTTTTCAGGGTAAATGTTTGACTAGAAAGGAGAACAGGGAATATCTGGACTTCTCTGGATCGTTGATAATCGGTTATCGTGTCACGTGTGTCGCTTTGTTCATACAGGACTGCCTCTGATGCGTGAATATAAATCCCCGTTTATGATAACCGATGTCGCTTTGTTGATGTACATACTGTGGGCAGAAGGTCTCTAATGACATATTATGTCCTGTCAGTTTAAACTACCTAACCCTTTCCCATATACGACAAATCCTCGGTAAGCGGTAGTAATGGCTGCCCTCTTTGGCGCTCAGGGTTGCGGGGTTAGCATTACGAATCTGACTGGCAGATGTCTGGATAAATGGACCAGTAGTACTGGTCACTTACCCAGGAAACGCCTTGATATAACTGAAACATTGTTGAAAGCGGCGTAAAGTAACAAACAATCAATCAGTTAATCAACCAGAACCGTTCTCCAGATCTGTTCAGGGTTAATGTTTGACTAGATAACGAACAGGGAATATCTGGACTTCTCTAGATCTGTTCAGGGTGAATGTTTGACTAGATAGGAGAACAGGGAATATCTGGACTTCTCTAGATCCTTGATGATCGGTTATCGTGTCATGTGACTCGCTTCATCCTTACAGGCTCTGCCTCTGATGCAAATTTAGGTAAAAGAGAAGTAATTCAGATCGGCAGAATAATTTTGCTGAATGTTGAAAGTGTTTTTTGAAAACTATATTATTCTGTGAGTGATTTGTAGGCTATATTGACACCTTTAGAGTCATATTTAGAACATTTAAAGTGAAAGTCAGTGCGGGATAAGGGTGACCTATCTTATGACGTCATAGCTAAAAAAAACGATTACTGGGGCTGTTATGGTAGATTCAAGAATTGACTTTGATTTAATACAGGTTTCTGGCTTCTTTGTAATGCTGGGAAGGAACCCTAACCCTTAATGCTATAATGGTTGCCTATGTAAAATGAATTGCTTCCCTTTGACCTAAATATAAATGCTCGTTTAGTATAACCGATGTCGCTTCGTTGCACTCTCTTACACTATCGGTTTATTACATTTACCTCTGTCAAAGGCTCAAACTACTTTCGGGTTTCACGTGACTTTTTATCACGTGACTTTTTAGTCACGTAATCATGGCCATATATTCCATAATGGCTTCTACACCATTGACAACAACATAGCAGATGTATTAATCTTTAAATGTGTAAAACTACCGAAAAGTAGTCCGTAGCCTTTTGCTAAATAAATACTTTGTTTTTTATTAGCAAAATTAGAAAAAGATCATGTCACAAGTGTAAAAGTTTAGTGCTTACATCAGTGACAACTAAGTCAATTAAAATACAGTTATCATGTTTCGTCAAGAATCTTGACATTAAGCCTGTTGCAGAGATGATAGTGAGTGCAAGGAACGAACACTCTGCGATAGGAGATTGGCTTCGTTATTGTACAGACCGGTATTTTTGTTTCCAAGTTCTCCAATGACATATTATGTCCTGAAAGTTTATACTATCTAACCCTTTCCCATACGACATAATCCTGCAACAGACACCTTTGAAAACTTCTAGGTAAATGTATGGAAAATCTCTTTACATTTACGTAAGATTTTAATCCGTTGCCACAACGTTTTCAAAGATCGTCTGCTATGAATGTGGGTAAGGGTAACATCCCATGCTTGTAAAAGTCTTTTGAACACTCATGGTGTTATTTAAGGAGTTACAATGCAAAGTGTTCCTTTCATAGTGTCGATGTCATATAAAAGCGGACTTTTAGATGTTTTCTTACTGGACAAAACAAAACGGGTTGATTTGAAATTGTTTGAATCTTCATGCTATCACGCTTAACATCTAAGCAGAGGTTCAGCCAGGAAACATGTGTCTGCCTTTCCGGATATGTCGGGTAATACGGTTGTTGATACGATACAAAACAATAACATATTTGTTATTGAATAAAACAACAAACACTTTGTGTATATCAAAGAAAGAAAATTAACAGGCACATACGGAGACATGGATTTTTCCAGAATAATTTACAAATATTTAAGTTAACAACGTAAGATTATCACAATACTGACACATGTGTTTGTCGTTGACCTATTTAAACAACTATTTAGCCAGATATATATCACGGGCCCGATAGTGACAAATTATTTTTGAAATCGTTTAGAAATTTATGAATGTGATAAGGGAAAGTAGGAAAACGCCAGGGTAGAATGGTTTGGAATCGGGCATACCGGGTTTAATTTCCGATCGCAGCAATCTTGCTTGAGTGCACGTTGATAAGGCACATTCCTGAGCCTATTTATGAATTGTTTTCCCAAGGATCATTGATTGATTGATTGTTAGGTGTTTTAGCCAGCCGCTTTCATCAATTGTTCGGTTATATCACGGCTTGTCCTGGGTAAGTTACCAGTTATACTGGTCCATTTATCATGACACCAGTCAGTCAGTCTTTATTCTAACCCCTCAACCCTAAGCGGCCCTATGGTCATGAATCAGGTCTTTCTCCGTGATATAACTGATATGATGCTGAAAAACGGTGTAAAAACCAAATTAAACAATGAACCATGATATCAGAGTTCTAGATAAGTGGCTTGCTATGATAACTTTGATTAACTTCTTCTACCTACCGCATTGGTGGTGTAGCTGTAGAGCGTCCGCTTCGGGTGCGGGATGTCGCGGGTTCGACCCCCGACCTGGTCATTCATACCAAAGACTTTCAAAATGGTATAAATGGCTACCCTCCTTGGCGCTCAGTGTTGCAGAGTCAGCATAGCTGGTGTCAGGATAAATAGACCAGTAGTGCTGGTAACTCTCCCGGGAAACGCCGGGATATAACTGAAATATTGTTGAAATCTGCGTAAAACACCAAACAATCAATCAATCAACGTTGACTTCTAAGTTTCCCTGTAGGAGGTTGTATTGATGTTTTTGATGACTTCTAGGTTTCCACGTCGAAGGTTGGAATGATGTTTTTGATTGACTGCTAGGTTTTCCCGTCGTAGGTTGGAATGATGTTTTTGATTGACTTCTAGGTTTCCCCGTCGTAGGTTGGATTGATGTTTTTGATTGACTTATTTTATTTAATAGGTATACTAGATCTGGCTCTACACTGGTCGCGAATGATTAACGGTTTGTATTCGCAGATCCCCCGATAAATTACATTTTATGAACAAACATAGATAATGATGACACTGCTTTTCTTATTGCATTTGCAATGTTATTTTAATAACAATTAGTGGTATATCACTATTTCAGATGACTTTGGTGAAAATAGTTAAACGGATCTCTCGTTCGACGCTGCAATAGAAAGTTTATGGTCGGGTTTCGAATTAAAACATTTTAATCAACTAACTAGATATTTAATTGGCCATAAACACCATTAGTCCTTTTGATGACGTATTCTGTCCTATAATAAGAGTCTTATCACTGGGTCTGTACGTCAGGCAATACGGATAGTCCATTCCCTCCTTAGATGTTAAGATAATATTCTGCTTGGTACCGTCAGTATTCACCACGTGTATATTGTGAGACCCTTTTCCACACACCATGACGTTGTCATACGAGTCAAACAACAAACCAAGACAACAACTAAGCTGACTGTCAGAATATGTATACAGTGTAGTTCCAGAGATATCATAACACTGCGCGCAAGAATGAGTACTAACAACGATTCTGTCACCGGTACTGTTGACAGCTGTGTAGATAGGATGCCCCCGACTAACGTTAAACGTGTTTACAGTGTCACCAGTCATTGTCAGTATCTTAACCGTTCCCGCTTGTCCTGTATTATCATGGCAAGTGACGTATATAGTACTACTTTTATAGTCAACACCCCAACACTGAATTCCGACTTGAATTGTGTTACCCTTCGCAATGGAACCGGAAACATTCAAGAATTGAAGGCATTTTTCATTTCTTTGAGTCACAATAACCTGGTTCTCTGATACAACTGCCACATCCCAAACATGGTCAATTTTCATCTCGAATTCCAATATGAAATCTTTTGAAAATACTTTGACCGAACAGCCCCTGTTACCTTCACAGACGACTAATCGCCCGTCAGGCATGAACGCGCATCCCGTGACACCACTAGTTGAATCAATAGCAATGTCTCTTCTTGTCAAAGACGCTATTTGTTGGAAACAGATTCGATGATCTATTTTGAATGTACCAATTGAGATTATATCGGACATTAAGGTGGCGAGTTGATCGGACTTGTGAAATTCTAACTTGCTTGGTTGTATTTCCTTCATTATATCGTCTGCTGCTTCTTTCCCTTCGTCTAATTTGTGTTTCTCTTTCGTCATAAGAACAAACATGGCATCTGCATTTCCATTTCCAAGACATTCAAATGAATTAATAATTTCTTGTATCTCTTCGCTCAGTTCGTCTGATAGCTTCATATCATTTTCGGCATCAGCCATTAGTTTATTTTCTATATCGAAAATAGTGTCTTCCATAGTCTTCGCTAATTTCTCAATCCATGTAATGACTTCCAATTTCAATTCAATAACTTCCTGTATAGATTTTCTGCAACTTATTTCTATCTGTATTTTATCGTTTTCCCTTGAATCCTTTATTTCTTTCATGTCTGACGATAAGGATCTGGTATTCTCTAAAAATAATGCAATGTCCTTCTGTGTCTGTGCTTCTTGCGCAATTTCCTTCACCGCCTTAACTTTACATCGTCTGTGGTTTTTTCTATTGCACCGGTCGCATATGACTGCATCATGACTTAAACAGAACATTGTTATGTTTTCTGTTTCATGATTTGTGCATTTCATGACAGAAGCGACCAGTGCATTCTGATTAATCGACCTCGTCTTCGACATGTCGAATGGTTTTAGCTCGTGATTCCGTGTAGCTCGTAAACTTCGATGGAATTCTTCACATGCATCGCATAGATACTCTGAACAGACTTTACAGAATGTCCGTGCTTGTGTCTTTACTCCTCGGAACTTACAAGGATCACACATCCTTGAGGGGTCTTCGTCGGACATGTTTGTGTTTCCAGCATTGGCTTCAGCCATTGATTGTTTAGTCTGTAATAGAATTTAACAACTATATTTAATTAAAAATAATTACTTTTAAATTAAAACCTTAATAAAGTACACCCGTCAAATATACCTACTACATGTATATGTTTTCGTTGCGGTAATAAATCTAGATTACTTAGTACTGAAGTAGTAGTATAGTTGTTTCCTTTTAATAAGGCAGTTGTTGGTGTAATTGATGATGATATGATGATGTTGGTGGTGTAATTGATGATGATATGATGATGTTGGTGATTTAATTGATGATGTTATAATGATGCTGTTGGTTTCATTAATTATGATATTATGATGTTGCTGGTGTTATTGATGATGATATGATGACGTTGTTTGTGTAATTGATGATGATATGATGACGTTGGTGGTGTAATTGATGATGATATGATGATGTTGGTGGTGTAATTGATGATGATATGATGATGTTGGTGGTTTAATTGATGATGTTATAATGATAATGTTGGTGTCATTGATGATGATATGATGATGTTGGTCTCATTGATTATGATAAGATGATGTTGGTAGTGTAATAGATGACTCGATCTAGCGATTCCCCGTCATTTATACGCTTACAGCTTTATACGTAAATATATTGATAATCAGGACTCGGCCATCCGTGTACATTAAAAAGAATATATTTATTCATGTGTCAAATTGACGCGGTCTGCCTCGGTTTGTATGCGTATACCTATGTATGTAAATAGGTATGTGCTGTACACAGTTATTATGAACCTGACAAAAGTGACATCATATGTCATATTAAGCATTATCATTCGTGTTGACAAAATGTACAAGATAAACGTTCAAACCCGTTAAACAATTATTCCGCTTAAATAATCGGTCGCAATACCTCAACAAAAACTTAAGTTAAAAGCATTTCGTGTCTTTGCTAAAAATGTTAAACTTCCGCATTTTAATAGGTCAGCTAATACTTAATATACCTGCGAAATGATATATTAGTAAAAATCCTGCCGTTCCCTTTAAATGATTTTGGGTCTTTAGCTGTTTGCATTTAATGTGTAAACTTGAGTTTATAAGCTATGTATGAGTATATGTATATAAGATGCAGCGAATCTGTTTGAATAAGCTATTTTGTAAGACTGATGCCTTCAGCGTACATTGACGTTAGGGATAGGAAAAAGAAATCGGGACAAGTTCTGTCGAGTTCCTAGATAAAGGTACGCATTTCACTAGAAGCCACACATCTCATGGGCCGTATTTGATTATTATAAATATTAAATCTGATGGATAGATATTTTGATTTATATATGTGTGTAGCAATTGGTCACTTATTTCAGATTTGTTCAATGTTTTTTAATACTTTGACATTTTATTAATCATCGGCCAGAATTAATAGCCGAGTCGGGGTTCGGACCTCTTGGCTGATAGACCTCGTGGTTTAGAGCTGAGTTTTGGCCTCCAAACCCATTTGTTTTAAAGACACGCCACTTCATGATATTGCTTGATAATTAAAAGCACGATGGATGCATATTTCTAATGATATATGTCTATCATGGGTGCCACTCAAAATCCCCTAGCTCATAATCCCCTAGGTCCAAAAATGGCTAGGTAGTCAATCCCCTAGGTGTAGAATACAGGGTACTCAAAATCCCCTAGATGATATTTTCAGGGTTCTCAAGACAGAAAGTTCAAGGTAGTCAAAATCCCCTAGAATTGAAAAAATTTCTTCCTATTTATGTTTTAACCCTTTCAACACTAAGTAACTATTATAGGTAGAACATATAATACGGGCAGATGAACTAAAGTCTTTTAGCAGATCAGAGTGTTAAATGAGTTAAAACAGCTCTTTTATGGACACCTTCATAAAGATAAGTAACAATTATGTCCATATTATACCCTTTAATCAACAAAATTATTGTAACGGTTTGGAAAATTGCAAATAAAGTTAGAGTTACAAACTGCAGATATAGTAAATGTAGATCTTCAATTATTGAAAGCGGTAAACAAATGACATCTCAAGGTAGTACTTAATTATATCATAGTAATTAAGATTAGCACAATCAATAATGGTGACAAACAGATGGATTAATACAATTAAACTTATTGTTATTATTTAAAGAAATTATCACTTTAAGGCAATTATCACCCAAATTCGTTTATCACCTGTGACTTAATACCAATCAGTGGGGTTTTGGCCTTTTTCCACATTTTCAATCAGAACAGTTGTGTATACACTTTGTGTTATTAGGGTATTGGGTCTAGACCAAAAACATACAGAATGGAAATAATTTATGTTTTATTAGGGTATCGCAGACCCTGATCAGAGCCCTCTGTTCTGGGTATAGACTGCATACACAAGCAGTATAGACTCAGATCAGAGGGCTCATTTATCACATATATTTTCTGCGCAATCAGTATAGACTCGGATCAGAGGGCTCATCTATCACATGTATATAATTATTAGCCATTGGATTTGTGAAACAGATTCTATGCAAACAGTATAGACAGTAAAGACCAAAAACGTGCAGAAGGGAAATATTTATGTTTTATTGCAGATCCTGATCAGAGCCCTCTGTTCTGGGTCTAGACTGCATACTCAAGCAGTATAGACTCAGATCAGAAGGCTCATTTACCACATATATATTCTACGCAATCAGTATAGACTCGGATCAGAGGGCTCATCTATCACATGTATATCATTATTAACCATTGTATTTGTGAAACAGACTTCTATGCAAACAGTATAGATCAAAAACATACAGAATGGAAATAATTTATGTTTTATTAGGGTATTGCAGACCCTGATCAGAGCCCTCTGCTCTGGGTCTAGACTGCATACACAAGCAGTATAGACTCAGATCAGAGGGCTCATTTACCACATTTACAAAAGCTCTTACTGGAGTCTAATCTTTTTGCATTCTGTTGGCAAAGGCAGGAAAAAGATTTTATATCAAGTAATACCGATAGGTTCAGTAACTGAAAGTTGGAATTATCAAAGGATAATCTATTTATCTGTCTATCTATTATTTAGCAATGATAGCTGTTTATATTCTACATTTATAAAAACATATATAGAAACATATACAATCATTCTTCTAGGGGATTTTGACTACCTTGAACTTTCTGTCTAGGGGATTTTGAGTACCCTGGAAATATCATCTAGGGGATTTTGAGTACCCTGAATTTGACACCTAGGGGATTTTGACTACCTAGCCATTGTTGGACCTAGGGGATTATGAGCTAGGGGATTTTGAGGTACACTCGTCTATCATTTGATCATGTATTGATAAATGAATGCATGAATGAATGCATACAGGAACTAATGACGGACAAATGGACGGACGAACGAACGATTGAACGATCCTATGGATGTATCCGTAGATGTATTACTAATGGTTTTAAGAAGCATCTATACCTGTTATTAATCAGTAATGCATATTATAATATTCGTGATGAGGAATGTTTGAGAAGTTTAAAATATAATGTTCATAAGAACGAAATAAAGAAGGAATACATTAAGTAGTATCGTACCTAAAGTTTACCCCCGTATACATGTACATAATGCGTGAAGAAATCAGTACTTCTATTAGATAAACGACAGTTATCTAATATTTCAATCTTTACCCTATTATCTAACATGACGTTCATAACATATCAACCTATCATATGTGCTATATGTTATTTTGTGAACATCAATTGACATCTGACATATGAATTTGAAAAACAAATTGGACAGGAAATACATTGATTTGATGACGTGGTCGCTTAACACAAAGAATGCAGGTAAAGCTTGGAACAAACGTGTGAGAATGTCAAAATCGTTCGTGTTGAACATTTGTTTTGTTGTATCAAGGAAATGGATGAAACCCGTTATCTCAGGTCGAAAATAAAATGGGCTTTAACCCTTTCCCTCATGTACACGCATTGTTTACGCATCTGCAGTAGACTATTTCGGGAAAATTCTGGCAAAAGCAGAAGTTTCTTATATAGAATAGTTTCCAGTTTTGCACTTACATGCTTGTTTACATCTCTTTTCAATACAAACTTTAGAATTTGAAGAATTATATTTTCATTTTAAGAGGTTTTTTATACGTTAACGTGGAAGTCGTCTGTTGGGTTATCTTTCTACTTTGCGATTTTCGGTACCTCTGTTTACTTTGCGGTTTTCGGTACCTTTGTTTACTTTGCGGCCAAAGAAGTTTCACCGTTATCGTAACCGTATTACAGTAGACTCTCGATAACTCGACTTCGCAATGGATCCGTAAATTACTTCTAGTTGTCGACGTGTTAATGCTTAACTCATTTAAGCTGTATCTGCCTCGTTATTCATTTATACTTCATTCTACAAACATGTCAAGAAAACAGCACACATGCAGTTCTGGTGTATTGTATGTTCAATTATAACTGCTACTACATTTATTTTCAAAAGACATTGCCTTTCCCGGAATGGTTCGAGATAAGCGATATATTCGAATATTCGCATGTTCGAGTTATTGCGACTTCACTGTTACTGTTCGTAATCATGCATGTGTTTACGGTATTCACTTAACTTGGATTTGTACGGGTTATTATAAATGACAGGAAACGAAATAAACCTCAGATCCAAACTACAACCCAAAAGGAAGAGAAGGGTATCAAACTCTGCAACTATGTGTTTTATGTCATGTAAAGGTTAAAATGTAATAACACATACCAAGGAAACCTTGTATAATCATTGTTTGTATTTTTATATTTTGTAAGTAACAGGTATTATATCAATACAAAAGAATGCCATCGACAGAACCATGTATATAACAGACTGTTGACAAGAACGACTGATTAATCAATTAAATTAACCCACCTCGTTCGGAAACTTTGGACGTTTCTACAAAATAATTCGACGGTCCTTGTAAGACAAAAATCAGTTATGTTAACTGGAAATCTTCGGAAAGAGTAACTAATATGTGTGCCCTTTAAACCCTTTGTGAAAACATCTTGGCAAACATATGGGAAATCCCTGTAAATAAAAGTATGATAATCGACATGAGTTGAAAACATTGTAACGAAAATGGAACTTGTAAAGAAGTAACATAATAATCGAGTAAAACGCGCCGCTTTTTTTTTTTATCACGGTCGATATCTGCTTCGTCAAGACTTAACCAGTGCTTGCACCGGTGTTTGAAAAAGTCCCATTGACAGAACCCGCGCATCACGTGATTCGAACCCGGGGCCGACGCTCTATAACTGTACAAATGTATTTCATGTGCAGCTCATTGAGAGTCAACAAGAAATTTCTTCAGTTGTGTATAGTGACCTAGTTTTTGATAGACATCTTTTTACAGTTTTAAAAAAATTTCAAAATGTTTTCAGTTATTTCACGGCGACAGTTTACTTATTCGTGATCCCTAGGTTAAGACACTATGTTTTGTAAATGTGCCTTGCTAACCACTCGGCCTATTTAAAACAAGCCCAGATATTTCCAAGACAAATATTCTGACAAAGTTTTAACATGCTTAATTCGAGAATCCGGTCTCTAAACTATATTCAAATTCCAAGTAAAATATCAAAGCAAAAAATAAACAATTTGTATCTACATTTTCTGGTTAATAAAAACAAAAAATGGTGACATATTTGTTTTACCTTGTTCGAAATAATTTATATTTTAAAATTAACATGATTCATTTTTATAAACAAAAGAATATTTACACTGTGCTATAATACTGTGCTATAATAACAATAATGAATGGTCCATGCCTGGATACATGGGTATCAGCTGGCAACAGTCCATTCATTTTTAAAATATATTCCACAGATCATCCACTTTTATTGACATTATATTATATATCTTCAACTACCAAGACATCTCTCTGAACCCGAGATGGTGTTCAGAAACGGAGAGCTGATATAGAAAGACAGATGTGAAGTAATTCAATACCGATATTGTACAACACTAGTCTAGATTCCAGTCTCAAAATGATGAGTGTCTTCGGATTTCGCCTACTATAGCAATTGGCTCTAACGAGCCCCTTGCCAAAACCCGAGATACCGCTTGTCATATTGCCAGATTTTCTACACAATCGTCACTACTATGACTTCGGCGCTTTGACTTTATATTTTTTGGCGATAGCTGTTTAACCTCAGTTTTGACCTAGATGTTAAATAAATGATCTAGAATGTAGACCAATCAAATGTTGTATTTAATGAATAATGTCGAAGAAATAAAGGAAATGAAACGTTTTGATTGGTTCATAGTTAAGTTGGCGATCCTACGGGAGGCACTCATAAGATGAAGTTTTAAAATGAATCTTCTGCATACTAACTTTTAATTGTTTTCCTTAAGATATTAAATTTTAGTGTAAAAAAATCAGTGAAAACGTATGAAATATAATATTTAAGAGCAAAACATTAATTATTTTTGAAACATTATTATGACTGAAGGTAATATGTTACCCCTTTGTAATCACTGTACCATTATTATAACTGAAGGTAATATGTTACCCCTCTGTAATCACTGTACCATTATTATGACTAAAGGTAATATTTTACCTCTCTGTAATCAATGTACCATTATTCGAATCTGATACAAAGTGTATTGTAACCAAAGTTTGTAAGATATGATCTGGAATCTGCCTTTCATACGGCTAGTCTTGTATTGCTGTGTGGTTGAAAATGCAAGGAAACTACTATTTAGACTACAATATCATGAAGACAAATATTCGGCTTCCAGAGTGTTAACAAGATTGTTCTTCAATTTGGACTTGTGACCTACTTTTTAACAGACATGAAGAATATTCGAACGTGGCCTACATATCATCAAGACAAACATTCTGATAAATGTTCAACATGCTTAAATTAAAAATGCAGCATCCAGAGTGTTAACAAGATTTCCATTCAACTTGGCCTAGTGACCTACTTTGTGAACCGAAATGACCCATGTTCGAACTTAACCAACATATCATTAAGACAACCATTCTGATAAAGTCTCAAGATGCTGAAGCAAGAATTGCCGCCTCTAGAGTGTTAACAAGATTGTCCTCAATTTGACCTAGTGACCTACTTTTTAAACTGACATGACCCATGTTCGAACTTTACCATATCATTAAGACAACCATTCTTATAAAGTGTCAACATGCTTAAGTTAAAAATGCACCATCCAGAGTGTTAACAAGATTTTCCTTCAATTTGGCCTAGTGACCTAATTTTTTACCCCGGCATAGACCATATTCGAACTTGGCCTAGATATCATTAAGATAAACATTCTGACCGAATGTTAAGCTGCTGAAGCAAAAAATGCGTGTAAACAAGATTGTCCTTCAATTTGGTCTAGTGACCTAGTTGTTGAAACACCATGACCTATATTCAAACTTGATCTAGATATCACTAAGACAAACATTATGACAAAGTTTCAACATGCTCAAGTTTAAAGTGCGGCTTCCAGAGTGTTAACAAGATTTTCATTTAATTTGATCTAGTGACCTAGTTTTTGACCACACATGACCCAGTTTGAAACTTGGCCTAGATGTGATAGAGATGTATGTTCTGATAGACTTTCATGATGATTGGATGCACAATGTTGCCTCTAGAGGGTTAACAAGCAAAGGTTGACAACTTGCTACAAACGACGGACGCCGGACAAAAGGCAATTACAATAACTCACCTTGAACACTTCGTGCTCTGGTGAGCTAAAAAAACATGGTGACAAAAGGACCAATTGGGCAATGTTCAACTCTATTTGAGTATTATACGTCGTCTCCGAAAGAATTGTTGTATGCGGGAAAGGATTAAAAGCTTTTGCAGTATCCAAGTTTTACTTCAACAGAAATGAATAGCTGATATTAATTAAATGTGACTTGTTTAACTTTCCCTTTTTCATATCCATATCAAGATATTTATGTCAGTTTTGATAATTTATTACTTGTACCTTTTTATGAGTTTAGTGTCATTGGCCAGGCTATTTATTTGAGTTATCAAAGAAATCACAATGCATTCAGATTGTTTAGAAAAGAGGTTAACTTGTCTTATTTTTTAAATTTTCCTACACATGTCAATTTATTTCCGTTACATTGTGTGTCATTGCGCATACAACAACAACTTTTCAGTTAAACAGTTGGTCCAGTTATCCTAAGTCTGTTATAATGCTTAAACCTACTATCCTGAACGAATACGAGAAGGGAAATACATTGCAACCATTGTTGAAGTCTTTGGAACAAATAAACCTCCTATAGTTACATATGATGACAGTAGTGTTAATTCAGACTAGCCTGTGTATCCGTATGATCAGATCCTTGAAACTATCATATTTATGCTGGTCCACTTGATTAATAATTAAATATCAGACAGTGTTTATTTTAAATCAACAGCCTGTATATATAACATTTTAATGATATAAATAATTTCACTCCAAACATGAACAGTATTTAAGCTATATCATAAGCTGATGTATTTACTATTTAAACTTGTTTCATTCTGACACACTTGGCTAGCTGCATCCTAATAATGCAAAGATTAGTACTGAGGAAGAATGCTCCTTGTTTAGTGATTGTTTGTTTACAGTTTTATTTGTGAGATAAGGTAAGTCCAATATTCGACACTGCTTATTATGTATTGACTGTAAGAAACATGACCTGACCCAAATTTATTGTCAGAAATGGATATTTGTTTTATCCATTTCAAGATTAAACTTCAAATTTTCCAGATATCTAACTTTACCAAGATGTTTTGAAAACAGATGAGGCTAAACATCATATCAGGTAAACATTTATGTTATATGCTATAAGAGCAAGTTCATAGTTGTGTTGTTAAAAACAATTTTATTTGAAGCTATAAACAAATGCTGAAAGGCTATATGTTATCGTTTTCTTTCATTTCATCGTAAGCATTCTTTTTATAATTGTTATGTTAACATTCAAATTTTGGTATTTTGCAATTAAGTCTTATTTTGAAATTACAAATACGTTTCAGTAAGCATTTTGGACCATTTTGGCCTGTTTTCAAAATACCAAATTTGATCCTTTCATAGGTGGTCCCAAGCTGGCAAGGGCTGGGCATCATTATTCTATTCAGATCTCAAAAGCTAACAACCTCAGCAAAATTCTATATAGCACTTATGTGTTCACAACATCAAATAAAGTATATGAATCAAGGCAGTTGATTATATAATATTTGATTGGCAATTTATTCTTTATTGTATACAATAACAATTTCTCACATTCAGAAACTTTCTGATGTATCTGCAGCAGATGACTTTTTAAAACAAAGCAATTTCTCCTTTTTTCACAATGTTTTCAACATTTGTTAGTAATTAAACCTTTATTTACATAGATTTTCCATGTTTTGGCCTACATTCAAAATCGTCTGCTGCAGATTGGTTGTATGTGGGAATGGCTTAAACATATTAATGGATGTATGTGACTTTCTACAGTAACGAATTCTTCGTGCTCAAGCATGGATTACACAAAAGGCCCTTGTCATAGAGATTAAAGCTGTAACTAAATCCAACTAATGACATGGATGAACTCTCTCTTGATTTGTAATAGTAAATGAATGTAATGTTTTAAACACATGTATGTTTGTTTTATTGAATAGTTGTAATATATTGTCGTGTTTCGACTTGTTTTGAGGCTGTGCCTTTTCCATATTATTTCGTGATAAACAAATCTTGTTTAAAGTCCAACAAAATGAGGGTTAGATCCGATAGTGTAGGTCCTCCCATAATTCCTCACTATGTCATGATTCGTTAGAGGACTAAAAATGGCTAAGAGGTTGAATCAGGAATAAGGTATATGAAAAACGCCCCTTATATACATTTCTGGATACATATTTTATCTTTTGTTTACACACAACGAAAAGTAATAAAAGCCTTATCTAACGCCTTCGTCACTTGAATTTTTAAACATTTAAAAAGAGTCCAATGAGCATTAATATAATAAAGTAATACGAAAATAGTAAGTCACCATAAAATAGAACATACACTGGGATGAAGTTCATCAATATTAACATGTATCAATTATTACAAAATTTTAAAGAAAGCCTCATTATTTTCGACCTCGTATTAATACATTATATCTAGCGATCAATTATTGAATGTTAAGCCTTTATTTCTATAGTTGTATGTTTATCCTTTTCTAACAATAGTTTCCTTTTATTATTTAATCATTATTTATAATAGGAAGTTGCTTATGATGATATGATGATGATGTTGGTGGTGGTGGTAATGAGTCCCAGTCGTTTATACGTGTACATCTTTGAACGTAAATATATTTATAATCAAGACTCGTTCAGTCGTATACATCAAGAAGAATGCGTTTATTCATGTATCGACATGACCCGATCCTCCGCGGTTTATACGCGTAGACCTATGTACATGTATGTAAATATGTCTGTGTTGTATCCGTTTAATGTGACCCTGATCTAAACAGCTATATTAAACATTATCTTTCAATGTGATACAAATGTTGAATACATAAACGTACAAACATACCTGTTAATCAATTATTCCGTGAAATTAATCGGTCACAATGCCTCAACAAATGTCTAAGTTAATTATGTTGTGTCCCTGCCATATCTTCTACTTCCGCAATTTAATAGGTCAGATAACACTAAATACACCAGCGAAATAATCTATTAGAAAAACCTGACTTTCGCTTGAAAAGATTTGGTTTATCTCTCTGGTTGCATATATATGTAAACTTCAGTATATAAGATATGTTTACATGTATGTACGTAGTGCATTTGCTTAAATAACTGTTTTAGTATAGGTGGTATATCAACAATCTGTGTATGTATATGTGGTATAGCAACAATATGTATGTATGTATATGTGGTTTAGTAAAAATAAGTGTACATGTATACACGGTTTAGCAACAATATGTGTATGTATATGTGATATATTAACTTTCTCTCTATACGTATAGGTGGTATAGCAACAGTATGTGTATGTATATGTGGTATAACTACAATATGTATGTACGTATATATGGTATTAAAACAATGTATGCGCACGTATATGTTGTATAGCAACAATATGTGTGTATGTATATGTTGTATATCAACAATCTGTGTGCATGTATATGTGGTATAACAACAATCTGTCTATATGAATAGGTGGTATAGCAACAGTCCGTCAAAAATATATATGTGGGTATATGTACATGTATAGGGTATATCAACAATCTGTGTATATATGTATGTGATAAAGCAACAAACTGTGTATATTTATATGGGGTATAGTAACAATATGTGTATATGTATATGTGGTATACCAACAATATGTGTATATGTATATGTGGTATACCAACAATATGTGTGTATGTATATGTGTCATTAATTGACGAATGAGCGAACGAAAGGATCGAACGAACGAACGAACGAAAGAACGAATGAACGAATGTCCGATCGAACGAATAAACGAAGGACAGGCGGGCGTACGAACGAACCCACAATTGAACGAGCCAATCACTGAATTAAATTAAATTATTTATGGGTTTAAGAAGGATCGACAACTAGAATCAGCCAGTTCTCAAGTATGCATGATCAGGAATGTAACGTTAACATTCAAAACGAAATAAAGAAGGAATATTTTAAGTAGTCTTATGCCTAAATATAGTTCTCACTACATGCATCTAATGCGTGAAGTAATCCATGCTTGTGTTTGATAAAGAGCGTACTGAATATCTAGTTACACACGCTTCACCCCTTTAACTAACATGTCACTAATAACAGACCCTTCTTTGAAAACATCTGTGTACTATATTTATGGATATTTTTTGTGAACATCTATTGACCGCTAACAATTGAATATAAAAACAAACTCGACCAACATATTCAGGAAATACATTGGGGTTCAATAACTCTTTAACCAAACGGCTACAAGAATCAAAGGAAAACATCGTGTGGGAAGAAAAGACTCGTTCGTTTTGAACACTGTTTTCATTGTATTAGGTAAATTGTTAATTTAATTTCTCTGGGTCGATAAGAAAACCACAGTTGAACACTTTCCCTCATATGGGTGCATTAAGACGAATCTGCAGAATGAGACTTTTAAAAACGTCAAGGAAAACGGAGAAATATCTTGTATTTATCAAATGATTTCTTTGTAATACTGTTTTGAGCCTCATTCTTTTATTCAAAGAAAGTTTCTAAACTTTTACTTAGTAGTCAACTGCTCAAGACTTGTTGATTCTGGAACATTAATTTTTCTACTTCTTGACCGTTTTTGTTCAAGTTGAACTTGCACTTCATCCTCAGACAAATATCTTGACTGAAATAAAGGAAAACTATTCGCCATGGGCGCTTGAAAATTGTATACAGCCGTATATAGTCTTTAAATGATATGTTTTACCCATTACGTAATATTAATGTCAATAGTTGAGCACGATAAAAAAAGGGTTACTTTACCCAAGATTGATCTCAGTCTACTATCTGAACTTAAATGAATATGAATTTATCTACGACTGACATCAGGGTACGATCTTGTGTGATATAACCATTTCCCACGTGAAGGCAGTCGCCAACGCATTTACAATCGACGACTTTTGAACACATTGTAATAGATTGAGAAATTGCTCGAAACGAAAAATTTCTCATTTTGCCAAAAGGTTTTCAACTTTTAATGATTTAAACCTTCACTTAGAGAGATTTTTCGTGTGTTCGCTAAGCTAAATTGACAGTCCCTTACTCTAGATTTGTTGTATTTAGGAAAGGGATAAAATACACTTACTGAACATGCCTTCAATATACTGCATATGTGAAGAGTTTATGACGATCTTAAATGGTGACTTTAGTCAGCTACATGAATATAGACTAATATTTTGGTAAAGCATTAGTTTAACCCAGAGACATGTAAACACACCGGTGAGTCATTTGTAAAGGTGGGATATGCCACCACAACCATTTTCGAAGTCTTTGGTATGACCCATTTAGGGATCGAACCCGGGATATCCCGCACCGAGGCGGTTCGCTGTCACTAAGTGCTCCCGATTAGCCTGCGTTTCTGCGCGGTCCTTGAGCAATGGTTCAGAACGTAAGGTGGAGCATGTCGAGTGTGACTTACTCGAAACTAGTCTCGACTAACATTCTTTCCGACGATTGTCACAGGTTCTTGCGACCGTTATTTGGACTTCGATGTACCTTTTGAATGAAGAGTAATTTCTCTTTTTGGTTAAATGTTTTCAACACAATTCAATATACATGTAACTATTATTTATAGAGAAGTTTCATACCTTTGTCAAAGTCGTCTGCTGCAGATGTGTCGTATGTGGCAAAGGGTTAATATATCTACCACCGTCTTCCTCAAACGCTAATGAATAAATATACCGCGTCACACGTCAACGGACTTATACCATTGTTGATTCATTGGTTGGGTTTAACGCCGTTTTCAACATTATTTCACAGTCATAACACTGCGGCCAATTCACCTACCCATGTGTTTCCTGGTTTTCTCACACCAGTAATAAACACAACAGCAACTGGCTGCTTTTTCACATAGACTGTTCGTCCGTTGGTGAAAAGACAAATGACGCTTGTCACATAGACTGTTAGCCCTTTGGTGGAAGACAAATGACGCTTGTCACATAGACTGTTCGTCCATTGGTGGAAGACAAATGACGTTTGTCACATAGACTGTTCGCTCATTGGTGGAAGACAAATGACGTTTGTCACATAGACTGTCAGCCCTTTGGTGGAATGCAAATGACGCTTGTCACATAGAATGTTCACCCATTGGTGGAAGACAAATGACTATGGTCACATAGACTGTTATCCATTGGAGGACGACAAATGACGCTTGTCACATAAACTGTTTGCCCATTGGTGGAAGACAAATGACGCTTGTCACATAGACTGTCCGCCCATTGGTAGAAGAAAAATGACGCATGTCACATAGACTGTTCGCCCATTGGTGGAAGACAAATGTCGCTTGTCACATAGACTGTTCGCCCATTGGTGGAAGACAAATGACGCTTGTCACATAGACTGTTCGCCCATTGGTGAAAGACAAATGACGCTTGTCACATTGACTGTTATCAAACGTCGGAAATAATGTTGACCGAGCTGGGGTTCGAACTCACAATCCCTAGATTGACAGTCCGCGACGCTACCGACTGCGCTACCGGGACACGGGTCTATAACATTGTACAATCTGTTTAGTCATTACTGTTATATGAGCCGTTCCGTGAGAAAACCAAGATTATAGCATCTGTGTAATGTATCGTCCCAGATCAGCCTGCGCAGTCCGGGCAGACTGATCCGCGCCGACACATTTCGTATCAGGGGGATAGAGGTATAGAGTAATGATTCCTGAAACAGAAAATCCACAGGAGGCGAAAAGTGTCTATCCGGGTAAGCCTGCGCGGAATGCTTAGGCTGATCCGGGTCGATACTTTTCGCAGAGTCCACAATGTTGTTTTTCTCGCTGGACGGCTCATTTAGTGTGTATATGGTGAACAGGGGATATCCTAATACGGTTGCACTAAGGGGCAGACTGATCTGGATTTTTGGTAGTCGTCGAAAGGTTCGTAAGATCGGTTTTGTTGTGATGTGGCTCACATTTTGTTGTTTATTGCAGATTATATTTCTTACGTCCTGTGTATAATACGTTCCACCTACCTATGGAGATTATAAATACCCATCCTGGGCCCAAGGCATTGGCTTGGCTATTCTAGCCTTAATACTGTCGCCTATGTTATTAAATGCATTTTTGCAACTAAGAAATCAAACTGGGCCAATTATCGAGGTAAGTTTGCTTTTATGATCTACCGCCTCTGTGGTGTAGTGGTAGAGAATCCGCCTCGGTGCGGGAGGTCGCATGTTCGATCCCCAACCGGATCACATCAAAGCAATCTTTAAGTGAATGGAATTTATCGCAGATTAATGAAGCTATGTTGCAGAAAAATATTAAATGGCGATTCAATCCACCTGCTGGTTCCCATCATGGAGGTGTATGGGAGAGATTGATTAGATCGGTTCGAGGGGCAATGAATGTTACATTATGTGAACAGATTCTAGACGATGAAAGACTATCCACACTCATGTGTGCAGTTGAAGCGATTCTGAATAGTCGGCCAATTACAAGGCTTCAGATCAGTGCAACGATTTGGAGGCACTTACGCCAAACCATCTGTTGATTCAGAAACGTAAACCAAACCTACAACCAGGGATCTTCAACAATAACGACAATTATTGCAGGCGCCGATGGAGGCAAGTACAATACATGGCCGAATTGTTCTGGCGACGATGGTTACGTGAATATCTACCTCTACCTCAAGAGAGACAAAAGTGGAACGAGAAGAAGTGAAACCTGAACAAGGGAGACGTAGTGCTTATCGTAGACCCTAATTCGCCAAGGAATTCATGGCCGTTGGCAGTGATTGAAGAAACAATGCCTGACCGATTAGGTTATGTTCGCCAAGTGAAAGTAAAAACTGCTACAAATACACTTGTACGACCAGTTGACAAACTGTGTGATATTCTGGAGATGGAATAAATACATTATAGTGTTAAAGGTAACATGCAGCCATTGTGCATGAGGACACGTTACTTAGCTTACTGATTCTTTGAAATTACTTTAGTTTAGATATAAGTATTGTTTACTCAATGGATGATAGAGTTTAGTATTAGTCTGAATACCTGATTAGCAATCATAGAACTTTCCTTCTTTGCTTGTACCAAAGATTTTAGTCTAGGATTGGCGATGTGGTGTTGTTATTTACCTTGTTAGTTGTTATTTGCATTTTGTAATTGTTTCGTAATTTGCATTACTCCTCAATTAGAGGGCTGGAGTGTAAGGGCCGAAAGTCAGTGTACGAAAGAGCGAAGTGTGAAAGTGTGCTATGTTAGAAAGGAGAACCAGCTTTGATAAAGAACGACGTTGCATATGATCCAGAAAAATTGTTGTAAATTATGTACTGAAAACTAGAAAGAGTTATTCAAAATTTAACATTTAACTATTGTGCAGGCATTTCTATGTTAGTTATGCATCGTTATTAACGGAGATATATTAACATTTAAAGTCTGCAAAATATGTCAACAAACATGGCGGCGCCCAGTGTTATACAGGTTTTCAACTTTCGTTTTTGTTCTCACGTTATTTCTGAATATTGCATCCTTACCTATACTTATGTCATTTGGAAAACATGTTGTTGTAATATATTATTAGCCTTTGTATGCAAATAAGTATGCATCACCACGCGTTTTGAGAACATGTTGTGCAGAAGTACTAAAATACATTGTTATCGTAGAAACACGCATTTATTAGCTTCATTAAGGATATAAATTGGGTACTGTCATTGCAGTCATGACACAATTTAATACCGATTGGATCTGTTGATCATTTTGATTTGGAAGCTATGTGTTGTTAAAGTTTATGGAGAGTTGTCTCCCATTCATATATATGTGTATTGCTACACGTATTTACGTTTTGAATACTGAAAGGTATGATTTAGTATAAGATATACTGATTAATATATTATGTTTATTGCAGTTAATCGTATCAAATAAAAGTCACCGGGATACGCATTAGCCATTAGTTATCTCTTCCTACCCCTTGCCAGTACACTTTAAGAGCGGTTGTAATGGTTGCCCGCCCTAACGCTAAGGGTTGTGGTTTTGGCATAACGACTGCATTATGTCACAACTAGGAAACGCCGTGATATAACTGAAAACAGTAAACACCATACAGAGAAACTAGTATGATGTATGGCCTGTTCTGGCATACATGTATTCGATACGAATTATTCACAAAATCGATAGAGTGCGTATAGTAGTTAGTTTAGTTGAGTTTAAACTTAGTTATCTTGCATCGATTACGAAAATACCATGATATTACTGGTGTCACCCTACGCGTATCAGCAGTACTGGTAATTTACACAGGAAATATCATGATATAACTGGTGTCACTCTATGCTTATCAGCAGTACTGGTAATTTTACCCAGCAAATGTTTACTGTAATACTGTTGATAGTGTGCTTAAAACGCTATTTCAGCAAACGAATCACTTAAACATTTTGTAGGGAGCGGATAAAGACTAAGATCAGATGGCGCGAGTAAAATGTTCTTTACTATTTGCCCCAATACAGCCGGTTACTGATGCCTCGGCTGCAGACGACGTTTGAAAACAATGAGCAATTTCTGCTTTTTCAACAATGTTTTCAACTTTTTTTATTTTGCCTAGATGATTTCAAAGTCGCCTGCTGTATATTTGTTGTATTTGGGAAAGAGTTAAATTTCCCTAAATTTGGAATCTCTGGTTGCCGTCAATTAATGTTGCATTTCCTTAGAACAAATGGGAATGCAAGGATTTTTTTTTTTTTAAAGTTGTATTTATAACTATTTCTTTTTATTCGGACAGTGAAGGCTCTGGTTGGACCGCATCGGTACATAGACTTACCCGAGTCTTCACTGTATAAACGTAAACTCGCCAGAAGCGGCTAACATATATGATTTTAAATTGTCTGCTTTTACAGAGATTAAGAACAAGTTTGAGAGAATTGCCTTCCTGGGGTCCTAAAGACACTGAAGCCAGAGACGAGTATAAGATGAAACAATCTGTATACGAAACAAGGCCTCTGAAACATTTACTACGCTATATGATATTGGGAACAACCAGAACAAATCCTGATACATCTATAAAAGATGAACTGGCTGATTTAAATTGACGATGGAGATTATTCAGCATATTTATAGATTCTTCGACTTATGAACCCCTTTCTTCGTTCAATAGACAGTGAAAAACGAAACATGTTTCGCGAAAACCCAGTACGTTTCTGTAATTTTCCGTAAGCCCTACTTAATTTCGATGAAACGGAATAATTGTGTATCGTTTAACGTCAATATCTAGTGGTGTGTATTATACAACTATAAAAGAGGAGCTTGCTGTTTTAAATTGCCGATATGGTTTATTCAGCATATTTATGGAGTCTTCGACTCATGAACACTTTCCTTCGTTACATAGACAGTGAAAATGAAACATGATTCGCGAATATCTAGAACGTTTCTGTAATCTTTCGTAAAACCAGACTTAATTTCGTTAAATGGGAATAATTCTTATCGTTTAAAGGTAAAGTTTAGTGTTGTGTATTGGACGCAGCAAAATGATGTATTAAATCAGGGACACTATTATTGGTTATTTGATCGTCCACCTTTCATGAGCAAAAAAATAATGATACGAAAAAAAAAACATAAATGGTTTTTTTCGCTCATGTGTGAGATTTTTTTTCTCTTTTCAATAACCCATGAACCTTTCTGAAATGAAACTGGCAAAGTCCCCGGGGGCCGCCATTTTGGTTATGTATAAAATGAGACGAAAAACACGGACTGAAGATTATTGTCGTCTTTTTAATAATATTTTTTCAAAACCTATTGTTTAGATCATTAAAGTGCTGTGTTATATTCTTAATAAACATTTGTTAAAAACAACAGCATTAGCCTACTATGCCCGACCCTAAGTTTTGACTATACCGTAGCCAAAGAAGGACGTGACGTCATTTTCGTAACACTTCATCTTGGCGTAACGTCAAATGGAGCGACGTCGTTTCCCGCAAACAAAGTGGTATCAACATGAAAGACCCCAAATTCCTATACATGAGTAATATACTTACTCGTACAAAGTAATAATTATTTATCAAACATTGTGGCAAAAGGATAACTTTCTTATAATGAACAATTGTTCTTTTGGCGACAATCTTTTTCTTAGTCGTCTGCTGCAAAGGCATCAGAAGGGTTTAACAGAAATGTGACCCCTTTCATAATTTGTTCCAGTCATATTAACGAGTTAAAAAAGGCAGTCGCCAGGTGGCATCAGAAAAGGGAAACAAACTGTAAAAACAACGTTAACCCAACTATGCAATACGCATGGCCGTAACGTGACCCGTTCTATTACTTGTAAATGCAGCATGTCATCGCTTGGCGATTTTGGTATTTCTTATTTAATAGACGACAAGGTGTCATCGGTTCCCATGGAGTAATTAAGTTGTCTCTGCTTCCTTCCGCTATGAATACTTCGCTGTTTTCACGATTTCATCCGATTCCTAAAATTCATTGGATTCGTACCCGGTTTTTCATGTTTCGTTCGAGATCAACGATTCGTACCAACTGGTTTTCGCACTTTGCTCTTGGGTAACTGACTTTACCATTTTCTTTTCTTTATTTTTCAGTTTTCTAATGGCATGTTAAAAACGATTAAAGTGACCTTACAAACAAACAAAACATACTTAATAATTCTTGCTATATGTTGACTATACATGTGAACTTTCATAATGCTCAATCTTGATCATACATATCTTTCTTTTGTGTTTTAATTACTTCTTTTTTTTTGTTTATATACTCCCGTTTTTGCTATCATACTTCTCCTAAACTTGAAGGAGAATAGACTTTCACCTCTCCTTCCTAAGCTTGTGTCACACTTAACTTATAACTAGAGGCAATACACCTTAATATATGTTAATAGTTAAGCACCTATGGTTTTTTTTATCTAATGGATCTAGTAACGGGATTTAAAACAGTTTATTGGTAAAATAAAATTGAGAAACTTCAGCTTGTATGACACATTATAGTTGCAGTGAATGTTAAGAAAACCGTAAACCAAATGGTTTCAGACTAAACTTGTCATTTCACGACTACATGCTGAATATCACATAGATCGTAGAATGTAAAACGTTTAAACCCTACGTTAATATTGACCCTTTCTGCTCGTGGTAACCTTTTATATAGGCTATGGTAGAAATATAGGCACATCTCGGCCTTCCTGTTTGAAATAAAGGGACATTTGGCCTTCTTGTTCGAAATATTTACATCCTGTCAAGATACAAGATAGATACAAAGTTTCATTTGATTAGAGGCCACCGGCCCATTACAACAAAATATAATATTACAAACAATTGTCAAGACCTTAATAGAAGTATTGATAGGATGTAAACATTGGTAACATTATTCATGCACATAATTCATACTGTATAATCACATTGGTTTTGTTGAAATTTGATATGTAACCTAAAATAAAGATACATGCTATTTATTCAATTTATCTTGTTTATATAACTGACTAAGTTTGCATGAAGATATGTACGTACACCAATAAACGCCCCCACATACATATTCACATAAATATATGCACATATGTACATACACGCGCATGCACGCACATGCATACGGCATATCCGATTATACAATGATCAAAACGATATGAGCGCTCAATAACTACAATAAAATGAAACTAAATGAAGGTATAACTTAGTTGTTGCTGTTATTAATATCAGCTCGTACTTTGAAGGCAAAATATATAAACGACGCCACTCCGTAAATGACATTTGTTGATTTGGAAGACATCAGTAAATTAAACTGGTGGATCGAACAATTACGCCAGTACTTTCCGTTTATATATTTCTTGCGAAGTTCCTGCAGTTTAGAGCACTTTAATAAGAAATGATACTCATTTCCAACTCCGTCGCCACATAGTTTGCAAATCCTCTCATCTCTTTCTATATTAAGATGTCTTCCTGTTTCTATTTCTAGATTATGGCAGGCTGTCCTGAATGTAGACATAGCTCTACGATACTTTCTCATGCTTAAAACATCTAAATAGTTTTCATGGACAAACGAATCTTTGAAGTGTTTATATAGTATCAGTTTCTGGTTATCTGCTACAGAAGCTGACCAGTCTTGCACAGCCTGATCTTTTAAACGTTGAGAAAATTCGCAAAGAAACAGTCTTCCATTCAGGATACACTGGCGTTCCCATACATAACCAAAACCGAATCTTTGTAACAATAGTTTTACTGAAGTAACCCAATTTTTCTGACCAGATTCATCGTACAATTTCAACATCAAATAGCATTTTTTAACTAGTCTTGTTTCCTGCATATTAAGAATGGTTTTTTACACTTTTTTTGAAATATTCTGTCCTTAATGGGTGTTGACCACAATCTCCAAAAACAGCTGATTTTGATGCAGACTTACTAACACACATGTATCTACGATAGGCGTATATTTGCACTGATTCTATAAAATTGTGCAAGTGTACACCCCAAATCTCAGCCCCATATAGCAGGATAGGCACTATTTTAGTTTTAAATATATTAAAAAATACTCTAGCCGGTAACTGGCCAAATTTGTGCAATTTCGATAGAACCGATATTAACGCTCTTTTCCCTTTGACTGCCTGTTCTGTGCCCATACTGAATAACGACATGCGTTGAGTAAATGTGAGACCAACGTATGCAAACTTCGGTACCACTTCTAACATACTATCACCATAAAACCACTTTTCCTTTCGTGACAAGTTACCTCCCTTTTTAAATACCATAACTTTGGTTTTTGAAGTATTGACCAATAGACCGCTGTTTGTACTATACTGCTGCAGTTTATTAAGGAGTCTTTTCAAACCATATACTGTATCCGCTATTAAACCTATGTCGTCTGCAAACATAAGAATTAAAACTTCTTCAATATCGGGGAAAATCTGTATTCCACGTATATCACTGTTTGCTATTAGTTTTGCCAATTCATTGACGAATATGCAAAATAATGCAGGAGAGACCGTTTGGCATAGAATTGGAGTAGACAGACCATCACTAGATCGGATACGGGTAGTCACTCTATTATACAAGCTTAAAAGGGTATGATATAGTTTTCCCTGTATGCCATTGTCTTGTAGTATAGACCATAATTTGTGCCTATTTACCTTATCGAATGCTTGTTTAAAATCTACGAAGGCCACATAAATTTTACCATGTTTTTTTGCGAGTGTTTTATTTATTATGGCTTGTAGTATGAAGGCGTTGTCTACAGTCGAATAGTTTTCTCTGAAACCAGCTTGTACCTCA
This sequence comes from Serripes groenlandicus, assembly GCA_031761405.1. Taxonomy (NCBI): domain Eukaryota; kingdom Metazoa; phylum Mollusca; class Bivalvia; order Cardiida; family Cardiidae; genus Serripes; species Serripes groenlandicus. Next base: position 12,122,356 of record JASEVX010000013.1, on the reverse strand, counting down.
GACAGAATACCGTATACATTCAAGTAAAAGGTTAGCCGCCGATTTATTACGCATGAGTACACTTTACCTAAAACGTCTAATAATGAGATACCGCGGTAATTCTCGGGTGAGTTCCTGTCTCCTTTTTTATAGATTGGCACCAAGATAGAGCTACTCCACGATACCGGATATACTCCAGAACTGAATATTCTATTAAATAGCCTGTTAAATATGAGTAAATCTTCACCACTATTAATAAAGAAATCTGGTGTAATCTCATTTTGCCCTGCACTCTTTCCACATTTTAATGACTTCAACGCACCCATGATTTCCTCGTTTGTTATCTCAGAGTTAAAGATGCAATCTTGTATTTAGTCGAGTTGAGTATCGTTACCGTAACCTATGTGTATATTTGTTGCCTGGTTATCTGTATATGCTGTAGCGTCATATTCACTGTCTGCTTGCACAGGTTATTTAAATGTACTGAACTGCATTTGCTTCCTTTAAGTCATGCTTCAAAACCATGCGCGGCGTCTTTGATGCTTGGCATCAAAATTCTTCTTGTACATGTTTATAATACATGTACATTTAAATTCAATGTCACATACTCAATGCTGTCCGGTAAAGATATACACTAATTTCTAGGCAAACACAGGTTTTCTAGAGACTCATTAGATCAGCCATTCCGCGAAAGTATTTGGAATACTTGACCTATAATGCCGTTATGAAAATAATTAATTATTCTGAGGATGCAAAGTCAGACAAAAGTATTTCCATCAACCCTGGTATAAATACATAAAATGAGCCGTCCCACGGGAAAACCAACAATATGGACTCTGCGTAATGTAATGCGCAGGCTAATCCGTGCCGACACATTCCGTCTCAGGGAGATATAGGTAAAGAATAATGCTTCCCGAAACAGAAAATCCACAGGAGGCGATACGTGTCTGTCCGGTTAGCCTGCGCGGCATACTTAGGCTGATCCGCGGGTCGAGGCTTTACGCAGAGTCCATGTTGTTTGTTTACTCGCGGGACGGCTCAAATGTTAAAACCGCGGTAGGTTTATCCGTATTCGACTAGTATAATTTATGATAGTTAAATTGGTTAATGTTTTACTGACATGACCCTTTTTGACACATCTGTAGCAGACGACTTTTTAAAATTTAATGAGCAGTTTCTTGTTTTACCACAATGTTTTTTCCGGCATATGTTATCCATGTCGTCTGCTGCCACATTGTTGTATGAGGGAAGGGGTTAATTACCGGTATAGTCGAAAAGGAAATCTGGCACCAACGCACAGTGGTTATGCTACAAAAGGTAACCCTCTGGGCCTATCAGACTACTTGAGCATAATTTAACCTTTCCCTCATATAGACGCATTTTGACGCATCTACAGCAGACGACTTTTGAAAACAATTTGTCAAAAGGAGAAATTGCTCATTAGTATCAAATTAATTGAATTTGCACAATTTGTTCAACTCTTTTCAATTTTATAATTTCCCTTTTGAGAGAGTTTCCGTATTTGTGCCATGATATCTTCAACCATAGTCGTCTGCAGCAGATTTGTTGTACGTGGTAAATGATAAAAACAGACTATGACGAACGCCGTTAAATCCCCGTTGCTATGTCACATACCCGTGTCTTTGCAGGTATTTCTGTCATTCGAGCACGTTTTAATTTAGGAATTCGTTGCGTTCAACCGATACTTGAACCCTTTTCCCGCTAAGATAACATTTGCAGTAGACGACCTTTTTAACGTCTTGGAAAAGTATCGAAAATATATATACATGAAGGTATGAATTCGAATAGAGTTGAAAACATTGTGGCAAGAGAGAAATGGCTCATGATGAGCGATTTCCCCTTTTGCCACAATGTTTACAAAAGTTGTTTGCTGCAAATGCACAACAAATGCGTCTACACCTGGGAAAGCGATGTGGATATTAACTCTGTTCTACATTTCAGATATATTTTGGCAAAATAAGTACTCAATCTATGCTAAATAACTGGCGGGATATTTTGCGGGAAAGAGTCGCAAACGACCTGATATATTTTCAATAAAAACGTTCATACATGAAATAATGTTCGTAAAGTTATGAATATTGTTAGTTTTATATGCGATATATATACCACATGACAAGATATATAAAACCAATAAAACCTCAAATATTGCGAAAACACGTCAACATTGAATGATTTATTTTTTATAGACGGATACCTTTCTCTATCTAAATCAGTTCTCCGCATATCGTCTTAATGAACGTAACAAAATACCAGAATTATTGTAGTTACTTTGATTTTAGAATATGTGCGACATTGATATAAAATACACTGCCGGTGTGATTGCTCTATGGCGTGTAATCGGTTGCAATATTGTATCTTTTAAATATATGTTCTATAGTTATATATTTATTCAATATTGTAATATATTTGTTGTATAATCAAATAATTATTGTATGTTACAAAATATTTGTTTATCATCTGCCTTCAGCGGGGAATAACCATGTTCTGTACAAAAAATTGCTCAGCTATTTTTGTTTTGGACTTGCTTTAAAGATAAGACATACACAACAGAACATACTTATGTTAAAACCTACATACCGTGGTAGTTTCTGAATTCGATGCTGGCATATCAAACACACAGCGTAATTTAGAGTCCATCAACTGGGAACATGGGTAGATCTACTACAATGTACCACACACATATATGAATATACCGGTTAACAGTATTTCTTTCCACTGTAGAATAAACATTTTATAGCGGATTATATTAAGATTATTTAACCTTTTCTGATGCCTCTGCAGCGGACTTTTGACAATATGTGAAAAAAGTAGAAATTGCTCTTAATTAGACAAGTTCTCGTTTTGCCACAATGTCTTTTTACAACCCTTTCTGACACATCTGCAGCAGACGGCTTTTTGAAAACAGTGAAAAAAGAAGAAATTACTCAAAACGAGCAATTTCACCTTTTGCCACAATGTTTTCCACTTTTAGTCATAGGTTATCTATTCAATTATAGAGATTTTCCATTTTTCGACAAAATATGTTCAAAGTCTGCTGCAGAATTGTCGTATGAGGGAAAGGGTTAACTCAATTCAATAATTAACTTTTCATTTATGAATATTCCATATGTTTGCCTAGATGCTTTCAAAGTAGTCTGCTGCATTTTTGTTGTATGTAGGAAAGGGTTAAAGAAACACTTGTGCAATTTATTTATTTTCCTAGACCTGTCTGGACAGTTAAAATTAGTGGATCAACCATCTACATGGTACTATACCACTATAAAATGTTAACATTTGTCTGCTTTGAAAGTCTAATACCAAATATGTTAACATCTGAAATATATTAAAGAAGTTTACTCTTTATGAAAGTTGTTTAACATTGTGGGGGTGGATAAGCATGACTTCTATTTTCATGTGTTTTCAAAAGTTGTCTACTGCATAGTAGTCTAGGTGAAAGTGTGCGTTTGCTCGAAATACATCATGTGACTCAATCTGGATGGGTCCATAATAAATAGTTCCACCTATGAGTAGTTCGAGGGATTCAATTTTGGATGATATGAAGGACTCTTAATGAAGTTGCAAACACCATTTTAACAAGAATTTCTTTTAAGACAAAAAAGGGCCGCCATTTGCATTATATACTGGAAAGTGTTATCTAACTTAATTATTGACAAAGTGTGATGGTTTGGAAGCCTTGTATAAAGTGTTAATGCAGCACATCTAGAAGTCACTTGAGCTATGGTGAAATATTATATAAATATTTCATAGCTTTCAGTGTGACAGTACATATTGTCAACATGAGGAAAATACTGTTACCCGAGGCGAAGCCGAGGTTAACAGTATTTACCCGAATGTTGACAATATGTACTGTCACACTGGAAACCATGCAATATTTATTTTATTATACCGAACAAAATTACACGTGTATTCAATTTATTCTGTACCTTTGTAGGGGAGGTGAACATGGTTAGATCTACTACAATGTACCACACGCATATATGAATATACCGGTTAACAGTATACTGTTACATGGCACGCGCGTCTAAAAGATGACGTTATTGTTTGAAATGACGTCATGCACGTGCATAACCAACATTTTAACGCGCGTGCCGTGTAACAGTATACTGTTAACCGGTCAAAATGTACTGTAAGCATGAGACAGTAAGAAATTGCCCATGATGAGAATATGAGAATTTAACATTACAATGTCATGTGAGGTATAATAATATATGTACTTGCATGGAAGTCCTTAACCAAGGTGTGAGTACCATAGCTTATCCGAATAGTGAAGCTAAAACTTATTAACCCTTTCCCTCATACGACAATTCTGCAGCAGACAACTTTGAAAGTATTTTGTCAAAACATAGAAAATCTCCATAATTGAATGGATAACCTATGACAAAAAGTGGAAAACATTGTGGCAAAAGGAGAAATTGCATGTTTTGTGCAATTTCTTCTTTTTGTCACTATGTTTTCAAAAAAAGCTGTCTGCTGCAGAAGCGGCAGAAAGCGTCTATATGAGAAAAAGGGTTAATTACATAAATAAATATTTACCAAGATTTCTTGATTTTCTATTTTCCCCTCTGGTGCAAACATTGTTTGTACCATAAACTTGTGTTTATTCTTTTCATTTGGATCATATTCAAAAGGTTGAAGCATCACTGAAAAAATATCATAAAATAGACATGTTCATTCAAAATACGCAAATCAACTCTGACACCACAAAAACAGTAACACCTTTATAAACTATTCATCTTAATCTATATTTTCTCTTTTCAACACAATGATTTCTAGTCTATTCAATAAACATATTTTCATTTACAGAGTGTTATCATATTGTTGCCAAATTGTTTTCAAAATTGTCTGCTGAAGACTTGATGCATGTGGGAAAGGGTTAAATATACTGTCCTAAATGTCAGTTTTATATCATTGCATTACGTGAGGAGACTTATTTTGACAAATTGAAACAGAAAAATTTATGTATGCTAAGAGAAATTAATAATGAAGATAATTGTTTTCCATTTTTTTGTATCATTTTAAAATTGATGAATTTATTGCACAGACATCAATAGTCTCATGAATCACGAACATGTTTTATAGGTGCACCCTGAACTTGAAAGGCTGATAACTATTCATCTTTTGGAAAAATACCAAAACCTAAGGGTAATAACAATCACATGTCATTTGTCAAATAATCATTTATAATCATGACAAAACAGCAGTTTGGAAAAAGAATTTGCCTCAGGGTAAAAAGTAGAATATTTGTGAACCAGTATTGACACCTATAATATATTATACACTGCATTTCTTTTTTACAAACAAAATACAAAAGAACAAGCATATTCTCAGTAAACAATCAACCAAAAAGAATGAGCTCTTTCGAAAATGTTCACATAATTCCCTATTCACATTCTCTGCATATCAAATTCTACAGAAGACACGTAACACATATATATGTAGCAAATAGTTTTGGAAAATATGGCCCATTATGAGCAATTACTCATTAAGTCATTTCCTACAATATTTTTTCATAATAATTTGTATGCACGAATCGGAGAGAGAGGGACACTATGTTCTTTATTAAATTCAAATTATCCAAATGTGTGTTTTTCTTCAGACTACAAAATACATCAGGTAAAAGGTTAACCCTTTCCCATTTGATGATGCATTCTGACACATCTGCAACAGACAACTTTTGTTAATATTCTGGCCAAAGAAGAAATTCTAATGATGAGCAATTTCTCCTTTTCCCACATTATTTTCAATTCTTTTCTTTAATGTTAACTTCATTTGTAGAATGTTTTCTTTTGTTGTTAACATGTTTTCAGTCATCTGTAGGCGATGTGTTGTACGTGGGAAGGGGTTACTACTATCATGATTATCAATCATTTACATGTAGATCTATGTGTGTCGTTTATGAGTATGGTGTTGATTGATTAATGTTACACCCTTTCCCTCATACGACAATTCTGCAGCAGGCGACTTTGAACTTATTTTTGTCAAAAAATAGAAAATCTCTATAAATGAATGGATAACCTATGACTTAAAGTGGAAAACATTGTGACAAAAGGAGAAATTGCTCGTTTTGAGCATTTTTTTCTTTTGTCACTATGTTTTCAAAAAGCTGTCTGCTGCAGAAAGTGTCTATATGAGGGAAAAGGTTAAACCCTTTTCTTCTTGTATTTGTGCATTTTGAAACATCTGCAGCAGATGATCTTTCTAAACATTGTGACAAAAGGAGAAATTATTCATAATATGGAACAATTTCTCCATTTACTACAATGCTTTCAATTCTATTCAATAATGATACTTGCATTCAAATAGATATTCCATTTTTGGTCTAGATGTTTTAACCCTTTCCCTCATATAGACACTTTCTGACGCCTCTGCAGCAGACGGTTTTTTGAAAACATAGTGACAAAAGAAGAAATTGCCCAAAATGAGCAATTTCTACTTTTGCCACAATGTTTTCCACTTTTCGTCATAGGTTATCCATTAAATTTTAGAGATTTTCTATTTTTTGACAAAATATGTTCAAAGTTGTCTGCTGCAGAATTGTCGTATGAGGGAAAGGGTTAAATAATGTTTGCTGCAGTTTTGTTTTATGTGGTAAAGGGTAAATGTGCCATTCAACAATACTAAGCTTTATATCTCTTTTTTCAAAAATTAAAAGTACAAGGAAGGTAATACAGACACCCAATGTATAAGCCTAAATATTATTTTCAAAACCCTCCTGCTGCAGTGACATTAATAGTGGGAAAGGGATATCACAGGTTAAAAGTTAACCATTTATTTGACAAATAAGACATTTCCTATTCTTCTGCTCTGAAAACATCCTTTGAAAACACCGTAGTTTGTACCAGGTATAATTTATTTTTAATCTTGTTTTTGGTATTTCATCTTTATCCAATATTAAAGGTTTTTGAAATGAATCTTGATTCAAAAGCGTCTGTGAAATACCTTATTTGGGCTAAATACCAGTATAATAGGAAAGAAAGTATGTGAAAAAGATAAATACAGTTGAAATTGAACCAATCAGAAACAGAATCTAAACCCTTTCCCACTTACAACAAATCTGCAGCAGATGATTTAAAAATATCTGACAAAACTCGTAAAACTACAAATGAAAGTATCATTCTTGAAACTGTTGAGCAATTATGAGCAATTTCAACTTTTGCCTTGAAGTGTTCAAGTCTTCTGCTGAAGAGATGTCAGAAAGTGTCTGTATGTGGGTAAGGGCTAATAGAGACTGGAAAAGGCAAGTGTTTACCTTGTACACTTATTTGTCCATTTGGTTCTATGATACTACTGTTTGGTTGAACACAGTAACGCTTTGGAGCTGTTGTTTTTACCTTGAAACATACTCGCTTTTCAGATGGATTGATAAGTTTTAAGTCTGATGACACAACTTCCGTAAAGGGACCTGAAGAAATAAAACATTGGCAAATTAATAAAAGTATCAATAATAAAGAAACAAGAGGCCCATGAGGGCCTATGCTCTACTGGTATGGTTATTTGGTCATTTTCAATCCAGAGCATGTATGTATGGTGAAGATCGGATAGTAAATGGAGGCTCTTTTGTGTTCACAAGCTGTATTATAGCAATTTTTACAATTTCATGGGCCATAAGCCAGTCTTGGCGGATCTGGCTGGTTTTCAAAAGGAACCAAGCTCTCATCAATATTTAACTACTATCTAAGTTTGGTGAAGATCAGATAGTAAATAGAGCCTCTATTGTGTTCACATGCTCAATTATAGTTTATGATTATGGTTTACGAAAGGAACCGAGCTCTCATGTATATCTAACTACTGTATAAGTTTGGTTGAGATACAATCAAAAGTGAAGATTGTATCGTGTATTCTGTGTAAACAAGCTCTTTTATAGCAATTTTGACCATTTCAAGGGCCATAATCCAGTCATGCATGGGCGGATCTGGCTGGTATTCGAAAGGAACTGAGCTCTCATGAATATCTAACTACTGTATAAGTTTGGTTGCGATGAAAAATGAAGACTGTATCGTGTTAACAAGAAATTGTTTACGGACGGACGCACGGACGACGGACAAATCGCCACGACATAAGCCCTTCTGGCCTTTGGCCAGTAGAGCTAAAAACCAAAAAAATCAAAATCTAGCAGAAATGTGCTACTTTTCAGCTACTAAACTAGGTAATTAACCAGCTTCTTTTATATAGTAGTATATGGACAGCTATTTACTCCTCTTGAGGTCAATGGTGAACAACTATTCTTCCTCGCAAATGACTATTGACCCGAAATAGAGAACTATTGACCGAGACGAAGTCGAGGTCAATAGTTCTCTATTTCGGGCCAATAGTCATTTGCGAGGAAGAATAGTTTTTCACCATTGAACTCAAAGGGAGTAAATAGCTGTTTTATTATATATCTTCATGAAAAACGTATAATTTAACTAGTTTATTTATAACATTGCTGTCATCATTTTAATTGGGTAAATGTATGTAACATAAATGTAGATTCTAACATAAACACAGGATTATTATTGTAAATGCACCAAGAATGCAGTATACTGTTACATGACACACGCGTTAAAATGTTTGTTATGCATGTGCATGACGTCATTTCAAACAATAACGTCATAACAGATGAACTATTGGACCTGAATTTTAGAATAAAAGCGAAAAGGAGTCAAATAGTCATTTTTTATTGAATCACACGTGACTGCTTCTCGTCCAATCAAATACTTTGATTCATAGAAGGTATATAATAATACAGTTTATAAGTACAAAAGTACTTTGGTGCTTATGTTACAGTTAACAAGCAGCCCTTACCAAAGATTTTCACAGATCAAGTAACATTTAAACATGTTTTACCATGATTGATCAAATACATTTTGTGAAATTGTAACATCGTCTTCTTCAAAAGTTTTGATAATATGCTATTTGGATTTAACCCTTTCCCTCATATAGACACTTTCTAACACCTCTGCAGCAGACGGCTTTTTGAAAACATGGCGACAAAAGAAGAAATTGCTCAAAAACAAGCAATTTCTCCTTTTGCCACCATGATTTCAACTCTATTCAATTATTGTACTTTCATTTAACCCTTTACCTCTTACGACAATTCTGCAGCAGACGACTTTGAACATATTTTGTCAAAAAATGGTAAATCTCTATAATTGAATGGATAACCTATGAGTAAAAGGGGATAACATTGTGGCAAAAGGAGAAATTGTTCGTTTTGAACAATTTCTTCATGTGTCACCATGTTTTCAAAAAGCTGTCTGCTGCAGAGGCGTCGGAAAGCGTCTATATGAGGGAAAGGGTTAAAGGGAATTCCCAATTTTTTCCCGGGTATGTTTTCAAAATCGTCTGCTGCATATTTGTTGTATGTGGGAAAGGGTTAACACTTTCCCGCATACTGTTACAACAAATATGCATCAGACGACTTTTTAAGTATTTTGGAATAAATAAAGAACATTTTTATTTTTATGAAAGTACATATAATTTTTATTTATTGAATCGATTTGAACACATTGTGGCAAAACAAGGAAATTGCTCATATTCATAATGATCAATTTGGGTTTTTTGCCACACTGTTAATAACATCATCTACTTTAGAGAAAATAAATTTGTCCTGTCTGTATTTATATATATCTTTGACAGTTACATGTAAATAAATGAAATTCAAGAACAAATATAAATATTTATTCAATGAGAAAGATCAATTAATACAGATATATATTGAACAATTTACATACATATATGTCGATTGCATTTAAATATATCTGATTTAAGTACATTTTGATCAAGATATTGTTTGCTATATAAATCATCTTTGAGCTTAAATTGTGTAATTATAATAACGGGGAAAACGTCATTTCTCGCAAATGTAACGGGAATGCAGGTTTCACCCTGGACAATTCTTTTCTTGCGTCATCACTTTTGCCAAACGGGAAAAGTTTGTGCCAAATGAAAAATTCTGGAGTCACTTTTGGAACCACATTTTCCACAAACAGACACTTTTTGACATACTACTGAGCTTTAACTCCTTTTTCCAGTGTTTCAACAGTATACAAGCATTTAATTTTAAATGATTTTCCATAGATGTTTTAAAGTTGTCTGCTTTAGATGTGTGTACATTGGAAAGGTTTAAGGAAACTTGACAAATAACAATGATCTTACTACATAATCAACTTTATTAATCTTTATGATTATGTTATTGTTAACATTAAAAATCTAGGACAAATACAAGTATTCTCAAACTTAACCCTTTTCCTCATATAGACGCTTTCTGACGCTTATGCAGCAGACGGCTTTTTGAAAACATAGTGACAAAAGAAGAAATTGCACAAAATGTGCAATTTATGTTTTCCACTTTTTGACAAAATACGTTCAGAGTCGTCTGCTGCAGAATTGTCGTATCACGGAAAGGGTTAAAATACGTCTACTTTACAATAAATGATGCAGGTGAATGACAAATAGTGTCCAAAATATCAAATGATCGTTTCGAAGCCATTATGACAACTGTCAAAGTGTTTTGAAATTATCTCCATTTAACACAAACTTTAGAAGATGTAGGACTTCCGCTGCTTTTTAAGTTTGAATATTTCTTTCTAATTAAAGCCGTTGTTTTACTTACACTATGCTAATTAAAAGCAGCTGACATCGTTATTGTGTCTCATAAGCATGACAAACTGTTAACATACTCTCGGAATCTTGCGGTTTGCAAGCTCAAATGAGTCCGGGGTTGCCAAAATGTTTTGTTGCAACAGATCAAATGAGAAAAGTAACCAATCAGGCTTGGGGTCAGGTCAACAGCAAATCCAGAGGAGCAAAACTAACAGATCAAAAAGTGATTTTAACAGATCATTTTGATCGACAATCGGTTTATTTTGAAAACCCTAAATCAGGGTTTTCCATGACGCACAAATCCTGCGTCATTGACGCATTTTCAACTCAAATGATCCCCAAAAATAACATCTGTGTGTCCCTATGGACGCAATGCCGGTAAATCGAGGCCCATTCTATTTTTCTATAATCTCGGTTTTCCAAAAATCTATATTTAACTTAGTCCTTATCCTGCACCAAAACATGCGAAAAATTTCGACGCTTCCATGGTCGAATCTGGCGTCCGTAATGTTTGTCACACCAAAATACACATATGGGACAACATTTCACCATTTATCTATCGTATAAAGTAAACACAAACCGTCTTACTCACGTTTTTATGTGTTTTAATCTCTTTTTAATTCACCTCTTAGAGGCCTGACGTTTAATAACTCACCATGTGGTCGATTTGAACTGAGGATAACCTAATACGGTATTGTGGGTATTGTTGTTAAAGTACACCAAAATGGATATTTAACGAAATAGTTATATATCTTATTCAAACAAGTTTGGGCGATATTTCGTTTATTTTTTTTTACCGATTTCGTCTAGTTATTTAACCGGAAACAAATTTGTTACAGATTCCAAATTTTTCTCCGTTGTGAATTGAATTTTGATAGATTAAAGTGGTAAAGAGGTAAGCTGCATAAATTTTAGGCTCAAATTAATATAATAATAATTATACATATATGTTTTTTTTTATTGTTGCGATAGCTGTCAAGGATATAAACGGCATAATAACGTGAATCGAATCTGTCTGAAACATGCTATGGATTTAGACTTCGGTTGACCAATATTAAAATGAGAAACCGAAAGTCTAAATTATTTGGACTATATTTAACTCTGAATGACTGGTTTAAGCTTTATCGATAACATTATCGATAATGTACACATTTTTTTTTCACAAATTGACATTATTAATATTAAAGGGATAATAAAAACAAAGAACAAACACACTTGTTTTTTAATGTTTTTCATATCAATCACTTGATAATAAAGTTCTAATTTGGACCCCCAACATTTATAAGATGACCCTCAACTTTGATGACATGGGGGTCACAATGACCCTCAAGTTCAAAGCTTAGGGAAAACCCTGCTGAATGACCCTGCATATCAATCAAATTTTTTAACACTGTCACATGTTTACACTCTATCTTTAATCAGCACACTTAATTAATCCCTTTACCGATTGTTATGGGAGATTAAATGACACTTGACAGTCGACACCTGCTGTGATAAACAACACATTGACAGTTTACAGACTACACAGGCTCGGGTGATTTGCATATACTGTTTATCGATTTTTGTACCGCGGTTATAAGCGGCGAATGAAAAATCGGGAACCATTATAAAATAACAGTTTATTATGCGGCGCCATTTACGAAATATGTTGTCGCCAACATTTTTCGCCAAATTGAAATTTATTGCGCCAATTTTTCATCGCCACTGGCAACAATGGTGATCGCCAGCGGGAACCCGGGAATGGGGTATAGTACCACTTCTACGGCCTTGTTGTAGAAGTCCGTTTTTATAGCGACGTTGGAAGAGTGGTTAGTTTTTTCACAAAGTTAAGCAAAGTACATCGCATTTAGTGCCTGGACGGGTGACCGTGAAGGACCCGACCTGTTGCACGTTATAAATGGTGGCAGCAGTGGGATATTGGGGTGACATCATCATCATATCCGGACCCTGGTGGTTCCCAGTAATGTAACATAAGACTCTGCTTGTTATATACTGCTTGTGTGCAGTTGTGTGACTTCGAGTCAGTCAAGAGGAGGGAGAAATGTAACGGGAATAGGGTAATGGTACAAATACCACTTCTACAGCCTTTCTTTTAATGTCTATGTCACAAACTTGGGATACATGACTCATGAGTATATATATATTATTCAAGGACAACACTTACACATCCTGTTTAATTTGTGCTTCATTTTATGTCTTTATGTCTGACAACAAAGTACTATAAATTATTGATCTTTCCAAAAGATTTTACCCTTTCTCACAACAGAAGCATTTGTACTATTCTGCATCAGATGAATATAAAAATCATTGTGGCAAAAGAAATATCCACAATATTGATGTTTTCATACGTATGCAATAATAAAACATTTTCATAAAGATATTTTTGACAATTTTAACTAAATTCTTTCAGTCTTCGGCTTCAGATTTGTTGTAATAGGGAAAGGGTTAAATATCGATCATCTAATAAGATTTAACTAAGAATTTATCTTAAATAGGAAATGACAACTGTACACAGGAAGATTTTGACCCCTGTCCAAAAAGTGTAACACATTCTTCAAGCGTTTAATGGCTTACCTCGAAATCTAAGCTCCGTACTGGGCTGAATATCAAGAATCTGGTCTAACTTTGACATGATTGATATCTCACACATTGACACTGTCTGAAGAAATTGAAATTTTGACTTGTCAAATTATTACACATCTGCAGTGTCTTATCCAGTGAAGTGCGCATGCGCATAATTAAAACCGCCCGAAAACGAGGTTAAAATATTAAACGAAATTCTATATTTACACTAAAAGCAGACATTTAACTAGATTAAAAGGTAAAGTATTGATTTCTACATATATTTTATACTCATAACAAAATATATAGATATATTCTTTTGCTCTTTGCATGTTTTATTCATTTTATTATTTCCATTTTGTATTTACAGAATTATCTACGGAAGCTCGGGTGTGACATCCCATCAAACGGGTCCAGACGTCAACTCACATAAAACGCCAATGATAACCTTAAAACTGTTACCATCAACATTGTTTGGCAATAATGTTTCTATTGTTCAAACGAAATTCCATATTTACAATACAAGGGGACAATTAGAAAGATAATGAGGGAAAGCATATTCATAAAAAATGATATATATAGGACTATATTCTCTTGCTCTTTGCATGTTTTATTCATTTTATTGTTTCCATAATGTGTGATACAATCCTAAAGTTAGACAATGCTCACCACACTTGGGGGCGAATGTGTGATACAATCCTAAAGGAAGACATCGCTCACCACACTCGAGGCGAATGTGGGATACAACCCTAAAGGTATACATCTCTCACAACACTGGAGGCGAATGTCTGATACACTCCTAAAGTTAGACAATGCTCACCACACTTGGGGGCGAATGTGTGATACAATCCTAAAGGAAGACATCGCTCACCAGACTGAAGGCGAATGTGGGATACAACCCTAAAGGTATACATCTCTCACCCCACTGGAGGCGAATGTGTGATACAACCCTAAAGGTTGACATCTCTCACCACACTGGAGGCGAATGTCAGATACACTCTTAAAGGTAGACATCGTTCACCACACTTGGGGGCGAATGTGTGATACAATACTAAAGGTTGACATCGCTCACCACACTGGAGACGAATGTGTGATACAACCCTAAAGGTTGACATCGTTCCCCACACTGGGGACGAATGTGTGATACAACCCTAAAGGTAGACATCGTTCACCACATAGGAGGCGAATGTGTGATACAATCCTAAGGTAGAAATCGTTCACCACACTGGAGACAAATGTGTGATACAACCCTAAGTTAGACATCGTTCACCACACTTGGGGGCGAATGTGTTATACAATCCTTAGGTAGACATCGCTCACCACACTGGAGACGAATGTGTGATACAACCCTAAGGTAGACATCGTTCACCACACTGTAGGCGAATGTGTGATACAACCCTAAGGTAGACATCGTTCACCACACTATAGGCGAATGTGTGATACAACTCTAAAGGTAGACATCGTTCACCACACAGGAGGCGAATGTGCGATACAATTCTAAGGTAGACATCGTTCACCACACTGGAGGCGAATGTGTGATACAATCATAAAGGTAGACATCGCTCACCACACAGGAGGCAAAGGTGTGATACAATCATAAAGGTAGACATAGCTCACCACATTGGAGGCGAATGTGTGATACAATCCTAAAGGTAGACATCGCTCACCACACAGGAGGCAAATGTGTGATACAATCCTAATGGTAGACCTCGTTCACCACACAGGAGGCGAATGTGTGATACAATCCTAAGGTAGACATCGTTCACCACACTGGAGGCGAATGTGTGATACAATCATAAAGGTAGACATCGTTCACCATACAGGAGGCGAATGTGTGATACAATCCTAAAGGTATACATTGTTCACCACACTGGAGGCGAATGTGTGATACAATCCTAAAGGTATACATTGTTCACCACACTGGAGGCGAATGTGTGATACAATCCTAAACGTAGACATCGCTCACCACACAGGAGGCGAATGTGTGATACAATCCTAAAGGTAGACATCGTTCACCACACAGGAGGCGAATGTGGGATACAACCCTAAAGGTATACATTGTTCACCACACTGGAGGCAAATGTGTGATACAATCCTAAAGGTAGACATCGTTCACGACACAAGAGGCGAATGTGTGATACAATCCTAAAGGTTGACATCGTTCACCACACTGGAGGCAAATGTGTGAGTATACCCTAAAGGTATACATTGTTCACCACACAGGAGGCAAATGTGTGATACAATTCCAAAGGTAGACATCGTTCACCATACAGGAGGCGAATGTGTGATACAATCCTAAAGGTAGACATCGTTCACCACACAGGAGGCGAATGTGTGATACAATCCTAAAGGTTGACATCGTTCACCACACTGGAGGCAAATGTGTGAAACAATCCTAAAGGTATACATAGTTCACCACACTGGAGGCAAATGTGTGATACAACCCTAAAGGTTGACATCGTTCACCACACTGGAGGCGAAAGTGTGATACAACCCTAAAGGTTGACATCGTTCACCACACTGGAGGCAAATGTGTGATACAACCCTAAAGGTATACATTGTTCACCACACTGGGGGCGAATGTGTATTCCTAAATGCAATATTATATGGTTTAAATGTTTGGAAAAGTTTTTTGGACACCCTGTAGTTGTTTTACTTTATTTTCAGGAATGGAAGTCACAAGGATTCGACCTTTCAACAACAAGCAATGAGGCCAGTAAGATGTACGATGCCACATTGGCACAGGTTTGTTTTTGTTTTGTTTGCATAAGAGCTGCATCAAGCGAGTTTAGGCCTTAACTTATCGGCGTACAGTGAACACTCAAACAGGGTCTTCACTTTCTGGATATATCTTATCTATACCTAAATGCATCGTTTGACACAAATCTAGGACTGTAGCTCATTTAGTTAAGTCAATTAACCTTGATATGATCCCTTTACGGATGCTTACTGACGCCTCTGCATCAGTCGACCTTTGAAAACATTGTGTCAAAAGGTTTTCCAATATGTTCTTTTCTCTATTTAATAATTTTTAAAAACTCTCATTTATGGAGATAGTTCATCTTTTGCCCTTATGTTTTCAAAGTCGTCTGCTGCAGATTTGCTGTGTGTGGGAAAGGGTCGCAGTCCATATTTACCTACAACAACAACATATAAGAGCAATGCAACAGACGGCTTTTGCTGCGGTTTCATCCTTTCAAAACATATACAGCGTATTCTGTAAAGATCTAGATCTGTTATCATCAGTACAAATAAAGTTACTATCATTTAACCTTGAAACGGCCACGCCACTCGAAAAACGACCATCGGGACTTCGCAACCAATGGAGTCGCACAGACTGATCTTAGCATCTTCCCTGTTTGCAAAGTAGTTGCCTTAGCACACTGGAAGTATCTGGATATGAATTTGAAACATTCTACAGACCGTTGTCGTGTGACATGATTCGTGGTGTTTGTTTACTTTGTTTTTATCACTGGGCGTTAATACCGCCTCGGTGGTGTCGTGGTAGAACGTCCGCCTCGGATGCGGTAGATAATGGCTTCCCTCCTTGGCGTTCAGGATTGCGGGGTTAGCATTACGACTGAATGGCTAGTGTTAGGATAAATGGACCAGTAGTACTGGTAACTTACCCAGGAAACGCTGTGATATAACTGAACAATTGTTTTAAGCGGCGTTAAACACCAAAACAAATCCCGGGTGTAAGGCGTCCCTAAAGCAGCTCTTGGTTCGTGACATTGATCAAAGCGTCCGTCTTGGTAGTGGTAGTCAAGGGTTCGATCTAGCTTGAGTATTTTATGTACTTTAAAAATGGTTATCTCCCAACGCATGATTGTGGAGATAGTATGACGATTGATGTATCAGTGTCGGAATACTTGATATCGGTAGTATCTGTACATTACACGGGTTACGCCGTGATTAAACGGAAATAGTGTTTGGTGCTTACGCCACATTCAACAATTGTTCAGTTATATCACGGTGTTTCCTGGGTAAGTTACCTGTACTACCGGAACAGTTATCCTGACACCAGCTTGTCTGTCGTGGTGTTTCCTGGGTAAGTTACCTGTACTACCTGAACAGTTATCCTGACACCAGTTATATCACGTCGTTTCCTGGGTAAGTTACCTGTACTACCGGAACATTTATCCTGACACCAGTTATATCACGATGGTGTTTCCTGGGTAAGTTACCTGTACTACCTGAAGATTTATCCTGACACCAGCTTGCCAGTCGTAATGTTAACCCCGCAACCCTGAGCGCAAAGGAGGACAGCCATTACTATTTGTCATGACACGGCCGGGTATTGATCCTGTGATCCTTACGTCAAGAAATATTTTCCTCTAAGCCTTTCCAACAAATCTGCAGCAAACGACACTGAACATATCGTGCCAAATATATTGAAAACTCTATTAATGAAAGAGTGTTTATTGAAAACAGTTGAAAACATTGTTGCTTATTTCGGCTAATTCTTTCATTTTCAGATGGTCTCCAGTTATGACGACCCATCCATAGGAGGCATCGAGGGCACCGTGACAAAAATGTTTGAGGCTGACCCGACATTCTGTAAGTCTCTTCTCTTTTAATTAACGTGACTAACTGCAAAAACGGATTAAGAACACCATTGCGGTCAGTATAGCAGTATGGTAACTAATGGTTTATAATGGTGAAAGAGTGAAAACACTGTTATTTGATTGCTGGATCGGCTTCCGTTTGCTAACATAATAATGTCCTTGAAAGCCGGGCAGGTTTTATACTCTTTTTCAAAGAATAGCCCAGAGGCCAGATAAGGAGGGGTTTGCAGCTCTTTTCCCCAAAATATCTCTCTTATTATCAAACCAAACCGTTTTGAGTACCCACAACATAGGGTAAGCGGATAAAATAAGTATTTTAGAACAAGGAAAACGTTACATATCTAGAGCTCTGAATCATATTAGCCTTGTACCTTATTAGCCGTACGTTCGAAAATACAGGAACATTCGTAAGTATGTTATTAAAATGTGAGACATGTCATCTGCATTTTCGCTTGACATATGAAACGATAAATTGTTGCACACATGGAGTGCAATTTGCTGATAGGTTATCTGAACTTCTGTCTGCATTTGATTATTATGTTATTTAAAATAGTTAGCGAATTGAACACAAACGAACGTCCATATCTTGTTTACACCTCTTCAACATACGGTAAAAATGCAGCTTTTGAAAATATCTGAATAGATTATTATAATTAATGAATACAGTTGAAAACACTGTGACAATAGGAGGCATTGCTCAATATGAGCAAAAGGTACAAATTGGCTTTTGTGAACAGTATATATCCAGATCAGCTTGTGCATCCGCAAAGTCTGATCAAGATCTACACTGTTTACATATTACTTACACAAGCTCGTTAAAAGATTCTGTCAGCTTGTGTAAATTATGATAATACTGATAAAGTTTACACTGTGAAATGCACCTACACTGTTAAGAAATGCCAACTAGAACCCTTCTTCATGCACAGGCTCAAATTGATAGTATTGTGGTTCAGATACACCAACAGACGTGCAATTGTCGGAAAGGGTTAAATATATTCCATCTGACCAAGAAAAGAAAACATAACGAACAATGTCTTCCTTTTACGCAATGTACTCAATATTGTTAGAGAATTGTCTTTCACTTTTCTAAAACATTATTATATTCCCCTCTACTGCTTCAAAGGCAGACAACATATCAAATAAAGTAAAAAGAATATTGAGGAAAAACAGAGTTTTTGACCAATTTCTCATTTTACCACATTATGAAAGCGTGCCCTTTATATGTGTCTGTAAGCGTATTATCGGACCTGTTCAACTATGGCGGTAAACTGTCCCAGAGTAGAAGAACGTGTCTGACACTGGCATGTCAAGGGTTAGATTCAAATAAAAGACAATCAGTAGAGGTGCATTTATGACTCTCGCTTGTCAAAAATCATATTTCATTCTTAAACTCGATATAAAGTTGACCTTTCACAGGCTAGATTCAAATAAAACCCAAATAGTAGAGGTGCATTTCTGAACCTGCTATGACAAAGGTCAGATTTCATCCTTAAACTCGATATAAAATTGACCGTTCACATGCTAGATTCAAATAAAACACAAACAGTAGAGGTGAATATCTGAAACTGCCATGACAAAGGTCAGATTTCATTCTTACACTCGATATAAAGATGACCTTTCACATGCCAGATTCAAATAAAAAACAAATAGTAAAGTTGCATTTCTGACCCTGGTATGTCAAAGGTCAGATTTCATTCTTAAACTCGATATAAAGTTGACCTTGATCGAGGTAAATCTAAAGGTCATATTATTTCATTCACTTCAATGTAAAATCGAACTCGATCTGACGGTGGATGATTAAAATCAGCTGTACTTTCTGTTTTATTACAGTGGCGGGCATTGCGCTCAAACTTGGACTGGCTGGTCAGTTTGCCGGTAAGAGAACATACAATGATCCAGACATTGCGGAAGCAGCAAAGCAGATGATAGATCTAGCGGGGAAACCGCACGTGAAGACGTGGGAAAAAATCACGCACGTGCGATAGATCTATATTTAAACGGGTACGTTGGAAGTTTCATTAGATAACGTATATTTGCAAAATCTACATCATCCAATGTAGAAGGTTCTCATATAGCATTTTATCATACAAAATAAAAACTTTATTTATAATGGCGACTTGGAAATATAACCATATCTGACAAACAGACGCTTTCTGATGCCTTTGCAGCAGACGTCTTTCGAAAACATTGTGGCAAAAGGTGAAAATGCTCACAATGAGCAATTTCACATATTGCTACAATGTTTTCAACTTTACTCAATAATTCCTCTTTTATTTATAGATTCTTGTCTATGTTTGACAACATGTTCTCAAAGTCGTCTGCTGCAGAGTTGTTGTATGTAGAAAAGGTTCCAAATAAGTTTCAAATTGTAGCTATAAAATATAGAAATAGTGGACACAGTCAGTAATTCACACTTGTGATCAAAGGGAGGCAACTCTGATGGGATTGCGGTGAAGCCAATTTAGTCTCTTTTAATTTTAGGTGAATATGTAAGATGGAAGTTCTGTCCAAGTGGACTTTATATATTTCATGAAAAGTTTAAAGTGTTTTTAAATTTAAAAATAACCTTGAATATCCTCTCTATCTATGATGTGTAACCCCAAAACTGTTGACTTTTATGCAGTTTTCAAATCTTAAGAGCAATTTTCAAAACATTACGTATTTGCTTAAAAATTAAAGTAAATTTCACTGCGGGATAAGGGTTACTTTTAATTAACCTGTTTGCTAGAAACAAAATAACTTTGTAGGTTTTTTTTTTTGCAGTATTGAGTAAGAATTTTAACTTAATACAGGTTTTGGGAGTTTTGTAATTGTTAGGAAAGAACGATATTACAGTATGCTATAGAAAATGCAATAATTCCCTCTGACCTTTGTCGGAAATGCCCTATGACTTGTTCCTGGCGCTCATCTTATATTCAATCGACGTTTTTGTGTTGACTTATTTGAGCCATATCACACGAACATTTTTGATCTGCCAATATGATATGCATTGCTTGAGTACATTCAGAAAATATCTGACAAGTATGGAACGCAAAGGAATTTGAGGTTGACAACCTTTTGCGTTGAAGGTTTTTTATCTGAATATGTTGTTTCTTAATGGTATTATAAATTTGACCTTTCATTTCAAAACCTCAGAATGTCAAGGTTCGTTTAAGATCATTCAAACCATTTCAGACAACGACAGCAAGCTGCGGACGTTTTAGAAGACGTACTCATTGACCACCCGTTGGATATGGGTGCCATCAAGTTTGCGTGCGAAATGTACGTCGAGAATGGGTTCTATCCACGCCTACGAGATTGCTGTGGGCGTGTCTTTCCGCATTGGAAGGAGACCACGCCTTTTTATGGGTAATGTCTACGATGTATGCCTTGTTATGGGTAATGTCTACGAGTTATGCCTTTTTATGGGTAATGTCTACGATTTATGCATTTATATTTCACAACCAGTTCCTGACGTTTGTGTCAATATATACATTGTAAACTAGTATTCGTATCTTAATTGCAATTTATTTAATTAAATCACCCATTATGGGATAAATAAAACACAGCTTAAATCTCATGTAAATATATGTGGTCCTGATAATATATATCATTGCACTATGTTGGGGATCATTTGAACCCTTTCAATGCTGTATAGATAACTTATACTTGTCAAGCTTTGCATCTGAAAGACTCTATATCAAATTCAATGAATACCAAGGTAACATTAGGTTGAGTAAACTACAGTACAGAGCCTAACCAGTCAGCGCGGATGCTGCTGATGGTCCGGTTCTATAGGTCTACTGATGACATAGGCTTCATGACATTTGTTCAAGCTGTCAACTGACTAATATTGCCAACTAGTAGCGTATCTGAGCACGAAGCGATTCCATGTTCAACAGTTTGTTTGGATACATATTAAACTGTAGACTAGCTATAGCTCTTACATGAGATAATTCGAATATCTCTTTTAACTTAAAACAATATCTGAAAATGATCTGTCTTTTAAAAATAGCGTAGCAGCAATTTTGATTGCTCATGCAATCAATCAGAACTGCTGCTGTGCTGTTTTCTTGGTATGGTGTTATCACTTACTTTTCATCATAAATAGTTCAGTATAAATGAATAACGATACTGAAAATACATAAATCAATTTGGTCTAAATCGAGGGATGCCTCGAACACGCCGATAATTCGAAGTAATAAATGGGTTTCTTACGACTTCGAGTTAAGGCGAGTCCGATTAAAATGTACTTTCAGAGATTACCTGTCATGGTATGGTTTTGGTTTGGAAGAAACAAACTTCTTTCATGAAGCTGAAAAGATGGCCACGAAGGTTACATAGTTATATTTCGTTTTAACATGTGGTGTTCCATTATATTGACACCGTTTTAGCAATACAACAATTAAATTGAGAAAATGATGAATGATGAAAAGGGAAAGTTTATAGCTCATAGAGTTCAAGAAGTTTCCGTCGAACAGTCCACAAATGTAGCAAAGACTCACGTGCATATCCTAGTCTTCTTTTGTAACACATGCAAAACGTTTGGTTTTTCATGGATTATTGTTACAATAATGTTGTAATTTATACAACGTTTCCAACTCAGTTTCATTGTGATAACATAATAGATATACCGACAGACAATAAACTCATCACCAAAGACGCGCAAATCATACAAGACTGAATTATACTTAGATCATCAAACATATTTCAGATACAATAAAAGATAATAATAATTATGATAATTATAATAAATTGTAAGATATTCACAACGAAGCCCTCATTTGGTTGTGTGTTATATAATATTTAAATAAGCATATATTGGTATAATGTATACTATTGTATAACATTGCCCCTGTGGCTCGGAGACGCTCAATAAGAATAGCAGGCACAGTCTGACCCTTGCTTGAATAGTAAGAACCGGCTAAATAGGTATGTACGATTGGAGTCACTGCAACTCTTGAGCTCAAGCAGGTGGGATGTAGTTATTGGACCAATTGTATTTTTCCTGTTCACCTGGATATGACCATAGCTGTTGAAAGCAGAGTAAACAACACCCAAAACAAACAAACAAATCTTATAACATACTTTAATGTAAAAAGTATCTATCTGACACGGAGCGCCAATTAATCATTTAATTATTCGCATCCATAGCAGACGACATTTGAAACCATTAGGGCTCATGATGAGCAATTTCTCCTTTTGCTACAATGTTTTCAAATCTATTCATTAATTGCGCTTTCAGTTAGAAAGAAACAACATATTGTTTTCTGACACGCTTCCATTATCTTTAAACAGGCACTGACGGTAAACCCTAATGATGGTTGGGCGGTTCACTGTATTGCTCACGTCAGAGAGATGAATGGACAGTTTCAACAGGGTTCAGATCTTATGAAAGAAACAGAAAATGATTGGAACGTAAGTGTTACCAACCCCTCTGAAAGGCACATTTCCTAGCCTAGTACTGGTGTGTTTACCTTTAGATCGTATATTGAAAAAGTCCTTCGAGTATCATATATAAAAAAGTCCTTCGCATTGTGTTTTTCCAATTTATTTCTACTGAGTATAATTATTGTCTAAGAAACAAATAAAAAAACATTTATACAAGATTACGCCAGATTTAACGTCCCGCATGACAGACAGCCCACCTCCTTCGAAACAGCCTGCTCAATCAACAGTCTCTCTATATCTCGTGCAGAGTGATATTATGTTACATGAACTATCAACGCGATATTACTGACATAATGTTGAAAATGGCATTAAACCAAACATACCTCTTCGTCATTCTTTCCCACAACATTCTAGGTTTGAGTTATTAAGTGAGAGGCTTCCATTGTTTCATTTTTTACAATCTTTCGGCTCCGAATTGGCATAATGCTAAGGTCTATGGGAAATCGAGACTAGTTGACATTAAAAGACAATTGACGTAAAATAAGAATGTTATCTGAAGCCTTTTCTCACAGACTGTGTTATTGGCCAATCACTCGCTTTAAAAAGCAATACTGCTTCAGTCTATAGAAAACAGTGACTTAATTACATCACAAAACATTGTTTCACAATTTATGTCAAATTTACAGGTTATTAAAAGCGTTGTCTGTGTTATATGAATCTATCCAACGGCTCTAAATGGTATTAATGCTAAAGTCTCTAGAATATAGTGACTAATTAACATAACTATACATTGTTTAGCAATTGATGTAAAATTTAAATGGCAGCAAAAACGTTGCAAGAATAGAACATTGACCTTGGGATTACTAAGCCGACGCTCCAGCAACTGTTCTCTCTTTTGCACAACATTTAGACATTCAGGGTTTGAGTCACATTGTGAGCGGCTTCCACTTTTGTTATTTTCCAATAGCTCGGCTCTAAAACGTGATAATGCTCAACTCCAGAAAACAGTAACTATTTAACATATCAACTGGGCGTAAACTATTTGTGTTAGTAAAACATTTTTCGCAAATACTATATGTTATACGTTCCAATCCCTCCGCTCTAAATAGTAATAATGTCAAGGACTCTAGGAAACAGTGACTAATTTGCATTACACTACCTAGTGTAACGTACGAATTGACATAACAATTACAGGTTAATAAACGCATTTTCGCAAACACTTTGTTATATGTTCCAATAATTCGGCTGTAAATGGTTATAATGCTAAAGCCTTCAGTAATCAGTGACTAATTTACGTTAAAAGGACCTGTTTCATAATTGACGTTAAGTTTAAAAAAGACCTGTCGGGCACGCGATGCTTGTTTTGCTTGATCTTTGGTATCTTGTATGTTTATATGTTTATTTAAATGATATTTTACTGTAAATAGGTTTTACCGTCTTAACCCACATGCATGCGCATTTTGACAAATTTGTAAAAGACAACTTTTAAAAACACTGTGGCAAAAGGGTAAATCACTCACGATGAGCAACTTCTCTTTTAGCCACAGCTCTTTCGAGATTATACAATAGTTTTTCTCCATTTGTGGAGACTTTATATATTGTTTTGTAGATGTTTTTTATGCCGTCTGCTGATTTTTGTACGAGGGTTTTTTTGTATTTTTTTTACAGGAGTCAATGCTGAGCTGTCACAATTACTGGCACTGGGCCCTGTTTAAATATGAAGCTGGCAATTTTGAAACAGCCAGGGGTATACTAGACACTCAGGTATAATCGGGGAGTAATTAAAACTTCATAAACCCTTTCCCACGTGCAACAAATCTGCAGTAGACGACTGCAAACATACGGATATTTTTTATAAATGAAAGTTTAATCATTGAAAAGAGTTGAAAACATTGTAATAAAAGGAGAATGTCTCATCATCTTTTGCCAACAAGCTTTCAAACACTCTGCTACAGAGGCGTCAGAAAGCGCCTAGATATGGTATTGCACTGCTATTCAAACATAAACGCTGAGCCCACAGTAATAAGGATCTAATTGGTGCAGTGGAAAAGCGTTGACCTTTCGTATCACAGGTCCAGGGTTTGATTTCTGTCTAGAGCGGCTTTTGCCTTGCGGATTTTTCCACACAAATTGGTTGGTTAAGTATCCTGACAGCAGACATCAAGCCTCATTAACATAAGCCGAAAGCTTATTCCGCAGTCGATATAATGAATAATTAAAAATTAAAGTATATATCAAGAGTATATGAATTATATCAACGCTGAAAACACATAAATGAATTGTGCATACATCGAGGGCTCACTTGAACACGTTACTAATTCGAAGTAATTGATCGGTACTTTTCGACTAGACTAGTCGGTGTTGTTCAGAACCGTTCTCCAGGACCCCGTTTTATCAAAGGTCCTAAGGACGGTCTTAGTTAACACCGGTCCTGACGCCAGTTGTCACATGACCGGAAGTTTACAGTCTACTGTGCCATACTGTACTGAACCGTGTTACGACCAACATTGGTGTTTGTTAAGACCGGGGAGTTATGACCGTGTTGATAAAATGGTCTCATTTTCGGTCCTAGTTAAGGCGGTCTTAAATCCGACGATAATGATAAAACGGGGCCCAGATATTTTCAGGGTGAATGTTGGACTAGATAGCGAACAGGGAAGACCCTGATGAGACTGTGCGGAGGCTCAGACTTTCTCTGGATCTTTGATGGTCGGTTATCGTGTCACGTGACTCGTTTCATTCCTACAGGTCCTCCCTCTGATGCGTAAATATAAATCCCCGTCTAGTATGACCGATGTCGCTTCGTTAATGTACAGACTGGAGGCAGAAGGTTGGTAATTTTGTTTCTTAGTTCTCCCCTGCCATGTTATGTTCTGACAGTTGAGACTACCTTACCATTTCCCATATACGACACATCTTGCAGCAGACGTCTTTGAAAACTCCTAGGTATATGTATGGAAAATCTCTCAACATTTACGTAAGATTTTAATCCTTTGCCACAATGTTTTCAAAGGTCGACTGCTACAAATGTGTCTGCATGTGGGTAAGGGTAACCGATGCTAGAAGAAGTTTGTTGAGCACTCTCGGTGCATTTAAGCAGGAGATACAGTGCAAAGTGTTCCCTTCATAGTGTCGATGTCATATAACAGCGCAATGTGCTATATTTATACTTTTTCTTACCGGACAAAACTAAACGGGTTGATTTGAAATGCTTTTAACCTTCATGCAATGAAGCTTTGACAGATGTGCGGTCAGGATACACTTTTCTCCTTTTCCGAATATGTTGGGTAATAAGTTTGTTGATACATTACAATATATTTTATTACATAAAACAACAAACAAAATGTTTATAGGAAAAAAAGAAAATAACAAGTACATGTACATACAGAGACATGGATTTTTACAGAAAAAATACAAATATTCAACAACGTAAGAGTTAATGTTGCTCATTCAGGCAGAACTTGGTTTATTTATGAAAAAGAACATCGGGAGCGATGAACGAACAATTTGATGGCGGAATCCCACTATTCGAATGTTAACGAATGAGCCGTGTTTGCCCTTTTCTGAATGCAATTAAATATCACAATACCGACACACGTGTTTGTCGTTGATCTATTTAGTTTGCATAACGACTTACTGGCTGGTGTCAGGATAAATAGAGCAGTAGTGCTGGTAACTTTCCCTGGAAACGCCGTGATATAACTGAAATATTGTCGTGGGGGAATAAAACACCAGCATTCAATCAATCAATCTAGAAAAGGAACGTGCTATGAAAACTGTCATTGAATTCTAAGTTTCCCTGTAGGAGGTTGGAATGATTTCTTTTATTGACTTCTAGGTTTCCCCGTCGAAGGTTGGAACGATGTTTTCGACGTAGCTCACAGTCACATGGGAGACTACGCACGGTCCTATAGTGACATCAACGTGATGCTGGCATGTGCGGGCTCGAAACAGAAAATGGAAAGGGATAAATTCGTGGAGAATATCAAAGATGTTATCAGGTGTTTCTTTTCTTTTCTGATATAACCTTTTACTTTGACCATGATTCCGCCTTTTAGCTCTCCTGACCAAAAAGTTCTCAAGGTGAGCTATTTTTAATGTCCAGCGTCCGTCCGTCGTCTGTCGTCTGATGTCCGTCGTCCGTTTAAATATTATTCTCTGAAACTACTGGTCCGCTATCAAAGTTATTTCATAGGAAGGTTCTGTAGGTGGCTCTCATAAAAATGTGTTCAAAGAATTTTATTTCAACTAGAAATTTGGTTTCTGCGGCATCAGAAAACTTTAAAAATGCAAAAACTTTAAAAATCTTCTTGTCAAAAGTACAGACTTGATATGAAAATTACTTTGCACAAACGTTCCTTGGGTGATCCTCTACAAAGGATTTCCTATCTGTTGAAAAAATGGCCGCCAGGGGACTAAGATTGTTTTCCCTATAGGTGTTTAGTGAACACCTAAACATTATCTTGTCTAAAAGTACAGGCCCGATTTAAAAATAATCTGGCACAAATGGTTCTTTGGTGACCCTCTACCAAGATTGTTAATAGTATTCAGGTCCCTTTAAAAACATGGCCGTCAGGGTTGGGGGATATGGTTTTCCTTATATGTATATATTGTGAAAACTTAAAATATATTCTCGTAAATGCTGAGCTGATTTGAAAATAATTTCGCAGAAATATTCCTTGGGTCTGTTGTGAAATGAGAAATTGCGTCTTTATGATGGAAAGGGTTACTTCTAGTTCAGTCGTGCCGCGAATAATTTTGAAAATATTCAAACGAAAATATGGAAACTGTTTATAAATGAAAGATCAATTGTTGAACAAAGTTGAAATTAGAGTAGCAAAAGTAGCCAAAATGAGTTTTAAAAGTTCAAACGGCCATGGCGGATTGCTTAAGGAAAGAATGATTAATTTCAAATCAATAAATGTTTGTAGAGCTGGAGACAAGGGTGACAATGTACATGTCTATAAAGATGCCACGTTGCCGGTACTAGAGGCTATCCAAGCCTATGATGACGGTGACTATGACAGGGCTGTAGAATGTTTAAAACATGTACGCTGTACAAGACTGGAGGAAGTAATGCACAGGTACGTGATATTGTGTGATATTCCCTTTTAACCATTTCCAACATACAGACGCTTACTGACACCTCTGTAGCAGATGACATTTCAACTTTATTCAATAATTGATGTTTCATTTTAGAGTTTACAGATTTGTTACATGTCTGATAGGGTTAAAGACATCCACTACATGGATTAAAACTTCTGCCAAATATTTTAGTCTACATTGTAAGGGTAAATAAAAATACAATAATCATCATTCGAAATACACAATTTCTAATTAGTGGGAATTCGTGTTTCTTGTTTTGTTCCATTCTACTGATCCAGAGCTCAAGATAAAGGTCGTTTTGCTTGTTTTAAATTAGTTATTCAGCCTCCTAGCTCTATGTTGTTTGCACTAAAAAGAATCGTCTCAATGAAACGATTATTTTGAGTGCCCATATCATAGGGTTTTGTTGGAAAACAAGAAAGCTAGCTGGACCATTGCTGATCATTTGGTACCAGTGCTGCAAGTTAGAAGTGAACCCGCAGAACTAGAATACATACATGTATAGAAATATGACAGACATACATATGACATATGATCCTTTAACGGCTCTTAGCCTTACAGATAGGCGACACAACATTGTAAAGAAAATGTTGGAGCTTTTTTCTTTAATTGTAGTAACATTACAGTACCTTTCTGAAAATCATCATGCTTATATACATTTTAACTTTTAGCGAGACCTGTTCAATGTCATCCTTATTTAGTCGGCCATTCGATCAAAGAAGTATCAGAAATACGCAAAGTAAGTCCATTTTGAAAAAGCTCTTTAACATGTGATTAAACATTTTGGCGCATCTGCAGCAGCAGACGACGTTTGAAAAACATTGTATCAAAAGTTGAAAAGTGTTGAAAGGAATTGAAAAAATGTTGCCAAAAAAGAGAAACTGCTAAGTATGAGCAATTTCTCCTTTTTGAAAACTTTTGTCAACTCCTTTGATTATTTATGCTTGCAATGCTATGCCTGCATATTTCTGAAGTAATCTGCTGCAGATTTGTTGTATGTGGGAATGGATTATTACAATATTTCTCTTTAATTGGGGTATAAAGACAGTTCTAAGTCTTTAATAAGTAGAAATGCTGTTAATTATTGAACATTTTGAATTAAATCCAATGTTAACCCTTTTCCACATGCAGACTCATTTTGACGGACACATCTACAGAAGGCGATTTTTCAAAACATTGTGCCAAACGGCCAACTTGTTCATAATGAGAAATCTCTCCATTCGTCACAAAATTACAGCCGTTTTCAATAATGAAAAATATGTAATTTCGTGTTTAAGAGATTTTCCATGTTTTCCAACCTCATTAAAATCAGACCAGAATACTTCGCCGAGAGAAGCTTGGTTTTAAAGAGATTCAATGTTTGCCTTCATCTTTTAAAATTGTCTACTGCATAATTGTTATGTGTTGGACTACATTTTCTGTTTTATATGTGTCACAACAAAGTCCTTACCAGTAAACTACGTATATGTTATTATACCATTGAAGCTTTACTAGAAGAATTCTAGCCCTAGGGAAATGTATGTACACATAACACATGACGAACTATTGTTGCTCAGTCGGAGGCGACGCCGGCTATCAATCAAGGGGTTGTGACCTCGAATCCCATCTCGGCCAAAATTCTTTCCGACATTTGAAAAAAGTCACTGTGACAAGCGTCGTTCGTCTTCCACCAATGGGCTAACAGTCCACGTGGAAAACCAGGCAGATGCTTGGAAATACTGTTGTGTGGAGTACTGGTGTGAAAATGCCAGAAAACACGTGATAAGGTAAACGTGCCGCAGTGATAAATATATATTGAAACTCTATACATTTTAGTGCATTAATTGAATAAAGTTTAAGGTATTGGATCTGTAATGGTCAATATCACAATGTTGCCTTAATTTGTTTACCTTGCTATCTTCATCCATTGAGACATGTATTTCTTAAATTTTAGATGGCAAAAAATGTACAACAACTAAACACAATAAAATTGCTTTAATTTTCTTACATGTCTTAAAAATGATGTATAAAGAGCAAGTTTACTTCAAAAGAACATTGCTGCTTAAAATAAACACCAATGAAAATAAAATACATTAAGAAAAAAAGAAAAAAACTCTTAAATATCACCGTACCCCTCTTCTGAAATCTGCTTTTTTAAAACAACGTTTCTGCAACTTTGTAATTTAAAGTATCATAACAAATATCACTGCATACAACAATAAAGATTATGCTTAAATATATCTCAAATAGAATGCTTTATCAATAAAAATGGTACACCACCCACCCAAAAACAATGCCCCTTTATATAAAACAAAAACAAAACCCCAACCTGTTCTATTGTATGAGCATCATCAACATACCCCCCCCCCCCACCCCCCCCCCCCCCCCCCACACTTTAAAATGTATATCAAAGTATAATACATTATTAAAAGAAGTAATTGCATGAAAAGGCGTCTATATGTGGGAATAGTTTGACCCTTACAGAATGTTGAATCTTATTTCAATGAAAATGCATGAAAATTATGTCATTTTGACCCTCAGAATTAATTTGGTGTTCTACCTGATACGTCAGTAGTACTGGGCCGAGTCTACACATCTTGAAGAACGGAGGGTTGGACAACAACACATTCAATTCCTCTAAACTTCGTCCTTCCTTCCAACTGTCATTTTCACGGTCTTATCAAACTGTCGAAAACATATGTCACACTTAGTTTTTGTGCATGCGTTTGCTTCACAAACATTACCCGCCCAAAGGTTATGATTAATAACAATTATGATTAATAACAACATTCTGGTATATGCATATTTAACTTTTTTGGGGCATATCTACGTCATTGATAAAGTTTATTGTTCCATCGTCGGCCATGTTTGTTTACCGAT
This sequence comes from Serripes groenlandicus, assembly GCA_031761405.1. Lineage (NCBI taxonomy): Eukaryota > Metazoa > Mollusca > Bivalvia > Cardiida > Cardiidae > Serripes > Serripes groenlandicus. The sequence goes on along the minus strand of JASEVX010000013.1, from coordinate 12,091,307 downwards.
GTGACGTCATATAAAGAGAAGAAAAGACTAGCTGGTTAATTTTGTACAATTATAGTTGTTGTGCCTACTGCCCTGGCAAGGTGACACCCAGGGGTCATGTCTCCGTCGTCTCTCAGTTATTATTGTTCCGTCATGCTGTGACATATCAACACATGAGAGTTCATCAGATGATTCAAACCCGAGACCTTTGGTACGCGAGATCTTCGCTTTAGAAGACTACATCATTGTTTTCCACAAGGGTCATGGGCCGTGGACTTATGCTTACTACTAGTGCTATCTAACTGAAATAATGTCATAGGCGTGTAACACGATTCAAACAAAATATTCCATGAATTAAGAGGGCCGTGGTGGCCCTTTAACGCTCACCTGGGTATCATGGCTCAGTATCATAAGGTTTTCATAATTGATAGGCCTACTTATAGAAGCAATATGATAAACAAAAAACACTTGCAGCTTCTAGATAATCCTCAATATTGTCCTTAAGTTTGCCCTATTGACCTTGTCTTTGAATTGATATGGCCAAATTGAACCTTAGCCTAGAAATCAATAACACATACATTCTGTATAAGTTTCAAAATCTGTCTTATTAACTGTCCACAAGCTTTTAATTATATTTGGCCTTGTGACCTAGTGTTTAAACGGTCATGACCCAATTTTGAAATCGGCCCGGATATCATCAGATCATATGCAGCTTCAAGAATGCCCACAAGCTTTTACTTGGCCTAGTGATTTAGTTTTAGATCTGACATGAACCATACTCGAACTTGATCTATATATATTATCAAGGTTAACAAACTGAATATGTTTCATGAATATTGGATGTTAATAGTGGCATGTAGAGTTTTAACCTGCAAATTGTTGACTAAGGACAATAGGCGATCACAATAACTCGCCTTGAACACTTCGTGCTTATGTGGGCTAGAACCCTATAGAATAAGTGTCTTTTACATAACTTCCTTACTACAAATTCATACGCATTATTTGCTGTTGTTGTTGTTATTATTATTAATCAGTTAAACATGTACATTTACTAAGGCATTTTTATATAAATAAATATACTTCTTTCTTTAAATTGGGGGGTCAGAAGTCAAGGGTAGATTAATGACCAAAAACATTGGTATATGACACAATTCTTTTTCAAAGATTCTTTTATTGAATAAATTTGTTGACTCCGGATGTGAAAAATGAGATATGACCCGGACATGTTTTTTTTAGCTCTACTGGCCAAAGGCCAGAAGGGCTTATGTCGTGGCGATTTGTCCGTCGTCCGTGCGTGCGTACGTGCGTCCGTGCGTGCGTGCGTGCGTGCGTGCGTGCGTGCGTGCGTCCGTGCGTGCGTGCGTGCGTCCGTCCGTAAACAATTTCTTGTTAACACGATACAGTCTTCGTTTGATTGTATCTCAACCAAACTTATACAGTAGTTAGATATCCATGAGAGCTCAGTTCCTTTTGAAAACCAGCCAGATCCGCCCATGCATGACTGGATTATGGCCCTTGAAATGGTCAAAATTGCTATAAAAGAGCTTGTTAACACGATACAGTCTTCACTTTTAATTGTATCTCAACCAAACTTATACAGTAGTTAGATATCTATAAGAGCTCGATTCCTTTTGAAAACCAGCCAGATCCGCCCATGCATGACTGGATTATGGCCCTTGAAATGGTACAAATTGCTATAAAAGAGCTTGTTAACACGATACAGTCTTCACTTTTGATTGTATCTCAACCAAACTTATACAGTAGTTAGATATACATGAGAGCTCGGTTCCTTTCGTAAAAATTGTCCAAATTGCTATAATTGAGCATGTGAACACAATAGAGGCTCTATTTACTATCTGATCTTCACCAAACTTAAATATTGATGAGAGCTTGGTTCCTTCTGAAAACCAGCCAGATCCGCACATGCAAGACTGGATTATGGCCAATGAAATTGTAAAAATTGCTATAATACAGCTTGTGAACACAAAAGAGCCTCCATTTACTATCCGATCTTCACCATACATACACATGCTCTGGATTGAAAATGACCAAAGAACCATACCAGTAGAGCATAGGCCCTCATGGGCCTCTTGTTTCTTTCAACAGGGTCAGAGGTGATCCAATTTTGGTACGTGACATAATTCTTTTTCAGAGATGCATTTTCAGATTAAATTTGCTGACTCCATGTGAGATCAAATGAGATATGACAAGGATTTTTTCTTTAAACAGGGTCAGAGGTTAAAGTCAATGTGAACCATTTTGATACGAAACACACCGTCTTCCGGAGATGTGGGTGCATGCCGAATTTGGTTACTGTAAAATAGTACAGGAGATATTGCCCGGACAAGGTTGAGCAAGACTTGTCTTTAAATGTGGTTAGAGGTCAAGGGCGAGTGATCCAATTTTTAGTTTGCGACACATTCTCTTTCCAATATGCCTATTCAGACCAAATTTGGTGACAATAAATAATATGTAAACCAATCACTAAGTAATAATGATGAATACCTACATGCCTATAATAAACATGACATGTAAAGTAACTCATGACTGGTCTAGTTGCCAGAAATTGGGACCAAGTGTAGATCGTGTGTAATTCCTCTGCAGCAGAAGCTTTAGCAGTGGTCTGAATCATTGATGGTGATAGATAGCTTTCGAAGCAGCCTATATATACATACCTTATACCTATATTATCATATGTGGTCTAAATCAGTGATAATGAGCTATAGAAGCAGCTTATGTACATACCTTATAGCTATATCATCATATGTGGTCTAAATAAGTGATAATGACAGATAGCTATCGAAGCAGCCTATATATACATACCTTATACCTATATTATCATATGTGGTCTAAATAAGTGATAATGAGCTATCGAAGCAGCTTATATACATACCTACATCATCATATGATCCTGTCCATGGGGAAAGGTACAAGTTGAATTTTCAAAACAGTGTTTGCTCAGGTGTACATATGTTCCGTATTACCTTCACAAGTTGTCAGGCTGCTGATCTTGATCAGACTGGATGCACAGGCTCACAAGAAAAACCTTGTACCTTTTCCTATGGATGGGTGCATATATTCTGTTATACACCTAGCCTAGGTAAAATGATGAATATATTGAGTGGAATCCCTTTGATGAAAGCTGAGGGAGACAGCAGACAGTAGTGATTTGACATTGGAGTATATCGGTAGATTACTATGAAGGTGTGAACTTTTATTGCGAATGATTTGATTCACTCTAAAACACATGTGTGACAACGGGTTACGGAAATGTGCGAATGTATTTTGGGTATAAAGAGATTTGAGACGAACTGGGTGTATTTATGAGAAAAGGCGTATTCTACCATCAAATGCAATACAAAGTAAGAATCAAGCTACGGCTAAACGTGTGTGTCACGTGAATGATGACGAATTCGCAACTGCGGCTAACAGTAAAACTAGCGTACTATTCTTGTTTCACAGGTCTCACACCTCTATGGTTACTCCTGAAGCACCAATATAATTAAATGTCTCAAGGGTCATGTACATGCTACTGACAGGTGTGTTTCTTTATACTCCAGTTATATGGCAGGCTGCTGTTATGTTCTTTTATGTCACTTTACACAATTATTCAGTCATATAACTGTGTCTCGAGGGCCATGTACATGCTACTGACAGGGGCTTGAAACACAGTGATGTGACTGAATAATTGTGGAAAGTGCCATAAAACAACATTGAAAATAAAAACAAAACACCCGAGAGTATTGTTGAAAGTTGCATAAAACACAATTGAAAACAAACAAACATGTCAATAGCATGTACTAGGTCATTGCCCGTAAGACATAGTCATACAATTGGAGTATAAAGAAACACAAGGGTTAACAGCATGTAGCAATGCCTGTTTAGTGAAGAGGCGTCAGAGAGCGCCTAGATGCGGGAAAGGGTTAACTGCATATAGCTATGCCTGTTTAGTGCAGAGGCGTCAGAGAGCGTCTATATATATGAGAAAGGGTTAACAGCATGTACCCATGCCTGTTTAGTGCAGAGGCGTCAGAGAGCGTCTAGATGCGGGAAAGGGTTAACAACATGTAGTTATGCCTGTTTAGATTTGGAAACTCAGACCTTCATACAACTGAGGATGAAACACAAATTGAAATTCACGCAGAAGATGATATCATTTATACCGTATGCATTGTTATTGTAAACATAAATTAAAATTCATACAGAACACAAATCATTTATACCGTATGCACTGCTATTGTAAACATAATTTAAAACTCACGCAGAACAAAAATCATTTATAACGTATGCACTGTTATTGTAAACATAATTAAAACTCACGCAGAACACAAATCATTTATACCGTATGCACTATTATTGTAAACATAATTAAAACTCACGCAGAACACAAATCATTTATACCGTATGCACTATTATTGTAAACATAAATTAAAATTCAAGCAGAACACAAATCATTTATACCGTATGCACTGTTATTGTAAACATAAATTCAAACTCAAGCAGAACACAAATCATTTATACCGTATGCACTGTTATTGTAAACATAAATTAAAACTCACGCAGAACACAAATCATTTATACCGTATGCACTGTTATTGTAAATATAATTAAAACTCACGCAGAACACAAATCATTTATACCGTATGCACTGTTATTGTAAATATAAATGCTTAACCTACTGTGATAAAGAAGAAAGTGGTGCAGTGGTAGAGCGTTGACCTCCCGTACCAAAGGTCCCGGGTTTGATTCCCGTCACATGCGGCTTTTGCATCTAGGATTTGTTCACACAAACGGCGCGAGTAATGGTTAAGTCTCCTGGAAGCAGACATCGAGCCTCATGAATATAAGCCGAAAGCTTGTTTCGCAAGCGATGTAAATAAATATGCTTAAAGTTTAATCTAAAGTATATATTAAGTGTATATGAATTTCAAAGCTGAAAACACATAGTGAATTTAGCATACATCGAGGGGTCACTTGAACACGTCGCTTAATCGAAGTAATTTATCGGTCCTTTTCGACTTGAATAGCCGGTGTTGTTCAGAACCATTATTAAGACTTTAAAAATTGTAGTTATGGCTGGCTTCTTTGGCGCTCAGGGTAGCGGGGTTAGCATAACGACTCTGACTGGCTGATGTCTGGATAAATGGACCAGTAGTACTGGTAACTTACCCAGGAAACGCCGTGATATAACTGAAACAGTGTTGAAAGCGGCGTAAAGAACCAAACAATCAATCAGTTAATCAACCAACACCGTTCTGTAGATCTGTTCAGGGTGAATGTTAGACTAGAAAGGAGAACAGGGAATATCTGGACTTCTCTGGATCGTTGATGATCGGTTATCGTGTCACGTGTGTCGCTTTATTCATACAGGACTGCCTCTGATGCGTGAATATAAATCCTCGTTTATGATTACCGATGTCACTTTGTTGATGTACATACTGTGGGCAGAAGGTCTCTAATGACATATTATGTCCTGTCAGTTTAGACTACCTAACCCTTTCCCATATACGACAAATCCTCAGTAAACGGTAGTAATGGCTGCCCTCTTTGGCGCTCAGGGTTGCGGGGTTAGCATTACGACTCTGACTGGCAGATGTCTGGATAAATGGACCAGCAGTACTGGTCACTTACCCAGGAAACGCTTTGATATAACTGAAACATTGTTGAAAGTCGCGTAAAGTACCAAACAATCAATCAGTTAATCAACCAGAACTGTTCTCCAGATCTGTTCAGGGTTAATGTTTGACTAGAAAGGAGAACAGGGAATATCTGGACTTCTCTGGATCGTTGATGATCGGTTATCGTGTCACGTGTGTCGCTTTATTCATACAGGACTGCCTCTGATGCGTGAATATAAATCTCCGTTTATGATAACCGATGTCACTTTGTTGATGTACATACTGTGGGCAGAAGGTCTCTAATGACATATTATGTCCTGTCAGTTTAGACTACCTAACCCTTTCCCATATACGACAAATCCTCAGTAAACGGTAGTAATGGCTGCCCTCTTTGGCGCTCAGGGTTGCGGGGTTAGCATTACGACTCTGACTGGCAGATGTCTGGATAAATGGACCAGCAGTACTGGTCACTTACCCAGGAAACGCTTTGATATAACTGAAACATTGTTGAAAGTCGCGTAAAGTACCAAACAATCAATCAGTTAATCAACCAGAACCGTTCTCCAGATCTGTTCAGGGTTAATGTTTGACTAGAAAGGAGAACAGGGAATATCTGGACTTCTCTGGATCGTTGATGATCGGTTATCGTGTCACGTGTGTCGCTTTATTCATACAGGACTGCCTCTGATGCGTGAATATAAATCTCCGTTTATGATAACCGATGTCACTTTGTTGATGTACATACTGTGGGCAGAAGGTCTCTAATGACATATTATGTCCTGTCAGTTTAGACTACCTAACCCTTTCCCATATACGACAAATCCTCGGTAAACGGTAGTAATGGCTGCCCTCTTTGGCGCTCAGGGTTGCGGGGTTAGCATTACGACTCTGACTGGCAGATGTCTGGATAAATGGACCAGTAGTACTGGTCACTTACCCAGGAAACGCCTTGATATAACTGAAACATTGTTGAAAGCGGCGTAAAGTAACAAACAATCAATCAGTTAATCAACCAGAACCGTTCTCCAGATATGTTCAGGGTTAATGTTTGACTAGATAACGAACAGGGAATATCTGGACTTATCTAGATCTGTTTAGGGTGAATGTTTGACTAGATAGGAGAACAGGTAATATCTGGACTTCTCTGGATCCTTGATGATCGGTTATCGTGTCACGTGACTCGCTTCATCCTTACAGGCTCTGCCTCTGATGCAAACTTAGGTAAAAGAGAAGTAATTCAGATCGGCAGAATGATTTTGCTGAAATTGAAAGTGTTTTTTGAAAACTATATTATTCTGTGAGTGATTTGTAAACAAACCCTGGTTTGCTTTAGACTATATATTGACACCTTTAGAGTCATATTTAGAACATTTAAAGTGAAAGTCAGTGCGGGATAAGGGTGACCTATCTTATGACGTCATAGCTAAAAAAAATATTGTTGGTGCTGTTATGGTAGATACAAGAATTGACTTTGATTTAATACAGGTTTCTGGCTTCTTTTTAATGCTGGGAAGGAACCCTAACCCTTAATGCTATAATGGTTGCCTATGTAAAATGAATTGCTTCCCTTTGACCTAAATATAAATGCCCGTTTAGTATAACCGATGTCGCTTCGGTGGCAGGGGACCCCTAAATTTGCAACTTTTCAATTTGTCCGGACCAATAAATGTTATTTGAGAAATTCTCCAAAACAGCATCCATCACAATGTCAAAACTATATCTCAATATATGGCATATAACAATTTTTCAAAATCATGTAACATTTTAGCAACTCGACAGAACTGAACACAATTTCAAACCCTGTGTATTCTATCCCGCCTACCCAAAATGAGGGCTAAAATGACACTATTTTGGCAGATTTTCTAATCATGTCCTTACTTCCTGGAAACATGCAAAAGAAAATTGAAGCACACGTACTTAATAATCAAGCAATGCATAACCAGGAAATGTATGCAAAATACCATGTCATCAGTATTCTTCTAGTAGAAAAACTTATTTGAAATACCTGAATTTTCGTCACACAACAGTCTCAAATGATATTGAGATTGACCTCCCCTTGGAAAGCTCTTCAACATGATATGAGCTACCATATACAAATGTTCGTATTTTCTCCACATTTTGTATGCATCAATTGATAGAAGTCAATAAAGAAATCAATGCCATATAGTGTTATATAGTTAAGAAATCAGTTCATTTTCAAGCACAACAAATATATGAAATATCGACAGGGGCCAAATCCGAATGTGTCCCCTGCCACCTTCGTTGATGTACAGAACGGTATATTTGTTTCCAAGTTCTCCAATGACATATTATGTCCTGACAGTTTATACTATCTAACCCTGTCCCATACGACATAATCCTGCAACAGACACCTTTGAAAACTTCTAGGTAAATGTATGGAAAATTTCTTTACATTTACGTAAGATTTTAATCCGTTGCCACAACGTTTTCAAAGATCGTCTGCTATGAATGTGGGTAAGGGTAACAACCCATGCTTGTAAAAGTCTTTTGAACACTCATGGTGTAATTTAAGGAGTTACAATGCAAAGTGTTCCTTTCATAGTGTCGATGTCATATAACAGCGGACTTTTAGATGTTTTCTTACTGGACAAAACAAAACAGGTTGATTTGAAATTGTTTGAATTTTCATGCTATCACGCTTAACATCTATAAGTAGAGGTTCAGCCAGGATACATTTATCTGCCTTTCCGGATATGTCGGGTAATACGGTTGTTGATAAAATACAAAACAATACAATATTTGTTATTGAATAAAACAACAAATAATTGTGTGTATATCAAAGAAAATTAACAGGCACATACGGAGACATGGATTTTTCCAGAAGAATTTACAAATATTTAAGTTAACAACGTAAGATTATCACAATATAGACACACGTGTTTGTCGTTGATCTATTTAAACAACTATTTAGTCAGGTATATATTACGGGCCCGATAGTGACAAATTATTTTTCAAATCGTTTAGAAATTTATGAATGTGATAAAGGAAATTAGGAAAACGCCAGGGCCGAATAGTTTGGAATCGGGCATACCGGGTTCAATTTCCGATCGCAGCAATCTTGCTGGAGTGCACGTTGATAAGGCACATTCCTAAGCCTATTTCTGAATTGTTTTCCCTAGGATCATTGATTGTTTGGCGTTTTAGCCAGCCGCTTTCATCAATTATTCGGTTATATCACGGCTGTTCATTGGTAAGTTACCAGTTATACTGGTCCATTTATCCTGACAACAGTCAAACAGTCTTTATTCTAACCCCTCAACCCTAAGCGGCCCAATGATCATGAATAAGGTCTTTCTCCGTGATGTAACTGATATGATGCTGAAAAAAGGTGTAAAAACCAAATTAAACAATGAACTGTGATATCACAGCTCTAGATAAAGGGCTTGCTATGATAACTGTGATCGACTTCTTCTACCTACCGCCTTGGTGCAGTAGCTGTAGATCGTCCGCTTCGGGTGCGGGTTGTCGCGGGTTCGATCCACGACCGGGTCATTCATAACAAATACTTTATAAATAGTAGAAATGGCTGCCCTCCTTGGTGCTCAGTGTTGCGGGGTTAGTATAGCTGGTGTCTGGATAAATAGACCAGTAGTGCTGGGAACGTTCCCGGGAAACGCCGTAATATAACTGAAATATTGTTGAAATATGCGTAAAACACCAAACAATCAAACAATCAATATATTGACTTCTAAGTTTTCCTGTAGGAGTTTGGATTGATGTTTTTGATTGACTTCTAGGTTTCCCCGAAGGTTGGAACGATGTTTTTGATTGACTTCTAAGTTTCCCCGTCGAAGGATGGAACGATGTTTTTGATTGACTTCTAGGTTTCCCCGTCGAAGGTTGGAACGATGTTTTTGATTGACTTCTAGGTTTCCCCGTCGAAAGTTGGAATGATGTTTTTGACGTCTCTCATAGTCGCATGGAAGACTACGCGTGGTCCTATAGCGTCATCAACGTGTGCGGGCTCCAAACAGAAAATGGAAAGAAATAAACTCGTAGAGAATATCAAAGATGTTATCAGGTGTGCGTTTTGTTCTGGTATAACCTTTTTTCTTTGACCATGATTATTGACTTTGTTTATTAAATGTGAAATATGTTTGTGGTATTATTGATATACTGTTCTTATACTTAATAATGTTCTTATATTTATTAAGTTTCTTAGTTTATTTAGTTATAGGAGGGGAATCAGTGATTTTTTATCCTATCTAAAAAAATGCTGGATAAATGGTCCAGTTCAAAAAATCCTTGCCTAAACGTCCGTTCACTGGAAATATCACAGACATGTTTCCTCTCGCATAAAACTCAAGAATCGCATATATATAAACAAATATAGTGATAAAGGCATGTTTACAGTTATGAAAAGGGAGATCATATAATGATGATTCTGTATATATTTCTTATTGTACAAAGTCCATTTATTTAAATTTGATAATGATACATTTATGTTTCTGTTAATATCCAGTATCAAATAACTCAATCATCACACGCATGACAGACAATATCATTATGATGGATTTGCATTTGTTTTGTATATATACAAAAATGTTCTATTCACAGTTCAAATACAAATCACGTATTGAGCGGTGCTCTGCGAAACCCTATTTTAGCCTAATAAGTATATTAGATCTGGATCTAGACTGGTCACCTAATAGTTATACTAGATCTGGATCTAGACTGGTCACGATTGTTTTAAGGTTAGTATTTGCAGATCCCTCTATCAATTACACTATATGAACAAACATAGATAATGATGACACTGCTTTACTTATTGCATTTGCATTGTTATTTTAATAACAGTTAGTGGTATATCAGTATTTCAGATGAATTTGGTGAAAATACTTAAAACGTATTTCTCGTTCGACGCTGCAATAGAAAGTTTATGGTCGTGTTTCGAATTTATACATTTTACTACATCTTACTAGATATTTAATTGGCCATAAACACTATTAGTGATTTTGATGTCGCATACTGTCCTATAATAAGAGTCTTGTCACTGGGTCTGTACGCCACACAATACGGTTCGTCCATTCCCTCCTTAGATGTTAAGATAATATTCTGCTTGGTACCGTCACTATTCACCATGTGTAGATTGTTAGAGTCTCCTCCACACACCATGACGTTGTCATACGCGTCAAACAATAAACCACTACTACCAATAAGCTGACTGTCAGAATATGTATACAGTGTAGTTCCAGTGCTGTTAATACACTGCACGCCATGTGTATTCGTACTAACAACGATTCTGTCACCGGCACTGTTGACAGCTAGGTGGTAAAGACAACCCTGACTAACGTTAAACGTGTTTACAGTGTCACCATTCATTGTCAGTACCTTTACCTTCCACACGCGTCCTGTTCCATCATAACAAGTGACGTATATTCTATTACTTTTATAGTCAACACCCCAACACTGCATTCCGACTTGAATGCTGTTATCCTTCGCAATGGCACCGAAAACATTCAATAATTGAAGGCACTTTTCATTTCTTTGAGACACAATGACCTGGTTCACTGATACAACCGCCACATCCCAAACATGGTTAATTTCCATCTCGAATTCCATTGTGAAATCTTGAGAAAATACTTTGACCGAACAGTCACTGGGACCTTCACAAACGACTAATCGCCCGTCAGGCATGAACGCGCATCCCGTGACACCCCTAGTGCAATCAATATCAATGTCTCTTCTCGTCACAGACGCAATTTGCTGGAAATTGATTCGAGAATCATCCGACGATATTGGATCATCTATTTTGAATGTACCTATTGAGGTTATATCGGACATTAAGGTGACGAGTTGGTCGGACTTGTGAAATTCCAACTTGCTTCGTTGTATTTCCTTCATTATATCGTCTGTTGCTTCTTTCCCTTCGTCTAATTTGTGTTTTTCTTTCGTCATAATAACAAACATGGCATCTGCATTTGCATTCCCAAGACATTCAAATGAATTAATAATTTCTTGTATCTCTTCGCTCAGTTCGTCTGATAGCTTAATATCATTTTCGGCATCAGCCATTAGTTTCTTTTCTATATCGGAAATAGTGTCTTCCATATCCTTCGCTAATTTCTCAATCCATTCAATGACTTCCAATTTCAATTCAATAACTTCCTGTATAGATTTTCTGCAACGTAGTTGTATCTGTATTTTATCATTTTCCCTTGATTCCTTTATTTCTTGCATAGCTGATGATAAGAATCTGGTCTTCTCTAAAAATAATGCAATGTCATTCTGTGTCTGTTCTTCTTGCGCAATTTCCTTCACCGCCTTAACTTTACATCGTCTGTGTTTTGTTCTATTGCATCGGTCGCATATGGCTGCATCATGACTTAAACAGAACATTGTTAAGTTTTCTGTTCCATGGTTTGTGCATTTTATGACGGAAGCGATCAGTGCATTCTGTTTAATCGACCTCCTCTTCGACATGTCGAATGGTTTCAGCTCGTGATCCCGTGTAACACTTACACTTCGATGGAATTCTTCACACGCATCGCATAGATATACTAAACAGACTTTACAGAATGTCCCTGCTTGTGTGTTTACTCCTCGGAACTTACAAGGATCACACATCCTTGTGGGGTCTTCGTCGGACATATTTGTGTTTCCAGCATTGGCTTCAGCCATTGTTTGTTAAGTCTGTAATATAATTTAACAACTCTGTTTAAATACAAACAATTACTATCAAACTATCAAATTAAAACCTTATCAAAGTGCACGCGTCAAATATACCTACTATATGTTTCCGTGGCGATAATAAATCTAGATTACTTTAAGTAGTATTATAGTTTCCTTTTAATAATGCGGTTGTTTGTGTCATTGATGATGATATGATGACGTTGGTGGTGTAATTGATAATGATATGATGATGTTGGTGGTGTAATTGATGATGATATGATGTTGATGGTGTAATTGATGATGATATGATGACGTTGGTGGTGTAATTGATGATGATATGATGATGTTGGTGTCATTGATGATGATATGATGATGGTGGTGGTGTAATTGATGAAGATATGATGAAGTTGGTGGTGTAATTGATGATGATAGGATGTTGGTGGTGTAATTGATGATGATATAATGATGTTGGTGGTGTAAGTGATGATGATATGATGAAGTTGGTGGTGTAATTGATGGTGATATGATGATGTTGGTGGTTTAATTGATGATGTTATAATGATGATGTTGGTGGTTTAATTGATGATGTTTTAATGATGCTCTTGGTGTCATTGATTATGATATGATGATGTTGGTGATGTAATTGATGATGTTATAATGATGCTCTTGGTGTTATTGATTATGATATGATGATGTTGGTGGTGTAATTGACAATGATATGATGATGTTGGTGTCATTGATAATGATATGATGTTGGTGGTTTAATTGATGATGATATGATGATGTTGGTGGTTTAATTGATGATGATATGATGATGTTGGTGGTTTAATTGATATTGATATGATGATGTTGGTGGTGTAATTGATAATGATATGATGATGTTGGTGGTGTAATTGATAATGATATGATGATGTTGGTGTCATTGATGATGATATGATGATGTTGGTGGTGTAATTGATGGTGTTATGATGATAATGGTGTCATTGATGATGATATGATGATGTTGGTGATGTAATTCATGACTCGATCTAGCGATTCCCCGTCATTTATACGCTTACAGCTGTATATATATTAACATATATTGATAATCAGGACACGGTCATCCGTATACATTAAAAAGAATATATGTATTTATGTTTCGACTTGACGCGTTCTACCCGCAGTTTATATGCGTATACCTATGTATGTAAATATGTTTGTGCTGTAAACAGTTAATATGAACCTGACATCATATGTCATATTAAACATTATCATTCATTTTGACAAAATGTACAACATAAACGTTCAAACATACCTGTTGAATAATTATTCAGCTTAAGTAATCGGTCGCAATACCTCAACAAAAGTTTAAGTTAAGCATTTCGTGTCCTTGCTAAAAATGTTAAACTTTCGCATTTAAATAGGTCAGCTAACACTTGATATATATTAGTGAAAATCCTGCCGTTCCCTTTAAATGATTTTGTGTCTTTATCCGTTTGCATTTAATGTGTAAACTTGAGTTTATAAGCTATGTAAGAGTATATGTATATAAGATGCAGCGAATCTGTTTGAATAAGCTATTTCATAAGACTGATGCCTTAAGCGTACATGAAAGTTAGGGAAAGGGGGAAGAAATCGGGCCAAGTTATGTCGAGTTCCTTGATAAGGGTACGCATTTCACTAGAAGACAAACTTATTTAATTAATATAAATATTAAATCTGATGGATAAATATTTTGATTTATATATTTGTGAACCAATTGGTCACTTATTTCAGATTTGATCAATGTTGGTGTGACGTTTTTCTAATACTTTGACATTTAATTAATAACCGAGTCGGGTTGCGGAACTCTGGACTGATAGACCTCGTGGTTGAGAGCTGAGCTTTGGCCTCCAAATCCATTTGTTTTAAAGACACACCGCTTCATGATGTTGTTTGATAATTAAAAATCACGATGGATGCATATTTCCAATGATATGTGTCTATCGTGTATTGATAAATGAATGCATTCATGCATACACGAACTAATGAACAGACAAATAGACGGACGACCGAACGGTTGAACGACCATATAGATGTATCCATAGATGTATTACTAATGGTTTTAAGAACCATCTGTACCTGTTATTAATCTGTAAATAATAATAATATATTCGTGATGAGGAATGTTTGAGTAGTTTAGAATATAATGTTCATAAGGACGAAATAAAGAAGGAATACATTAAGTAGTATCGTACCTAAAGTTTACCCCCCGTATGTATACATGTATATAATGCGTGAAGAAATCAGTACTTGTATTGGATAAACGGCGGTTATCTAATATTTCAATATTTACCATATTATCTTGCATGATGTTCATTAACTCATTTAAGCTGTATCTGCCTCGTTATTCATTTATACTTCAGTCTTATTGTTAAAAACAAGTGTCTGATAAAAAAAAACATGTCAAGAAAACAGCACACATGCAGTTCTGATTGATTGTATGTTCAAGTATAACTGTTACTACGTTATTTTCAAAAGACATTGCCTTTCCCGGAATGGTTTGAGTTAAGCGATATATTCGAATATTCGCATGTTCGAGTTATTGCGACTCCTCTGTTACTGTTCGTAATCGTGCGTGTGTTTACGGTATTCACTTAACATAGATTTTTACGTGTCATTATACATGACAGGAAAAGAAATAAACCTCAAATCTAAACTTCAACCCAAAAAGAAGAAAAGTGTATCAAACTCTGAAACTATGTGTTTTATGTCATGTAAAGGTTGAAATGTAATAACACATACCAAGGAAACCTTGTATAATCATCGTTTGTATGCTTATATTTCGTTAGTAGCAGGTATAATATCAATACAAAAGAATGCCATCGACAGAACCATGTATATAACAGACCGTTGACAAGAACGACTGATTAATCACTAAAATCAACCCACATCTTTTGGTTCAACTTTGGACGTTTCTACAAAATATTTCGACAGCCCTTGTAAGACAAAACTGGAAATCTTCGGCAAGAGTAACTAATATTTGTGCCCTCTAAACCCTTTTCAACATACAACAAATCAGCAGCAGGCGATTGTGAAAGGATCTTGGCAAACATATGAGAACTCTCTGTAAATGAAAGTATGATAATTGACAAGAGTTGAAATAATTGTGACAAAAGTGGAACTTGTAAAGAAGTAGTATGATAATCAAGTAAAACGCCCCGCTTATTTTTTGTTATCACGGTCGACGTCTGCTTCGTCGAGATAAGTCTCGACCAAGCAGACATCGATATAATAAGATCGACCAGTGCCTGCACCGGTGTTTGAAAAAGTCCCAAAGACAGAACCCGCGCATCACGCAATTCGAACCCGGTACCGTTGGTAAAGGGGGCCGACGCTCTACAAATGCACCAATGTCTTTCATGTGCAGCTCCTTGAGAGTCAACAATAAATTTCTTCAATGTTGTATAATGCCTTAGTTTTTGATAGCCTCTCTTTTACGGTTTTACACCATTTCAACATTATTTCAGTTACATCACGGCGACAGTTTACTTATTCGTGATCCCTGGGTTAAGACACTGGGTTTTGAAATTTGTCTTGCCCATGGGCACTCAACCATGACGGCTGTGATTGAGGATGAAACTTTGGACGCTCAGTTTCAAATACTCGACGTTATCCACTCGGCTTATTTAAAACATATGTTACCAAGACAAATATTCTGACAAAGTTCTAACATGCTTAATTCAAGAATCCGGTCTCTAAAGTGTTCTCAATATTTGTTCTTAAATATGGCCGAGCGACATTGTAGTGAACACATGAAGACCCAATAAATTAAGCTTAAATGTATCCAAGAGAAACATTCTAACAAAGTTTCGTAATTATTTTAGCTAAAACTGTGGTCTCTTGAGTGACAAGTAGATTTTTCTTAAATTTGGTATGACCTAGTTTTGAACACATCATGACCCATATAATAACTGAGCTTAAATAATACCAAGACAAACATTCTGGCAAACTTTCAATTTTCTACAGTAAAACATGCAGCTTTTAGAGTGTTCATACTTTTTTTTTCTTAAACAGAGAATATGATGTAATTCATATAATTTTAACATAAAACTTCTTTCGAGTTCTTTCTTTTGAGTAAGTGATGTCGAATCAAATCCAGTGTTCGGCTGATATGCCAACATGTTACCCCATTTTGATTGTTAGGCAAGAACTATTTGGCGGGTAGAACATGTGTATTAGCTGGCAACAGTTCATTCATTTTTAAAAAATATTCGAGAGATCATCCACGAGCTCCTTGCTAAAAAATCGTAAGGCCTACACCGAGATACCGGTCGTCACAATGCCAGATTTTCTACACAGTCGCCACTACTGTGCCTTCGGCGCTTTGATTTGATATGTTTTCCTTTATAGCAGATTTGTTGTATGTGGGAGCTATTTTCTTTATGAGTTTCATCAATATTTGAATATATATCACTAAAACGGCACATATGTCTAGGAATGTTATTTCCAATGTGCAAGGTACACATGAGGTACTTACGTGTAGGTGTCCACACAGTACTGTTACAATTGTGGACCTTCACATAAAATGTTCATATGGACGCATTGTCAATTTTTAACAGAATAATTCTAGTTAGACATTTGTTTTGTGCTCCACTGAACCTATTATCTTATTATACTCTCTAGCATTCTTCCTGGTTGAAAACATCTGAAGCAAAACTAGCGGATAATATAACCGAAACTTTACTACATTATATTGATTTGAGAATATATAGAAATGACTTTTTAACCCTTTCCCACATATCGACGCTTACTGACGCCTCTGCAGTATATGACTTTTGAAAACAATGTGTCAAAAGTAGAAATTGCTCATAATGAGCATTTTCTCCTTTTGCCACAATCGTTTGAACTGCATTAAATAATTAAACTAATAATTGTAGAAATATTTCCTATGTTCGTCAACATGTCGTCTGCTGCAAATTGTTGTATGTGGGATAGGGTTAGCAACAAATCTACAGCAGACAATTTGAAAGCATTCAGGCAAAACTTTGGAAAATTTCTCTAAATTAAAACACAACTATTGAATAGATGTGAATTCATTGAGAGCAATTTCTCCTTTAGCTACAATGTTTCCAATATTGATTTGTGAATATATAGAAATGACTTTTTAACCCTTTCCCACATATCGACGCTTACTGACGCCTCTGCAATATATGACTTTTGAAAACAATGTGTCAAAAGTAGAAATTGCTCATAATGAGCATTTTCTCCTTTTGCCACAATCGTTTGAACTGCATTAAATAATTAAACTATTAATTGTAGAAATATTTCCTATGTTCGACATGTCGTCTGCTGCAAATTGTTGTATGTGGGATAGGGTTAGCAACAAATCTACAGCAGACAATTTGAAAGCATTCAGGCAAAACTTTGGAAAATGTCTCTAAATTAAAACACACCTATTGAATAGATGTGAATTCATTAAGAGCAATTTCTCCTTTAGCTACAATGTTTCCATAACATCATTATGCTGCAGATGTGTCTTCATGGTGGAAAAGGATAAAAGAAGAATTTTCTATAAAATAATTTAATTTGTCTTAACCCGAGCAATAAGTAATAACACATTAAATGCTGAAGTGCAATACATGTTCAGTTATACATCTGAGGCAAGTGGGTTTATTTCTAGCCTCTTTTAAAACATTTAGTTTATTATTTCATATCATTTCATTTCATATCATTAGATCTTCCTAAATTACTTTTAGTCTCTTTTAAACCATTTAGTTATAATTTATGTCTCTAACAAAAAAATGTCTGAAGGTAATATGTTACCACTCTGTAATCACTGTACCCTTATTCAAATCTGATACAAAGTTTATTGTAACCAAAGTTTGTAAGATGTGATCTGGAATCTGCCTTTCATATGGTTGGTCTTTTATTGATGTGTGATTAAAATGCAAGGAGACTACTATTTAGACTACCATGCTCTTATGTGTTGACTTGTTTTCCCTTTCAGCATTCAAACTTAATTTGCAGTTGTAATTCATTGACGAATAAATCGTTCCATCATGAAATTTTGAAAATTAGAGAAGCCAAGAAAATGTTTTTTTACAAGCAATTTCTGATCTTCCTGCAACGTTTTAAAAAGTTTTTACTGCAGCTGATATATGAAAAATGTTTCCCATCAACGAAATGGTAAACACCTTCCCACTTTTGGACACATTTTGAAGCATCTGCATCAGACAGTTTATAAAAATATATGGTGTCAAAAGGACCAATTGGAAATGTTTAACTCTATTTGATTATTATACTTTTTGTCTACATGTTTTGAATGGAGTCTCCTGAAGAATTGTTGTATGTGGGAAAGGATTAACAGCTTTTGCAGTATCCAAGTTTTACTTCAACAATAGTGAATAGCTGATATTAATCAAATGTGACTTGTTTAACTCAACCTTCCCTTTTTCATATCCATATCAAGATATTTATTTCAGTTTTCATAATTACTTGTACCTTTTTATGAGTTTAGTATCATTGCCAGGCTATTTACTTGAGTTATCAAAGTAATCCCAATGTTAAATAAGCATTCAGACTGTTTAGGATAGGGGTTAACTTGTCTTATTTTGAAAATGTTACTATACATTTAAATTTATTTAATTATGTCGTTGCGCAATCATAATCAACTCTTCAGTTAAACAGTTGGTCCAGTTATCCTAAATCTGTCATAATTCTTTGTCTTTGGAACAAATAAACCTCCTATAGTTACATATGATGACAGTAGTGTAAATTCAGACTAGCCTGTTCATCTGTTTGATCGGATCCTTAAAACGATCATATTTAGGCTGGTCCACTTGATTAATAGTTCAATATCAGACAGTGGTTATTTTAAATCAACAGCCTGTACATATAAGACATTTGATTGATATATATAAATAATTTCACTCCAAACATGAATATTATTTAAGCTGTTTCACAAGCTGATGTATTTACTAGTTTAACTTGTTTCATTCACACTTGGCTAGCTGCATCCTAATAATGCATATTGTTTGTATACAGTTTTATTTGTGAGATAAGGTAGCTCCAATATTCGACAGTGCTTCTTATGTATTGACTGTAACATACATGTCTTGACCCAAATGTATTGTCAAAAATTGATTATTTTTTTATCCATTTCAATATTTAACTTCAGATTTTCCAGATATCTAGTAAACATCTATCCTATATGCTATAATAGCAAGTTTATAGTTGTGTTGTTAAAACTTTTTTATTTGAAACTATGAATGTATACTATATGTTATCATTTTCATTCATTGTCATAGTAAGCATTTTTCTTATAAAATTTATGTTAACTTTTAAATTTTGGTATTTTTCGTCTTATTTTGAAATTACAAATACGTTTCGGTCAACATTTTGGACCGTTTTGGCGTGTTTTCAAAATTCAAAATTTGGCCATTTCAGAAGTGGCCCCATCTGGCAAGGGCTGAGCATCTTTATTCTATTCAGATCTCAATAGCTAGCAACATCAGCAAAATTCTAAATAACACTAATGCGTTCACAACATTAAATACATTATATATGAATCAAGGAAGTTGACTATATAGTCTTTGATTGGCAATTAAGTCTTTTTTGTTAACATTAACCATTTCCCACAGTCAGACCCTTTCTGATATATCTGCAACACATGACGTTTAAAACATTGAGACAAAATGTCAAATTGCTCAAAATGAGCAAACCTTTATTTACATAGATTTTCAATGTTTTGGCTCACATTCAGAATCGTCTGCTGCAGATTGGTTGTATGTGGGAATGGCTTAAACAAATTAATGGATGTATGTGACTTTCTACAGACATGAATGATTCAGGATCAAGCATGGATTAAACAAAAGGCCCTTGTCATAGAGGTTAAAGCTGTAATTAAATCCAACTAATGACATGGATGAACTCTCTCCTGATGTTTAATAGTAAATAAATATAACGTTTTAAATACATGTATGTTTGTTCTATTGAATAGTTGTAATATATTGTCTTGTTCTGTACTTGTTTTGAGGCTGTACTTTTTCCATATTATTTTGTGATGAACAAATCTTGTTTAAAGTTTATGTTAGATCCAAAGGTTAGATCCAATAGTGTAGGTCCTCCCATAATTCCTCACTGTGTCATGATTCGTTAGAGTACTAAAACTGGCTAAGTGGTTGAATTATGAATAAGGTATATGAAATACGCCCCATATCTACACTTCTGGATACATATTTTATCTTTTGTTTACATAGAACAACAAGAGCTGTCGGAAGACAGCGCGCTCGCCTATTCCACCGCTTATTAGTTACGGAGATATGGACTCTAATGTAGTTGCATGCAAAACATTAACCATAATTTCTTAAGGTTAGTAATTTGCAATATATGCAGGATAGAGTTATCTAACTCGATTATTTACATAGGTGTAATGGTTGGGAAGGGTTTCAATGAAATGCATCAAGTAGTTACTAAGATAAGGACTCTTAATGTAGTTGCACGCAAAACTTCAACCATAATTTCTAAGTCAAAAAGGGGCCATAATTTGCATTATATGCTCGATAAAGTTATCGTACTTGATTGTTTACATAGGTGTAGGTATGACATAAGGAATGGAGTGTTTTTGTAATGAAGGTCAAAGTGGGGTGACTAAGTGATCATGACCAATGTCCATATCAGGTTTAATGAACTTAAGTTAAAGTATTGCTAGGTTATTTGAAGAAAACATATCCAATACCTAAACTAAGTTTCAAAGTTGTAGGCGTAGACAATCAGTAGTTGTAAGGCAAGGACTGGTTGCGTATTGATTGTTGCACTGACCTTGACCTTTCACCTATTGACCTGAAAACTCTTTGATTAATGATCATGACTAATGTCTATATCAAGTTTGATGAACTTAGGTAAAACTAGTTCAAAGTTATTGCAACAAATAGTGTTTTTTTCGTTTAAGGTCAAAATGACCTTGAACTTTGACCTCGTGATCCCATGACCTGTTTGAATCAAGTGCTGATCATGACCATTACCCAAACTAAGTTTCGGAGTCATAGGCCTAAGCAATCAGTAGTTTTAAAGCAAGGAATGTTTCTGTATTGAAGATCACAGTGAACTTGACCTTTGACCTATTGACTCCAAACTCTCTAAGCATCACCAACTTGCTATGATGTATATCCATACCAAGTTTGAAGATCATAGACCTAGGTGTATGTAAGTTATAAGGGTAAATGCTAGCTTTCACAAAAACTTTAACCATTAACTGTTTCTTTACAGAAAGGTCACAGTGACCTTGACCTTTGACCTAGTAACTCCAAACTCTCTAGGCAAAACCAACATGAAGATCACAGGCCTAAGTGTATGTTAGTTACAAGGGTAAATGCTAGCTTGCACAAAAACTTTAACCATAAACTGTTTCCATATAAAAAGTCACAGTGATCTTGACCTTTGACCTACTGGCTCCAATGTTGATAGGCATCATTACCTTGCTATGAAAAATGTTCATACAAAGTTTAAAGACCATAGGCCTAGGCGTATGTTAGTTATAAGGGTAAATGCTAGCTAGCACAAAAACTTTAACCATGAACTGTTTCTATATAGAAAGTTACAGTGATGTTGACCTTTGACCTACTGACTCCAAACTGTCTAGGCATCACCAACTTGCTATTAAGTATGTCCATACCAAGTTTGAAGAGCATTGGCCTAGGTGTATGTAAGTTATAAGGGTAAATGCTAGCTTTCACAAAAACTTTAATCATTAACTGTTTCTTTACAGAAAGGTCACAGTGACCTTGACCTTTGACGTAGTAACTCCAAACACTCTAGGCAAAACCAACTTGAAGATCACAGGCCTAAGTGTATGTTAGTTACAAGGGTAAATGCTAGCTTGCACAAAAACTTTAACCATAAACTGTTTCCATATAGAAGGTCACAGTGATCTTGACCTTTGACCTACTGGCTCCAATGTTGATAGGCATCACCAACTTGCTATGAAGAATGTCCATACACAGTTTAAAGACCATAGGCCTAGGCGTATGTTAGTTATAAGGGTAAATGCTAGCTTGCACAAAAACTTTAACCATGAACTGTTTCTATATAGAAAGTTACAGTGATGTTGACCTTTGACATACTGACTCCAAACTGTCTAAGCATCACCAACTTGCTATTAAGTATGTCCATACCAAGTTTGAAGAGCATTGGCCTAGGTGTATGTAAGTTATAAGGGTAAATGCTAGCTTTCACAAAAACTTTAACCATTAATTGTTTCTTTACAGAAAGGTCACAGTGACCTTGACCTTTGACATAGTAACTCCAAACTATCTAGGCAAAACCAACTTGAAGATCACAGGCCTAAGTGTATGTTAGTTACAAGGGTAAATGCTAGCTTGCACACAAACTTTAACCATAAACTGTTTCCATATAGAAGGTCACAGTGATCTTGACCTTTGACCTACTGACTCTAATGTTTATAGGCATCACCAACTTGCTATGAAGAATGTCCATACAAAGTTTAAAGACCATGGGCCTAGGCGTATGTTAGTTATAAGGGTAAATGCTAGATTTCACAAAAACTTTAACCATGAACTGTTTCTATATAGAAAGTTACAGTGTTGTTGACCTTTGACCTACTGACTCCAAACTGTGTAGGCATCACCAACTTGCTATTAAGTATGTCCATACCGAGTTTGAAGAGCATTGGCCTAGGCGTATGTAAGTTATGAGGGTAAATGCTAGCTTGCACAAAAACTTTAACCAACGGCGACGCCGACGCCGACATCGACGCCGACGCCGACGCCGGGGTGACTACAATAGCTCCCCTTATTCTTCGAATAGTCGAGCTAAAAAGTAATAAAAGCATTATCTAACAATTGTGTCACTTGAATATGTAAACATTCAAACAGAGTCCAATGAGCATTAATATAATGAAGTAATACGAAAATATTAGGTCACCATAAAATAGAACATACACTTGGATGAAGTTCATCAATATGTACATGATGTTGGTGGTGGTAATGAATCCCGGTCGTTTATACGTGTACATCTATGAACGTAAATATATTTGTAATCAAGATTCGTTCAGTCGTATACATTAAGAAGAATGCCTCTATTGATGTATCGACATGACCCGATCCTCCGCAGTTTATACGCGTAGACATATGTACATGTATGTAAATATGTCTGTGTTGTATCCGTTTAATATGACCCTGATCTAAACAGCTATATTACACATTATCTTTCAATGTGATACAAATGTAGGATACATAAACGTTCAAACATACCTGTTAATCAATTATTCCGTGAAAATAATCGGTCACAATGCCTCAACAAACGTCTAAGTTAATTATTTCGTGTCCCTGCCATATCTTCTACTTCCGCAATCTAATAGGTCAGATAACACGAAATACACCAGCGAAATAATCTATTAGAAAAACCTGCCTTTCGCTTGAAAAGATTTGGTTTATCTCGCTGGTTGCATATATATGTAAACTTCAGTATATAATATATGTTTACATGTATGTACGTAGTGCATTTGCTTAAATAACCGTTTTAGTATAGGTGGTATATCAACAATCTGTGTATGTATATGTGGTATAGCAACAATATGTGTGTATGTATATGTGGTTTAGCAAAGATGTGTGTACATGTATACACGGTTTAGCAACAATATGTGTATGTATATGTGGTATAACAACAATATGTAAGTACGTATATGTGGTATTGAAACAATTTATGCGCACGTATATGTTGTATAGCAACACTATCATATGTGTGTAGGTATATGTTGTATATCAACAATATGTGTGCATGTATATGTGGTATAACAACAATATGTCTATATGAATAGGTGGTATAGCAACAGTCCGTCAAAGATATATATGTGGGTATATGTATAGGGTATATCAACAATCTGTGTATATATGTATGTGATAAAGCAACAAACTGTGTATATGTATATGGGGTATAGCAACAATATGTGTATATGTATATGTGGTATACCAACAATATGTGTGTATGTATATGTGTTTTAGCCACACTATGTGTGTATATATAATTGGTATGCAACAATCTGTGTATATGTATATGTGGTATAGCAACAATATGTGTGTGTATATATCTGGTATATCAACAATCTGTGTATATGCATATGTGGTATACCAACAATAAATGTATATGTATATGTGGTATACATACACTATCTGTGTATGTATATGTGGCATTAATGGACAAACGAGCGAACGAACGAACGATAGAATCGAACAAACGAACGAACGAAAGATAGGATCAAACAAACGAACGAACGTACGATAGGATCGAACGAAAGATCGAACGAATAAACGAAGGACAGGCGGGCGTACGAACGAGCGAATCACTGAATTAATTATTTATGGGTTTAAGAAGGATCGACAACTAGAATCAGCCAGTTCTCAAGTAAGCATGGTCAGGAAGATAACAGCATGTAATGTCAAAACGAAATAAAGAAGAAATATATTAAGGAGTCTTATGCCTAACTATAGTTCCCACTGCATGCATCTAATTCGTGAAGTAATCCATGCTTGTGTTTGATAAAGGACGTACTGAATATCTAGTTACACACTCTTTACCCCTTTAACTAACATGTCACTAATAACAGACCCTTCTTGGAAAACATCTGTGTACTATATTTATGGATATTTTTTGTGAACATCTATTGACCGCTAACTCTTGAATATAAAAGCAAACTCGACCAACATATTCAGGAAATACATTGGGGTTCAATAACTCGGTTGCTTAACCTAACGGCTACAAGGATCACAGGAAAACATCGTGTGGGAAGAAAAGACTCGTTCGTTTTGAACACTGTTTTAATTGTATCAGGTAAATTGTTGATTTAATTTCTCTGGGTCGATAAGAAAACCACAGTTGAACATTTTCCCTCATACAGGCGCATTTAGACGAATCTGCAGAATGAAACTTTTGAAAACGTCAAGGAAAACGGAGACATTTCTCGTATTTACCAAATTATGCCTTTATAATACTGTTTTGAGCCTCATTCTTTTATTCAAAGAAAGTTTCTATACTTTTACTTAGAAGTCAACTGCTAAAGACTTGTTGATCCTGCCAAATTTATTTTTCTACTTCTTGACCGTTTCTGTTCAAGTTGAACTTGCACTTCATCCTCAGACAAATATCTTGACTGCGATCAAGGAAAACTTTTCGCCATGGACGGTTGAAAATTGTATACAATCGTATATAGTATTTATATAATATGTTTCAGCCATTACGTAATATGAATGTTAATAGTTGAGCACGTTAAAAAAAGGTTACTAAACCCAAGAATAATCTCAGTCTACTATCTGAACTTATATGAATATGAATTTATCTACGACTGACATCACGGTACGATATTGTGTGATATAACCATTTCCCACGTGAAGGCAGTCGCCAATACATTTGCAATCGACGACTTTTGAAAACATTGTAATAGAATTAGAAATTGCTCGAAACTATCAATTTCTGATTTTGCCACAAGGTTTTCAACTTTTAATGAATTATACCTTCATTTAGAGAGAATTTTCGTGTGTTCGCCAAGCTGAATTGACAGTCGCTTGCTCTAGATGTGTTGTATTTAGGAAAGGGATAAAAGACATTTACTGAACTTGCCTTCATTATACTGCATATGTGAAGAGTTGATGACGATCTTAAATGGTGACTTTAGTCAGCTACATGAATATACACTAATATTTTGGTAAATCATTATTTTAAACCAGAGACATGTAAACACACCGGTGAGTCATTTGTAAAGGTGGAGTATGCCACTACTACCATTTTCGAAGTATTTGGTATGACCCGTTTAGGGATCGAACCCAGGATATCCCACACCGAGGCGGTTCGCTGTCACTAAATGCTCCCTATTAGCCTGCGTTTCTGCGCGGTCCTTGAGCAATGGTTCAGAACGTAAGGTGGAGCATGTCGAGTGTGACTAACTCGAAGCTAGTCTCGACTCTTTCCGACGATTGCCACAGGTTCTTGCGATTGTTTTTAGGACTTCGATGTACCTTTTGAATGAAGAGTAATTTCTCTTTTTAGCTCGCCTATTCGAAGAAATAGGGGAGCTTATGTACTCACCCCGCGTCCGCGTTGCTGTTGGCGTTATCAGCTTGGTCAAACCCTTGCGTGCAATGCCTTTTCTTAGACACTGTGAATGTTGTTGCTTTGAAACTTCAAACTTATTCAGGGTCATTAGATATGTCAAGTACCATAACTCTGGAATGGATTTTTACTGAATTGTGCCCCTTTTTGGACTTAACATTTTGGTCAAACCTTTGCGTGCAAGGCATTGTCTCAGACACTGTGTATGCTGTTGCTTTGAAACTTCACACACTTATGCACGGTCATTTGATGACTTTGTATGTAAAGTCCCATAACTCTGGAATGGATTTTGACTGAATTGTGCACTTTTTTGGTCTTAAAATGTTGGTCAAACCTTTGCGCGCAAGGCCTTGTCTCAGACACTGTGTAAGCTGTTGCTTTGAATTTTCACACATTTATTCAGGGTCACTATATGACTCTGTATGTCAAGTCCCATAACTCTGGAATGGTTTTTACTGTATTGTGCCCCTTTTAGGACTTAAAATTTTGGTCAAACCTTTGCGTGCTTGGCCTTTTCTCAGACACTGTGTATGCTGTTGCTTTGAAACTTCACACACTTATTCAGGGTCATAAGATGACTTTGTATGTTAAGTCTCATAACTTGTTCTTAAAAATCTTTACAAAGACGACTTTCAATGCGTCTGCATAAGGACAATGCATGAAACATCTGTCAAAGCATTTCCAGACATCATATATAGACAGATCTATAAATGCATGTCGAAAAATTGTAAAACGCATATAAAGCTCTATGAATGATTGATTGTTTGGTGTTTGACGCCGCTTTCAACAATATTGCAGTTACATCACGACGTTTTCTGTAAGTTACCAGTACTCCTGGTCCATTTTTCTTGACACCAGCCAGTCAGTCGTAGTGCTAACCCCTTAACCCTGAGCGCCAAGGAAAGCAGCCATTGATACCATATTTAAAGTGTTTGACATGACCCGGCAGGGGATTAAACCCGCGACCTCCCGCACCCGAGGCGGACGCTCTACATCTATACCACCGAGGCGGTCTATGAATGAAAGTATGAGAAATAAGTACTTTTTTGGTAAGCTTCGTCTGTATAAGGAAAAATGTAGATCGAAACATTGCTCTATGAATGAATGCATAATTAAATATAAGTGTGCTTCAATTTAAATAATTTCGCACATTACAAGCCAATTAAGAAAGTATTATAAATAATATGAATGCTCAGTAGCACACGACATTGAACGTAATTTGTGCATTACCAGCCAATTAAATCTTCTCTGCAGCACACGACTATTGACTACATTTTGAGAAAATAAGAATTTCTCCCACGATTCCAAATGTTACATCTGCAAGTGGTAAATGAATGAAACGACTTTCAAGGAAAATATGAGGGAAATATTATAAATCTGCAGCAAACGATTTTGAAGACATTTGAAAGGGAATCTCTCTTTTTCCCACAACGTTTGAATTAGTGAAAAATAAATTAATATTATAGGTTATTCCATTTGTATGGGAAAATATTGTGTTGGACGAGTTTCTTCGGCTGAGTTGCCCGAGCTTGTGAAGCATACTATAAATGTATAATATTCTAAATTATGTACAAACTTATAAATGAATTTGCTAGAGAAAATGTAAGAAATAAATGAAAAACGTAATTAAGGATAATTGAGAACATTTTGGGGAACGGAGAAGCTACTCATGTTGCTTAATTTCTTCTTATCCAACACTTTATGAAATTTACAGCAGACGATGTTTAAAACATTTAGAATCCATAACTGAAAGTACCTTTTAGGATATATATTGATTTCAAAATAAAATAATTAATCATTCAATGGTTTGTTGGTGTTTTTCCGTTAATTTCGTTCCTATATTATTATTTTAGTTAGAAAATAACATGAAAATCAACCATTCTTTTGTCCCCACTTTCACTCCGCTAAAATATATTTGGCCGAAACATTAACTTAGTAAACCCTCTACCAAATACAACAAGTCTGCAGCAGATTATTTTGAAAACATATGGATACAAGACAAAATAACGAATAAGTATATATAAATATGTCCAACATTGTCGAATTACGTATAGGGAGTGGTACGAAACATCCCTCGTCATATGATTACAAAATAAAATAAGAAATTAATTAATTAAATATTTTATATCTAATCATTTATATATTAATATACCTAATCAAGTATGCCCAGTACACGTTGCATGGTATAACTTTCTATGAATAATATATAATGTGCAGTCTCTACGAAATGTTTACGATTTGTTTCTATTTTATTAATTCGACGACACGATCGGTCCACGAATTGACCTAATTCGTGTACGTATATGTCTGTGGTTCTGTGTATTGCAGTTGTTCGCAAAAGATTGGCGCGTAGGAATATACATACTAATGTTTAACGCAGAACGATTTGTATTTCTCAAAGTATAATCCACTTTAAAAGACGCAAATTACAATTTTAGTTTGAAAATAGAGCGTCAAAACTATATTCTACATCAAATTAATTGTACATGAAAAGACTATTAGAAAGATTTTACTTTGAATTCATCACACTATATTGATTGGAGTATGTATTAAAAAGTTCCTATAGAAATGGTTGTTATAGGTCCAATTTAATTAAGGTCACAGTCTAAACGCATAGGATGGTGATTATAACATAATAATCACCTTCAAAAACAATGTAAACATACCGGAAATTGGTCTAAACTATTGTCGTAAATTTTGGGATACCAAATTATTCGGCTAAATATAAAGGTAGTATTCATGTGTGTACTTGAATCAAACGATTTATTTTACTTTAAGTAAGACTAATGTTGCGTTAAAATGTAGAGTAAAAACAAGATTACAAATTGAAATTGATTTTTACAACGAAATTGTTAAAAAGAATCGCAGCTTTTCGGACATTTCAATATCGGCTGCCTAAGGTAAAACAATGTAAACATACCGGAAATAATTGCCAGATGCGAATGTAGCTAGAGCAGACCAATGAACTACTAGTGAATGTCGTTCGGTAGTGCCTTAATGTCGAACCCTGCACAAGGT
The DNA here is from genome assembly GCA_031761405.1 of Serripes groenlandicus. Classification (NCBI taxonomy): domain Eukaryota; kingdom Metazoa; phylum Mollusca; class Bivalvia; order Cardiida; family Cardiidae; genus Serripes; species Serripes groenlandicus. The sequence continues at coordinate 12,061,977 of JASEVX010000013.1, read as the reverse complement.
AACAATTTACAAAGGGTAATTTGTTTAGGTGGTCGTACATACTTGGGATAGGTCGAAGTGATATCCTTATCCTTTATTACACCTAAATATGATATTTACACAGTCAGAGACTCATAATTTTATTTGGTTACCATATTTGACTTTTGCTTATGGATTCATTCGTAATTACGTCAAGAATTGTTTTCACTATATTGTTTGGTGTTCTGAGTCATTTAGATTACGTGACTTCAAAACCTCACTTGCAACTATAGCAGATTTTGGTATCGCAAATCTTCTAAAAATGCTATTCAAATATCACAAACAAATCTACTTTGTTACTAGAGGAAACCATGGGTTACAATTTGCAAAGGGTAATTTGTTCAGGCAGTATGTACAAACTTGAGTATATGAGGGCGTAGGGATATCCTTATCCTTTATTAAATTTACTTATGATATTTGCACATTCAGAGACTTGTAATTTTATTTGCTTATATGTTCATTCGTAATTCAGTCAAGAATGTTTTGCACTATTTTTTTGGCATACTGAATTTAGTTGAAATGGTGTTCTCAGCCATTTTCATCACATGATTTCAAAATTTCAACTGAAACTATGGTAGCCTTGCTATCGCAATTCTACCAATAAAAGTAAAGAAATTAAAATAACCAAGTCAAGCAGTATCAATCAAGGAGTTCAGTGTGCGCTATAATCTCCTGTGATTCTCCGATGTTACCAGTTTGAGCCATGCACGTGGATTTATAACAATGGTGTGACCGTGGGCTCCAATGAAAAGAGAGTTCGTCGGATAATTCATTTGCTCGTTCCAATCAAAAGAGAGTTGAAATGGCCGGCTAAAGAAACGTGACACTTTCTTAATTTATATATCACTGCATTTACGTAGCTAATTCAGTTCCATTATTAGTGTTTATCATTGCGGATCAAAATGCCTTTACTTTCGCATACACACTGGAGAGATTGCCAGGTAAGTTCATTTTGTTTCGCTTCCTCATAAGCAGCCAATATTGTTTCGCTTTCTCATCAGCATCCGATATTGTTTCGCTTGCTCATCAGCATCCAATATTTTTTTTTGGCAACCTTCAGGAAAACTCAATTGTTCTCCTTTGTCTACAATAATCCAGTAATCAAATCATCGCCGGCACAGGCTGTGTTTTTGCCAGTTTCCCACATAAAGTCGCAGAGTACAGTCTTACTTGGTATGATTTCTATATGTTAACAACGAAACCCTTTATAATCAAAGTTTGTTTTATTGTGGTTTTACGCCATTTTCAACATTATTTCAGTTATATCACGGCGACAGCTCACTTATTCATGATCCCTGGGTTAACAAACCAGTACTAGCCTAGAACATGTGCCTTGACCAAGGACACTCAACAATGACTGCCTTCATGATCAAACAATCAATGTAATATATGAATTAAATTCAATAATGAACCTAACTACCTAATCACCTGAAGACTGTTCTGCACGTCCATGTGTCCGTTTGCTTTGACTTTAACCCTTTCTTCACATACAGACGTTTTCTGACGCCTCTGCTGCTAACGACTTTTGACATCATTGGACAAAAGGAGAAATTGCTTTACAATTTAATAGTTGAACACTCATGTATTGAGATTTTCACTATTTTTATCACTATGTTTGAAAAGTCGTCTGCGCGGAGAAAGTGTGATACTATCCCAAAGGTTGACATCGTTCAGCACATTCACGGAGAAAGTGTGATACAATCCCAAAGGTTGACATCGTTCAGAACACTCACGGAGAAAGTGTGATACAATCCCAAAGGTTGACATCGTTCAGCACACTCGTGGAGAATGTGTGATACAATCGCAAAGGTTGACATCGTTTATTACACTCACGGAGAAAGTGTCATACAATCGCAAAGGTTGACATCGTTTAGCACACTCGTGGAGAATGTGTGATACAATCGCAAAATTTGACATCGTTCAGCACACTCTTGGAGAATGTGTGATACAATCCCAAAGGTTGACATCGTTCAGCACACTCGTGGAGAATGTGTGATAAAATCCCAAAGGTTGACATCGTCCAGCACACTCGTGGGGAATGTGTGATACAATCCCAAAGGTTGACATCGTTCAGCACACTCGTGGAGAATGTGTGATACAATCGCAAATGTTGACATTGTTCAGCACACTCACGGAGAATGTGTGATACTATCCCAAATGTTGACATCGTTCAGCACACTCGTGGAGAAAGTGTGATATAATCGCAAAGGTTGAAATCGTTCAGCACACTCACGGAGAATGTGTGATACTATCCCAAATGTTGACATCGTTCAGCACACTCACGGAGAATGTGTGAAACTATCCCAAATGTTCACATCGTTCAGCACACTCGTGGAGAATGTGTGATACTATACCAAAGGTTGACATCGTTCAGCACAATCACAGAAAATATGTGATACAATCCCAAAGGTTGTCATCGTGAAGTCGAGGCTTTGTCTCTGAACAAGGATAGTTTGTAATTGCCCAAGGTTGTCTAAAGAAACATGTCCACATTTTCTAACGGTTTTAACTTTAGTATTCCTAAATTATTCCAATATTATAGGGTTTAAATGTAGGAAATGGTTTTGGGTTTCCAATCTTGTACTTGTTTTATTTTTATTTTCAGGAATGGAAGGCACAAGGATTCGCCCTTTCATCAACAAGCAATGAAGCCAGTAAGATGTATGATGCCACATTGGCACAGGTTTGTTTTTGTTTTGTTTACATATTAGCTGCATCTAGCTTACGCAGAGTCTCATCAGAGTCTTCACTTTCCAGCTATATCTATACCTAAATGCAATCTGGTACTGTAGCTCGATTAGTTGATCAAATTTACCTTGATATGAATTCGTTACGGATAGTTCACTCTTTACCACATACAGACGCTTCCAGATGCATCTGCAGCAGACGACTTTTATAAAAACAACAACATTGAGTCAAAAAGCTTTCCAATATAATCTTTTTACTCCATTTAATAATTAGACTGATTTAAGGAGATCTTTCATAGTTTGCCAACTTGTTTTCAATGTCGTCTGCTGCATATTTTCGGTGTGTGGGAAAGGGTTAAATAGATCATAAACTCGCCTGACGCAGTTCATATTTACCTTACAACAACAACCGATAAGAGCAATGCAACAGACGACTTTTGCTGCGGTTTCATGCTTTCAAAAAATAAAGATCGCATCATATACATATATCAGTACTCATAAAGTTACAAACATTTAACCTTGAAACGGCCACGCCACTCGATAACCGACCTTTTGTACCTCGCAACCAATGAAGAAGCGCAGATTGATGTCAGGATATACCCTGTTCGCAAAGTAGTTGCACTTGCACACTGGAAGTATCTGGATATTAATTTGAAAGTCTTCGACAGACGGTTTTCGTGTGATATGATTCGTGATGTCTTATTTTTTTCCCTGGGCGCCTCGGATGCGGTAAATAATGTTGGCGTTCAGAGTTGCAGGATTAGCATTACGATTGACTGGCTGGTGTTAGGATAAATGGACCAGTAGTAATTGGTAACTTACCCAGTAAACGCTGTGATATGACTGAACAATTGTTTTAAGCGGCGTTAAACACCAAAACAAATCCCGGGCGTAAGGCGTCCTTAAAGCAGCTCTTGATTCGTGACATTGATTAAAGCATCCGTCTTGGTAGTGGTAGTCAAGGGTTCGATCTATCTTGAGTATTTTATGTACTTTAAAAATTGCAATCTACCAACGCATGATTGTGAAGATAGTATGACGACTGATGTATCAGTATCGGAATACATGATATCGGTGTACCTGTAAATTACACAGGTTACGCCGTGATAAAACTGAAATAGTGTTTGGTGTTTACGCCACTTTCAACAATTGTTCAGTTATATCACGTCGTTTCCTGGGTAAGTTACCTGTACTACCGGAACATTTATCCTGACACCAGCTTGTCTGTCGTAATGTTAACCCCGCAACGCTGAGTGCAAATGAGGACAGCCATTACTACCGTTTTAAAAGTATTTGTCATGACACGGCCGGGTATCGATCCCGTGATCCTTACGTCAAGAAATATTTACCTCTAAGCCTTTTCAACAAATCTGTAGCAAACGACACTGAACATATCGTGCCAGATATATTGAAAAACCCTATTAATGAAAGAGTGTTTATTGAAAACAGTTGAAAACATTGTTGCTTATTGCGGCTAATGCTTTCATTTTTAGATGGTCTCCAGTTATGACGACCCATCCATATGAGGCATCGAGGGCACCGTGACACAAATGTTAGAGGCTGACCAGACATTCGGTAATTTTTTTCTCTTTTAATTAACGTGACTAACTGCAAAAAAGGATTAAGAACACTAGTGTGTTCAATATAGCAGTATGGTATCTAATGGTTTATAATGGTGAAAGAGTGAAAACACTGTTATTTGATTGGTGGATTAGATACCGTTTGCTAACATAAAAATGTCCTTCAAAGCCGGGTAGGTTTTATACTCTATTCTCAAAGAATAGCCCAGAGGCCTGATAAGGAGGAGTTTGCAGCTCTTTTCCCCCAAAATATCTCTCTTATTATCTAACCAAACCCTTTTGAGTACCCACAATATAGGGTAAGCGGATAAAATAAGTATTTTAGAACAAGGAAATCGTTACTTATCTAGAGCTCTGAATCATATTATCCTTGTACCGTATTAGCCGTACGTTCGAAAATACAGGAATATGCGTAAGTATATTATTAAAATGTGAGACATGTCATCCGCATTTTCGCTTGACATATGAAACGATAAATTGTTGCACACATGGAGTGCAATTTGCTGATAGGTTATCTGAACTTCTGTCTGCATTTTATTATTATGTTATTTAAAATAGTTAGCGAATTGAACAAGAACGAACGTCCATATCTTGGTTACACCTCATCCACATACGGTAAAAATGCAGCTTTTGAAAATATCTGAATAGATTATTATAATTAATGAATACAGTTGAAAACAATGTGACAATAGGAGGCATTGCTCATTATGAGCAAAAGGTACAAATTGGCTTTTGTGAACAGTATATATCCAGATCAGCTTGTGCATTTGAAAAGTCTGATCAAGATCTACACTGTTTACATATTACTTACACAAGTTCGTTATAAGATTATGTCAACTTGTGTAGATTCTAATAAGACTTATAAAAGTGTACAATGTGAAATGTACCTACACTGTTAAGAAATGCCAACTAGAACCTTTGTTCATGCATAGGCTCAAATTGATAGTATTGTGGTTCAGATGCACCAACAGACGTGCACTTGTCGGAACGGGTCAAATATATTCTATCTGACCTAGAAAAGAGATCATAACGAACAATGTCTTCCTTTTACGCAATGTACTCAATATTGTTAGAGAATTGTCTTTCAATTTTCCAAAACATTATTATATTCCCCTGTACTGTTTCAAAAGCAGACAACATATCAAATAAAGCAAAAAGAATATTGAGGAAAAACAGAGTTTTTGACCAATTTCTCATTTTACCACATTATGAAATCGTGCCCTGTATATGTGTCTGTAAGCTTATTATCGGACCTGCTCATATATGGCGGTAAACTGTCCCAGAGTAGAAGAACGTGTCTGACACTGGCATGTCAAGGGCTAGATTCAAATAAAACACAACCAATAGAGGTGCATTTATGACCCTCGCTTGTCAAAGGTCAGATTTCATTCTTAAACTCGATATAAAGTTGACTTTTCACAGGCTAGATTCAAATAAAACCCAAATAGTAGAGGTGCATTTCTGAACCTGCTTTGACAAAGGTCAGATTTCTTCCTTAAACTCGATATAAAGTTGACCGTTCACATACTAGATTCAAATAAAACACAACAAATAGAGGTGAATATCTGAAACTGCCATGACAAAGGTCAGATTCAAATAAAAAAACAAATAGTAAAATTGTATTTCTGACCCTGGTATGTCAAAGGTCAGATTTCATTCTTAAACTCGATATAAAGTTGACCTTGATCGAGGTAAATCTAAAGGTCATATTATTTCATTCAGTTCAATGTAAAATCGAACTCCATCTGACGGTGGGTGAATAAAATCAGCTGTACTTTCTGTTTTTTTACAGTGGCGGGCATTGCGCTCAAACTTGGACTGGCTGGTCAGTTTGCCGGTAAGAGAACGTACAATGATCCAGACATTGCGGAAGCAGCAAAGCATATGATGGTTCTTGCGGAAAAACCGCACGTGACGATGTGGGAAAAAAAATCACGCACGTGCGATAAATCTATATCTAAACGGGTACGTTGGAAGTTTCATTAGATAATGTATATTTGCAAAATCTACATCATCCAATGTGGAAGGTTCTCATATAGCATTTTATCATACAAAATAAAAACTTTATTTATATTAGCGACTTGAAAATATAACCATTTCCGACAAACAGACGCTTTTTGATGCCTTTGCAGCAGACGTCTTTCGAAAACATTGTGGCAAAAGTTGAAAATGCTCACAATCAGCAATTTCACATTTTGCTACAATGTTTTCAACTTTACTGAATAATTCCTCTTTTATTTATAGATTTCTTGTCTATGTTTGACAACATGTTCTCAAAGTCGTCTGCTGCAGAGTTGTTGTATGTAGAAAAGGTTCCGAATAAGTGTCAAATTGTAGCTATAAAATATAGAAATAGTGGACACAGTCAGTAATTCACACTTGTGATCAAAGGGAGGCAACTCTGATGGGATTGCGGTGAAGCCAATTTAGTCTCTTTTAATTTTAGGTGAATATGTAAGATGGAAGTTCTGTCCAAGTGTACTTTATATATTTCATGAAAAGTTTAAAGTGTTTTTAAATTTAAAAATAACCTTGAATATCCTCTCTATCTATAATGTGTAACCCCAAAACTGTTTACTTTTATGCAGTTTCGAAATCTTAAGAGCAATTATCAAAACATTACGTATTTGCTTAAAAATGAAAGTAAATTTCACTGCGGGATAAGGGTTACCTTTAATTAACCTGTTTGCTAGAAACAAAATAACTGTGTAGGTTTTTTTTTTTTTGCAGTATTGAGTAAGAACTTTAACTTAATACAGGTTTTGGGAATTTTGGAATTGTTAGGAAAGAACGATATTACAGTATGCTATAGAAAATGCAATAATTCACTCTGACCTTTGTCGGAAATGCCCTATGACTTGTTCCTGGCGCTCATCTTATATTCAATCGACGTTTTTGTGTTGACTTATTTGAGCCATGTCACACGAACATTTTTGATCTGCCAATATGATATGCATTGCTTGAGTACATTCAGAAAATATCTGACAAGTATGAAACGCAAAGGAATTTGAGGTTGACATCCTTTTGCGTTGAAGGTTTTTTATCTGAATATGTTGTTTCTTAATGGTATTATAAATTTGACCTTTCATTTCAAAACCTCAGAATGTCAAGGTTCGTTTAAGATCATTCAAACCATTTCAGACAAAGACAGCAAGCTGCGGACGTTTTAGAAGACGTACTCATTGACCGGCCGTTAGATATGGGTGCCATCAAGTTTGCGTGCGAAATGTACGTCGATAATGGGTTCTATCGACGCCTACGAGATTGCTGTGGGCGTGTCTTTCCACATTGGAAGGAGACCACGCCTTTTTATGGGTAATGTCTACGATGTATGCCTTGTTATGGGTAATGTCTACGAGTTATGCCTTTTTATGGGTAATGTCTACGATGTATGCATTTATATTTCACAACCAGTTCCTGACGTTTGTGTCAATATATAAACTAGTATTCGTATCTTAATTGCAATTTATTTAATTAAATCACACATTATGGGATAAATAAAACACAGCTTAAATCTCATGTAAATATATGTGGTCCTGATAATATATATCATTGCACTATGTTGGGGATCATTTGAACCCTTTCAATGCTGTATAGATAACTTATACTTGTCAAGCTTTGCATCTGGAAGACTCCATATCAAATTCTATGAATACCAAGGTAACATTAAGTTGAGTAAACTACAGTACAGAGCCTAACCAGTCAGCGCGGATGCTGCTGATGGCCCGGTTCTATAGGTCTACTGATGACATAGGCTTCATGACATTTGTTCAAGCTGTCAACTGACTAATATTGCCAAATAGTAGCGTATCTGAGCACGAAGCGATTCCATGTTCAACAGTTTGTTTGGATACATATTAAACTGTAGACTAGCTATAGCTCTAACATGAGATATTTCAAATATCTCTTTTAACTTAAAAACAATATCTGAAAATGATCTGTCTTTTAAAAATAGCGTAGCAGCAATTTTGATTGCTCATGCAATCAATCAGAACTGCTGCTGTGCTGTTTTCTTGGTATGGTGTTATCACTTACTTTTCATCATAAATAGTTCAGTATAAATGAATAACGAAACTGAAAATACATAAATCAATTTGGTCTAAATCGAGGGATGCCTCGAACACGCCGATAATTTGAAGTAATAAATGGGTTTCTTACGACTTCGAGTTAAGGCGGGTCCGATTAAAATGTACTTTCCGAGATTTCCTGTCATGGTATGGTTTTGGTTTGGAAGAAACAAACTACTTTCATGAAGCTGAAAAGATGGCAACGAAGGTTACATAGTTATATTTCGTTTTAACATGTGGTGTTCCATTATATTGACACCGTTTTAGCAATACAACAATTCAATCGAGAAAATGATGAATGATGAAAAGGGAAAGTTTATAGCTCATAGAGTTCAAGAAGTTTCCGCCGAACAGTACATAAATGTAGCAAAGACTCACGTGCATATCCTAATCTTCTTTTGTAGCACATGTCAAACGATTGGTTCTTCCTGGATTATTGTTACAATAATGTTGTTATTTATCCAACGTTTCCAACTCAGTTTCATTGTGATAACATACTAGATATACCGACAGACAATAAACTCATCACCAAAGACGCGCAAATCATACAAGACTGAATTATACTTAGATCATCAAACATATTTCAGATACAATAAAAGATAATAATAATTATGATAATTATAATAAATTGTAAGATATTCACAACAAAGCCCTCATTTGGTTGTGTGTTATATAATTTTTAAATAAGCATATATTGGTATAATGTATACTATTGTATAACATTGCCCCTGTGGCTCGGAGACGCTCATTAAGAATGGCAGGCACAGTCTGACCCTTGCTTGAATAGTAAAAACCGGCTAAATAGGTATGTACTCCAGCAGGTGGGATGTAGTTATTGGACCAATTGTATTTTTCCTGTCCACCTGGATATGACCATAGCTGTTGAAAGCAGAGTAAACAAAACCCAAAACAAACAAACAAATCTTATAACATACTTTAATGTTAAAATTATCTATCTGACCCGGAGCGCCAGTTAATTATTTAATTATTCGCATCCGCAGCAGACGACATTTGAAACCATTAGGGCTCATGATGAGCAATTTCTCCTTTTGCTACAATGTTTTCAAATCTATTCATTAATTGTTTTCTGACACGCTCCCATTATCTTTAAACAGGCACTGAAGGTAAACCCTAATGCTGGTTGGGCGGTTCACTGTATTGCTCACGTCAGAGAGATGAATGGACAGTTTCAACAGGGCTCAGATTTTATGAAAGAAACAGCAAATGATTGGAACGTAAGTATAACCAACCCCTCTGAAAGGCACATTTCCTAGCCTAGTACTGGTTTGTTTACCTTTAGATCGTGTATTAAAAAAGTCCTCCGAGTATCATATATCAAAAAGTCCTTCGCATTGTGTTTTTCCAATTTATTTCTACTTAGTATAATTATTGTCTAAGAAACAAATAAAAAAACATTTATACAAGATTACGCCAGATTTAACGTCCCGCATGACAGAAAGCCCACCTCCTTCGAAACAGCCTGCTCAATCAACAGTCTCTCTATATCTCGTGCAGAGTGATATTATGTTACATAAACTATCATCGCGATATTACTGACATAATAATGAAAATGGCATAAAACCAAACATACCTCTTCGTCATTCTTTCCCACAACATTCTAGGTTTGAGTTATTAAGTGAGAGGCTTCCATTGTTTCATTTTGTACAATCATTCGGCTCCGAATGGCATAATGCTAAGGTCTATGGGAAATAGAGACTAGTTGACATTAAAAGACAATTGACGTAAAATAAGAATGTTATCTGAAGCCTTTTCTCACAGACTGTGTTATTGGCCAATCACTCGCTCTAAAAAGTAATACTGCTTCAGTTTATAGAAAAAAGTGACTAATTTACATCACAAAACATTGTTTCACAATTTATGTCAAATTTACAGGTTATTAAAAGCGTTGTCTGTGTTATATGAATCTATCCAACGGCTCTAAATGGTATTAATGCTAAAGTCTCTAGAAAATAGTGACTAATTAACATAACTATACATTGTTTAGCAATTGATGTAAAATTTAAATTACAGCAAAAACGTTCAAGAATAGAACATTGACCTTGGGATTACTAAGCCGACGGTCCAGCAACTGTTCTCTCTTTTGCACAACATTTGACATTCAGGGTTTGAGTCACATTGTGAGCGGCTTCCAATTTTGTTATTTTCCAATACCTCGGCTCTAAAACGTGATAATGCTCAACTCCAGAAAACAGTTTTACATATCAACTGGGCGTAAACTATTTATGTTAGTAAAACATTTTTCGCAAATACTATATGTTATACGTCCCAATCCCTCCGCTCTAAATAGTGATAATGTCAAGGACTCTAGGAAACAGTGACTAATTTGCATTACACTACCTAGTGTAACGTACGAATTGACATAACAATTACAGGTTAATAAACGCATTTTCGCAAACACTTTGTTATATGTTCCAATAATTCGGCTGTAAATGGTTATAATGCTTAAGCCTCCAGTAATCAGTGACTAATTTACGTTAAAAGGACCTGTTTCATTAAGTTTAAAAAAGACCTGTCGGGCACGCGATGCTTGTTTTGCTTGATCTTTGGTATCTTGTATGTTTATATGTTTATTTAAATGATATTTAACTGTAAATAGGTTTTACCGTCTTAACCCACATGCATGCGCATTTTGACAAATTTGTAAAAGACGACTTTTAAAAACACTGTGGCAAAAGGGTAAATCACTCACGATGAGCAACTTGTCTTTTAGCCACAGCTCTTTCGAGATTATACAATAGTTTTTCTCCATTTGTGGAGACTTTATATATTGTTTTGTAGATGTTTTTTATGCCGTCTGCTGATTTTCGTACGAGGATTTTTTATTTTTTTGTTACAGAAGTCAATGCTGAGCTGTCACAATTACTGGCACTGGTCCCTGTTTAAATATGAAGCTGGCGATTTTGAAACAGCCAGGGGTATACTAGACACTCAGGTATAATCTGGGAGTAATTTAAACTTCATAAACCCCTTCCCACATGCAACAAATCTGCAGTAGACGACTGCAAAAATATGGATATTTTTTATAAATGAAAGTTTAATCATTGAAAAGAGTTGAAAACATTGTGGTAAAAGGAGAATGTCTCATCATCTTTTGCCAACATGCTTTCAAACACTCTGCTGCAGAGGCGTCAGAAAGCGCCTAGATATGGTAATGCACTGCTATTGTAAACATAAACGCTGAGCCCAAAGTAATAAGAATCTAATTGGTGCAGTGGAAGAGCGTTGACCTTTCGTATCACAGGTCCAGGGTTTGATTTCCGTCTAGAGCGGCTTTTGCCTTGCGGATTTTTCCACACAAATTGCCCGAGTATTGGTTAAGTATCCTGACAGCAGACATCGAGCCTCATTAACATAAGCCGAAAGCTTATTTCGCAGCCGATATAATGAATAAGTAAAAATTAAAGTATATATCTAGAGTATATGAATTATATCAACGCTGAAAAAAACATAAATGAATTGTGCATACATCGAGGGCTCAATTGAACACGTTACTAAGTCGACGTAATTGATCGGTCCTTTTCGACTAGACTAGTCTGTGTTGTTCAGAACCGTTCTCCAGTACCCCGTTTTATCAAAGGTCCTAAGGACGGTCTTAGTTAACACCGGTCCTGACGCCAGTTGTCACATGACCGGAAGTTTACAGTCTACTGTGCCATACTGTACTGAACCGTGTTACGACCAACATTTGTGTTTGTTAAGACCGGGGAGTTATGACCGTGTTGATAAAATGGTCTCATTTTCGGTCCTAGTTAAGACGGTCTTTAATCCGACCATATTGATAAAACGGGATCCAGATGTTTTCAGGGTGAATGTTGGACTAGACAGCGAACAGGGAAGACACTGATGAGACTGTGCGGAGGTTTAGACTTTCTCTGGATCTTTGATGGTCGGTTATCGTGTCACGTGACTCGTTTCATTCCTACAGGTCCTCCCTCTGATGCGTAAATATAAATCCCCGTTTAGTATAACCGATGTCGCTTCGTTGATGTACAGACTGGAGGCAGAAGGTTGGTAATTTTGTTTCTTAGTTCTCCCCTGCCATGTTATGTTCTGACAGTTGAGACTACCTTACCATTTCCCATATACGACACATCTTGCAGCGGACGTCTTTGAAAACTCCTAGATATATGTATGGAAAATCTCTTTACATTTACGTAAGATTTTAATCCTTTGCCACAATGTTTTCAAAGGTCGACTGCTACAGATGTGTCTGCATGTGGGTAAGGGTAACCGATGCTTGAAAAAGTTTGTTGACCACTCTCGGTGCATTTTAGCAGGACATACAATGCAAAGTGTTCCCTTCATAGTGTCGATCTCATATAACAGCGCAATGTGCTATATTTATACTTTTTCTTACCGGACAAAACTAAACGGTTTGATTTGAAATGCTTTTAACCTTCATGCAATGAAGCTTTGACAGATATGCGGTCAGGATACATTTTTCTCCTTTTCCGGATATGTTGGGTAATAAGTTTGTTGATACATTACACTATATTTTATTACATAAAACAACAAACAATATGTTTATAGCAAAAAAAGAAAATAACAAGTACATGTACATACAGAGACATGGATTTTTACAGAAAAAAATACAAATATTCAACAACGTAAGATTTAATGGTGCTCATTCAGGCAGAACTTGGTTTATTTATGAAAAGGAACATCGGGAGCGATGAACGAACAATTTGATGGCGGAATCCCACCATTCGAATTTTAACGAATGAGCCGTGTTTGCCATTTTCCGAATGCAATTAAATATCACAATACCGACACACGTGTTTGTCTTTGATCTATTTAGTTTGCATAACGACTTACTGGCTGGTGTCAGGATAAATAGAGCAGTAGTGCTGGTAACTTTCCCTGGAAACGCCGTGATATAACTGAAATATTGTCGAGGGGGAATAAAACACCAGCATTCAATTAATCAATCTAGATACGGAACGTGCTATGAAAACTTTTATTGAATTCTAAGTTTCCCTGTAGGAGGTTGGGTTGGAATGATGTTTTGATTGACTTCTAGGTTTCCCCGTCGAAAGTTGGAACGATGTTTTCGACGTAGCTCACAGTCACATGGGAGACTACGCACGGTCCTATAGTGACATCAACGTGATGCTTGCATGTGCGGGCTCGAAACAAAAAATGGAAAGGGATAAATTCGTGGAGAATATCAAAGATGTTATCAGGTGAGGTTTTTTTCTTTTCTGATATAACCTTTAACTTTGATCATGATTCCGCCTTTTAGCTCTCCTGAGCAAAAAGTTCTCAAGGTGAGCTATTGTGATCACACAATGTCCAGCGTCCGTCCATCATCCGTCGTATGGTGTCCGTCGTCCTTTGAAATATTATTCTCTGAAACTACTGGTCCGATATCAAAGTTTTTTCATAGGTAGGTTCTCTAGGTGGCTCTCATAGATATTTAGTCAAATAACTCTATTCCAACTAGACATTTGGTTTCTGCGGCATCAGAAAACTGGGAAAATGCAAACACTTTAAAAATCTTCTTGTTAAAAGTACAGACTTGATTTGAAAATTACTTTGCACAAACGTTCCTTGGGTGATCCTCTACAAAGGATTTCCGATCCGTTGAAAAAATGGCCGCCAGGGGACTCAGCTTGTTTTCCCTATAGGTGTTTTTAGTGAACACCTAAACATTATCCTGTCCAAAAGTACAGGCCCGATTTAAAAGTAATTTGGCACAAATGGTTCTTTGGTGACCCTCTACCAAGAATGTTAATAGTATTCAGGTCCGTTGAAAAACATAGCCGTCAGGGTTGGTGGATATTGTTTTCCTTATATGTATATATTGTGAAAACTTAAAATATATTCTCGTACAAAAATGCTGAGCTGATTCGAACATAATTTCGCAGAAATATTCCTTGGGTCTGTTCTGAAATGAGAAATTGCGTCTTTATGAGGGAGAGGGTTACTTCTAGTTCAGTCGTGCCACGAATAATTTTGAAAATATTCAAACGAAAATATGGAAACTCTTTATAAATGGAAGATCAATTTTGAACAAAGTTGAAATTAGAGTAGCAAAAGTAGCCAAAATGAGTTTTAAAAGTTCAAACGGCCATGGCGGATTGCTTAAGGAAAGAATGATTAATTTCAAATCAATAAATGTTTGTAGAGCTGGAGACAAGGGTGACAATGTCCATGTCTATAAAGATGCCACGTTACCGGTGCTAGAGGCTATCCAAGCCTATGATGACGGTGACTATGACAGAGCTGTGGAGTGTTTAAAACCTGTACGTTACGAACTGTACAAGATTGGAGGAAGTAACGCACAGGTACGTGATATTGGAAGTAACGCACAGGTACGTGATATTGGAAGTAACGCACAGGTACGTGATATTGGAAGTAACGCACAGGTACGTGATATTGGAAGTAACGCACAGGTACGTGATATTGGAAGTAACGCACAGGTACGTGATATTGTGTGATATTCCCTTTTAACCGTTTCCCGCATACAGACACTTTCTGACACCTCTGTAGCAGAAGACATTTCGACTTTATTCAATAATTGTTCTTTCATTTTAGAGTTTACATATGTTTGACTACGTGTTTTCAATGTTCCCTGCTACAGATTTGTTACATGTGGGAAAAGGTTTAAGATACGGATAAACACGTCTGCCAAACATTGTATTACATGGTTAGGGTAAATAAAAACACAATAATCATCATTCGAAATACAAAATTTCTAATTAGCTCAATGATAATATGAGCCGTCCTTCGAGAAAACCAACATTGTGGACTCCGCGTAAAGTGTCGGCCCAGATCAGCCTAAGCATGCCACGCAGGCGAATCCTGACATACACGTTTCGTCTACTGTGGAGTTTCTGTTTCAGGAATTATTACTCTATGCATCTATCCACCTGAGACGTAATGTATCGGCCCTGATCAGTCTGTGCGGACTGCGCAGGCTGATCTGGGTCAATACATGACGCAGAGGCCATAATGTTGGTTTTCTCGCGGGACGGCTCATACAAGGGATATCCGTGTTCCATTCTACTGATCCAGAGCTGATTTTTCAGCCCCATAACTCTATGTTGTTTGTACTAAAAAAAAAAATCGTCTCAATGAAACGATTCTTTTTAGTGCCCATATCATTCGGTTTTGTTGGAAAATAAGAAAGCTAGCTGTTAAACCCCTATCCTTATCTGGACCTTTTCTGATCATTTGGTACCAATGTTGCAAGTTAGAAGTGAACCCGCAGAACTGGAATACATGAATGTATACAAATGTGATAGACATACATATGACGGACAACTGATCCTTTCGTGTCTCCCAGTCTTACAGATAGGCGACAGAACATTGTTAAGAAAAAGTTGGAGGTGTTTTCTTGTAGTAACATTACAGTACATTTCTGAAAATTATCATACTTACATTAAATTTTAACTTTCAGCGAGACCTGTTTAATGTCATCCTTATTCAGTCTGCCATTCGATCAAAGAATTATCAGAAATACGCAAAGTAAGTCTATTTTGAAAAACAATCTTTAACATGTGATTACACATTTTAGCGCATCTGCAGCAGCAGACAACGTTTGAAAAACATTGTGTCAAAAGTTGAAAAGAGTTGAAAAGAGTTGAAAGGAGTTGAATACAAATGATGCTAAAGGAGAAACTGCTAGGTACATGTATGAGGAATTTCTGTTTTTCGCAACAATTTTTTTTTATTATTTATGCTTGCCTTAATAGACATGTTCCAATTTTATGCCTGCATATTTTCAAAGAAATCTGCTGCAGATGTGTTGTATGTGGGGAAGGATTAATACAAAAGCTCTCTTTAATTGGGGTATAAAGACAATTCTTACTCTTTAATAGGTAGAAATGCTGTTAACCATTGAACTTTTGAATTAAATCCAATGTTAACCCTTTCCCACATGCAGACGCATTTTGACAGACGCGTCTACAGAAGGAGAAACAGTGTGCAAACAGGAGAACTTGTTCATAATGAGAAATCTCTCCATTCGTCACAATGTTACAGCTGTTTCCAATAATAAAAAATGTAATTTCGTGTTTAAGAGATTTTCCATGTTTCCCAATCTTATTTAAATCAAACCAGAATATTTCGCTGTACGTATACAAGCGAGAGAAGTTTGGTTTTAAAGAGATTCCATGTATGCCTTCATCTTTTAAAATTGTCTACTGCATAGTTGTTGTGTGTTGGACAGTTTTTAACATATGTTTTCTGTTTTATATGTGTTACAACAAAGTCCTTAACAGTAAACTACGTATATGTTCTTTTACCATTGAACCTTTACTAGAAGAATTCTTTCCCTAGTAAAATGTAACTCATGCCGAGCCCTTGTAGCTCAGTCGGTAGCGAGACCGGTTGTCAATCCAGGGGCTGTGAGTTCGAACCTCAGCTCGGCCAACATTATTTGCGACGTTTGAAAAAAGTCACTGTGACAAGCGTCGTTCGTCTTCCACCAATGGGCTAACAGTCTATGTGGGAAAGCAGGCAGATGCTTGGACATACTGTTGTGTGGAGTACTGGAGTGATAAAACTAGGAAACACGTGAGTAGGTAAACGGGCCGCAGTGATAAATGTATTGAAACTCTATAAATAAAAGAGCATTTATTGAATAAAGTTTAAAAGATTTTGGCGAAAGAAGAAAGTGTTCACTATGAGCAATTTCATATTTTGCCAAACTGTTTTCAAAAGTCGTCTTCAGCTGAGGCTACGTCAGTATGTGGGAAAGGGTTGATATTCGTCTAAGCACATGTATATGTTTTGAACACCGTACACACATTTCATATTGATGGCATTTAGCACATGGTCAGATATCGTAATATTCTACCAAATGAGTCTGATAGTATTTATTTTTAAATTCAGTCACCTGATTGCAGAACGCCAGAGCTTGAAGGGAGAGACGCCATTGATGCAAAAGATGCTTCAAAAACTCGTAGTTGAGCACTGAACGTTCACAGAATGTAAAACATAGTGGGAACAGCAACAATTGATTTATATTCTGCCACGAATGAACATATATCTTATTCTAACATCTTAACAACCATTTACTTGTTGGTTCAGGCTTTAAAGACATGCTGATCTTTTGTAGAAACGTCGCTTAAACTTTGGCATATAAACTTATTTATATTTCTTAACAAAGGCGTCTGCTTAATTTGATATGTGGAACGTATTGGTTAAAAGATTAAATACGACAATCGATCTCTTCATCTATAAAACTAAGACTTATTTAGAAAGAGATGAAAAGACTAGTAGGGTTAATTAAGTACCATTTGAGTTATTGTGCCAATTGTCCTGGCAAGATGACACACGGGGATCATGTGTCCGTCGTCTTTCAGTGTCTATAGTTCCGTCATTCTGTGAAATATCAACACATGCGTTCATCAGATGATTCGAACCTGGGACCTTTCGCACGCGAGGTCTACGCTTTAGAACACTACACCATTGTCTTCCACACTGTTAATTGGACGTGGACCTACATGTATGCTTACGACTAGTGCTATATAACTGAAATAATGTCGTAGGCGTGAAACACAATTCAAACAAAATATTCCATAAATTAAGAGGGCCATGGTGGCCCTTTAGCGCTCACCTGGGAACTATGGCTCAGTATCATAATGTTTTTATAATTAATGGGCCTACACTTGCAGCGTCTAGATAATCCGCAATATTGTTCTAAAATTTGCTCTAGGGACCTTGTCTTTGACTTGATATAGCCAAAATTGACCTTAGTCTAGATATCAACAAGACAAACATTCTGACTAAGTTTCAACTCGGCTAAAAATTCCGGCTTATAAACTGTCCACAAGCTTTTACTTTAATTTTGTCTTTTGACCTAGTGTTTTAAACGGTCATGACGCAATTTTGAACTTGACATAGTGATTAAGTTTTTGACACGACGTGAACCATACTCGAACTTGATCTAGATATATCATCAATGTAAACGAACTGAATATGTTTCATGAATATTGGATTGAACAGTGGCCTCTAGAGTTTTAACAAGCAATTTGTTGACGAAGGACAATAGGCAATCACAGTAACTCGCCTTGAACAAGTCGTAGCCCTATAGAATAAGTGTCTTTTACATAACTTGCTTGCCACAATTTCAAAAGCATTATACAAATATCTGATGTTGTCGTTATTACTAATATTAATCTATTAAACATGTACATTTAGTATAGTAATTATATAAATAAATGTTATGATGGAGTAAATTAACTCCATGTGTGACCAAATGAGATATGATGAGTTTTTTTTTATTTAAACTTGGTCAGAACTTAAGGTCAATGTGACCCGTTTTGGTACGAAACACACCCAAGATGCGTGTGCATGCCAAATTTGCCCAGATGCCCATTCAGACCAAATTTGGTGACAAATAATATGTAAACCAATCTCTAAGTAATAATTCTTCAGCAATTAACGATGAATACCTACACGCCGTTAATATACAATACATGTTAAGTAACACATTACATGTCTAGTTGCTTGAAATTGGGACCAAGTGTAGATCGTGTGTGTAGGTCCTCTGCAGCAGAAGCTTTAGAAGTGGTCTGAATCAGTGATGCTGACAGTGAGCTATAGAAGTAGCTGATATATATACATTATACCTATATCGCCATATAATCCCGTCCATGGGGAAAGGTACAAGTGCTAATTTCTCAACAGTGTATGTTGAGGTGTATATATCCTCCTTATTACCAGAACCTTCACAAGTTGTCAGGCTGCTGATCTTGATCAGACTGAAAGCACAGGCTAACAAGACAAAACTTGTACCTTGTGGATGGATGCATATATTTTTTTATACAAATAATGCCTTAGATGAAAGGTGAGAGAGACAGCAGACAGTAGTGATTTGGCATTGGAGTATATTGGTAGATAAGTTAGCAGGTGTGAAACCTTTATAGAGAATGATTTGATTCACTCTAAAACACATGTGTGACACCGGGTTAATGTGCGAATGTATTTCGGGTATAAAGAGATTTGAGACGAACTGGATGTATTTATGAGAAAAGAAAATTCTCTACCATAAAATTTTATAATAAGTGAGGATCAAGCTACGGCTAAACGTGTTGGTCACGTGTATGATGGCGAATTCGCATCTGCGGTTAACAGTAAAGCACAAATATAATTTAATGTCTCAAGGGACATGAACATGTTACTGACAGGTGGGTTTCTGTATACTCCAGTTGTATGACTGTATCTCAAGGGCCATGTACATGCTATTGACATGTTTGTTTGTTTTCAATTGTGTTTATGCAACTTCCAACAATACTCTCGTTTTTTTTTTTCAACGTTGTTTCAGGGCACTTTCCACAATTAGTCAGTCGTATCACTGTGTTTAAAGGTAAATGTAAATGATGTACACAGGTTGGCCTAATTATGTGTTATGCCACTCTCCACAGTATTCCAGGTTGGTTTGTTGATGTTCAATGTTCTTTCATGCCACTCTCCACAATTATTCATTTCATCACTGTGTCTCAAGGGCCATGGACATGACACTGACAGGTCTGTTTGTATGTGTCATTATTGGGGATTATGTTAATATGCAACTTTCCACAATACTCCATTCAATTCACTGTGTCTCAGTCGGTGATAATTGTCTTTTCTGTGAATTATCAGTCTTGAATAAGTGGTGTTCATGTCAAGCGTCAAACTGTGATAATGATTGTGTTTTGTTAAACATCAGTCTGTGATCATTGTTTTTGCTTTATAACACCAGACTATGCTGAAGCACCATGCTTTCAAGACTCGTCTGCTGCAGAGGCATCAGAGAGCGCCTAGATGTGGGAAAGGGTTAACATCATGTAGCCATGCCTATTTAGCGATGGAAACTCGTCTGCTGCAGAGGTGTCAGAAAGCGCCTAGGTGTGGGGAAAGGGTTAACAGCATGTAGCCATGCCTATTTAACGATGGAAAATCGTCAACTGCAGGGTTGTCAAAAAGTGCCTAGATGTGGGAAAGGGTTTAACAGCATGTAGCCATGCCTATTTAGCGATGGAAAATCGTCAACTGCAGAGGCGTCAGAACGCACCTATATGTGGGAAAGGGTTAACAGCATGTAGCCATGCCTATTTATCAATTTACAAAAGGAAACTCAGAACTTCATACAACTGAGGATGAAACATAAATTGAAATTCACCCAGAAGATGAAATATGTTATACCGTATGCACTGTTATTGTAAACACAAATTAAAATTCACCCAGAAGATGACATAATTTATACCGTATGCACTGTTACTGTAAACACACATTGAAATTCACGCAGAAGATGAAATCATCTATACCGTATGCACTGTTATTGTAAACACAAATTGAAATTCACGCATAAGATGAAATCATGTATACCGTATGCAGTTATTGTAAACACAAATTAAAATTCACGCAAAAGATGAAATCTTTTATACCGTATGTTATTGTAGACACAAATTAAATTCACGCAGAAGATGAAATCATTTTTACCGTATGCACTTTTATTGTTAACACAAATTAAAGTTCACGCGGAAGATGAAATCATTTATACCGTATGCACTTTTAAGATGAAATCATTTATACCGTATGCACTTTTATTGTAAACATGAATTTAAATTCACGCAGAAGATGAAATCATTTATATCGTATGCACTGTTATTGAAAACATAAATTAATATTCACGGAAGATGAAATCATTTATACCGTATGCACTGTTATTGTAAAGATAAATTAGAATTCACGCAGAAGATGATATCATTTATACCGTATGCAATGTTATTGTAAACATATACGCTTAGCCTACTGTGATAGTGAACACATTGGTGCAGTTGTAGAGCGTTGTACCAAAAGTCCCGTGTTTGATTCCCGTCACGAGCGGCTTTTGCATTTAGGATTTGTGAACTTAAATGGCGCGAGTACTGGTTAAGTATCCTGGAAGCAGACATCCAGCTCAATAATGTTAACCGAAACTTTGTTTCGCAGTCGATGTAAGTAAATAAGTTTAAACTAAAGTATATATTAAGTGTATATGAATTTCAAAGCTGAAAACACATAAGAGAATATAGCAGAGTAATGTATCGGTCCTTTTCGACTCAAATAGTCGGTGTTGTTCAGAACCATTCTTAAGACTTTAAAACGGTAATAATGGCTGCCCACTTTGGCGCTCAGGGTTGCGGAGTAAGCATTACGACTGACTGGCTGATGTCTGAATACATAGACCAGAAGAACTGGTAACTTACCAAGGAAACGTCTTGATATAACTGAAACATTGTTGAAAGCGGCGTAAAGCACACAACAATCAATCAATTAATCAACCAGAACCGTTCTGCCGATGTTTTCAGGGTGAATTTGTTGACTAGATAGCGAACAGGGAATATCTGGACTTCTTCAGATGTTTTCAGGGTGAATGTTTGACTAGATAGCGAACAGGGAATATCTGGACTTCTCTAGATCTGTTCAGGGTGAATGTTTGACTAGATAGCGAACAGGGAATATCTGGACTTCTCTAGATCTGTTCAGGGTTAATATTTGACTAGATAGTGAACAGGCAATATCTGGACTTCTCTAGATCTGTTCAGGGTGATTGTTTGACTAGATAGCGAACATGGAATATCTGGACTTCTCTAGATGTTTTCAGGGTGAATGTTTGACTAGATAGCGAACAGGGAATATCTGGACTTCTCAAGATGTTTTCAGGGTTAATATTTGACTAGATAGTGAACAGAGAATATCTGGACTTCTTTATATCTGTTCAGGGTGAATGTTTAACTAGATAAGCGAACAGGGAATATCTGGACTTCTTTAGATCTGTTCAGGGTGATTGTTTGACTAGATTAGCGAACAGGGAATATCTGGACATCTCTAGATCTGTTCAGGGTGAATGTTTGACTAGATAAGCGAACAAGGAATATCTGGACTTCTTTAGATCTGTTCAGGGTGAATGTTTGACTAGATAGCGAACAAGGAATATCTGGACTTCTCTAGATCTGTTCAGGGTGAATGTTTGACTAGTTAAGCGACCAGGGAATATCTGGACTTCTCTAGATCCTTGATGATCGGTTATCGTGTCACGTGATGATTCGTTTCCTTTCTACAGGCCTGCCTCTGATGCGTAAATATAAATCCCCGTTTAGTATAACCGATGTCGCTTCGTTGATGTACAGACTGGAAGCAGAAGGTGGGTATTTTTGTTCCTCAGCTCATATTATGTCCCGACTACCTAACCCTTTCCAGTATACGACACATCTTTAAGCAGACGGCTTTTAAAACTCCTATGTCAATGTATAGAAAATGTCTACAACTGTGTCAGCATGTGGGTAAGAGTAACCCATACTTGTAAACGTGTTTTGAACACTCATGGTTCATTTTAGCAGGAGATACTATGTAAAGTGTTCCTTTCATAGTGTCGATGTCATATAACAGCGAACAAGTTTTCAGTTATATCACGGCGTTTTATGGTAAGTTACCCGTACTACTGGTTCATTTATCCTGACACCAGTCAGTCAGTCTTCATGCTAACCCCTCAACCCTGAGCGGCCCAATGATCTTTTGCCGTGATATAACTGATATGATGTTGAAAAACGGCGTAAAACGCAATTAAACAATGAACTGTGATATCAGAGCTCTAGATATGATAACTTTGATTTACTTCTTGATCTGCCTTACTGGTGTAGCTGTAAAGCGTCCGCCTCGAGTGCGGGATGTTGCGGGTTCGATCCCCGGTCGATTCATTCATACCAAATACTTTCAAAATGGTTGAGATGGCTGCCCTCCTTGGCGCTTAGTTTTGCAAGGTTAGCATAACAATTTACTGAATATCCTATCTAAAAAATGCTTGACAAATGGTCCAGTTACTTATCGAAACGTCCGTCGGCCAAAACGTCCGTTCACCGGGAATATCACAGACATGTTTTCCTCCCGCATAAAACTCAATTATCCCATAAACACATAAACAAATATAGTGATAAAGACATGTTTACAGTTATGAAAAAGAAGATCATAGAACATAAAATGATTATTCTGTATATATTTCTTATTGTACAAAGTCCATTTATTTAAATTTGATAATGATGAATTTATGTTTCTGTTAATATCCAGTATCAAATAACTCAATCATCACATGCATGACGGACAATATCATTATAATTCATTTGCATTTTTATTTATATTTACAATAATGTTCAGTTCATATACAAATCACGTATTGAGCGGTGCTCTGCGAAACCCTTTGTAAGTCTAATAGGTATACTAGATCTGGATCTAGACTGGTGTAAGACTCAATTTTTAGATGACCCTACGATACATGCGATTTCGCTGACCACAGTGTTTACATGTAAGTCATTAAGTAGTCCACGTGGAGATTACGGTAATAAAGGTATTTCGAGGCTACAAGGGTTAGTTACATGATTTACAAATATGGTGCTACGATCTGATTCAGATCACTATATAAGATGGATTCAAAGCGCGCACCAGTACTGGATTTTTGTATAACGTGTATTAACCTCCGTCTGTCAGTCATTTTGTATCGATCGCCTTCGATCAAGGCATTTACGATGTTAAGTTTATTTCTAATTTATAATTTAGTAACTTTATCAATTTGTTTAATATGTGGTTATATGTGAATTTGGAGGGAATAAAGATGAAGGAGCCAAGGTATTGTGTTCATGTTGTTTTATAATATACATTTTTATTATATGCCTGTTTATTTTCCGGTGGAAATACACACAGATTGACATGCGCAAATACACACAGATTGACATGCGCAAATACACCACGACAGATTAAAATTCCGTATCTATATGCGGTGTAAATACAAGATTGTGACGTCATACAGTGACGTGACCGGTTTGATGATGATATTGGGCGGGGCATACGTATTGGAATGCATTATGGGGCGTGGCGTAATCATTGAAGCGATATTCATCCGCCCTTCATAATATTACGGTTAATAAAATGTAAACTAAATAAATTTTCGCTGCTCATAGATTGTAGGTATATAATAAAAGGAATATTACGTTGCGGGTGCGATAAATGTGTTTGTATTGCACGACTCGTAGCGTGGGAAAATCCATATCTTACTCGACCTTCGGTCTCGTAAGATATCGATTTTTCCACGCTACTTGTAGTGCAATACAAACCCTTTTATCGCTCCCGCAACGTAATATTCCGTATATATTGAATATATACCGATCCCGGTGACTGATAATGAACTATAGGTCTGTGCTACCTTTGTTACAATGTGTAACAATATATCGGGTATAGGCACGCACTTTATCTAGTGCATTGCAAAAGTATTCTGTAAGGACAAGTGGAAATTCGATCTGTTATACTGGTCGCGATTGTTTTAAGTTGGTATTCGCAGATCCCCCTATCAATTACACTATATGAACAAACATAGATAATGATGACACTGCTTTTCTTATTGCATTTGCAATGTTATTTTAATAACAATTAGTGGTATATCAGTATTTCAGACGACTTTGGTGAAAATACTTAAAACGGATTTCTCGTTCGACGCTGCAATAGAAATGTTATGGTCGGGTTTCGAATTTATACATTTTACTAGATATTTAATTGGCAATAAACACCATTGGTGCTTTTGATGGCGTATGATGTCCTATAATAAGAGTCTTATCACTCGATCTGTACGCCAAACAACACGGTTTGTCCATTCCCTCCTTAGATGTTAAGATACTATTCTGCTTGGTACCGTCACTATTCACTACGTGTAGATTATTAGACAGTCGTCCACACACCATTACGTTGTCATACGCGTCAAACAATAAACCACGACTACTACTAAGCTGACTGTCAGAATATGTATACAGTGTAGTTCCAGTGCTGTCAAAACACTGTACGGCATTATCCGTACTAACAACGATTCTGTCACCGGCACTGTTCACAGCTAGGTAGTAAGGATTACCCAGACTAACGTTAATGTAGAAAGGATCACCCAGACTAACGTTAAACGTGTTCACAGTGTCACCATTCATTGTCAGTATCTTAACCGTTCCCCCTCGAAATGTCCAATCATGACAAGTGACGTATATTCTATCAGTGTTATAGTCAACACCAAAACAATTCCCCCCGACTGGAATTGTTTTCCCCTTTGCAATGGCCCCGGAAATATTCAGGAATTGAAGGCATTTTTCATGTTGTTGAGTCACAATGACCTGGTTCTCTGATACAACCGCCACGTCCCAAACATGGTCAATTTTCATCTCGAATTCCATTGTGAAATCTTGTGAAAATACTTTGACCGAACAGCCCCCGTAACCATCACAAACGACTAATCGCCCATCAGGCATGAACGCGCATCCCGTGACACCCCTAGTTGAATCAATATCAATGTCTCTTCTTGTCACAGACGCTATTTGCTGGAAACAGATTCGAGAATCATCCGACGATATTGGTTCATCTATTTTGAATGTACCAATTGAGGTTATATCGGACATTAAGGTGGCGAGTTGGTCGGACTTGTGAAATTCTAACTTGCTTGGTTGTATGTCCTTTATTATATCGTCTGTTGCTTCTTTCCCTTCGTCTAATTTGTGTTTCTCTTTCGTCATAAGAACAACCATGGCATCTGCATTTGCATTCCCAAGACATTCAAATGAATTAATAATTTCTTGTATCTCTTCGCTCAGTTCGTCTGATAGCTTAATATCATTTTCGGCATCAGCCATTAGTTTCTTTTCTATATCGGAAATAGTGTCTTCCATATCCTTCGCTAATTTCTGAATCCATTCAATGACTTCCAATTTCAATTCAATAACTTCCTGTATAGATTTTCTGCAACTTATTTCTATCTGTATTTTATCGTTTTCCCTTGAATCCTTTATTTCTTTCATATCTGACGATAAGGATCTGATCTTCTCTAAAAATAATGCAATGTCATTCTGTGTCTGTGCTTCTTGAGCAACTTCCTTCACCGCCTTAACTTTACATCGTCTGTGTTTTGTTCTATTGCATCGGTCGCATATGGCTGCATCATGACTTAAACAGAACATTGTTAAGTTTTCTGTTTCATGGTTTGTGCATTTCATGACGGAAGCAATCAGTGCATTCTGTTTAATCGACTTCCTCTTCGACATGTCGAATGGTTTCAGCTCGTGATCCCGTGTAACACTTAAACTTCGATGGAATTCTTCACACGCATCGCATAGATATACTAAACAGACTTTACAGAATGTCCCTGCTTGTATGTTTACCCCTCGGAACTTACAAGGATCACACATCCTTGTGGGGTCTTCGTCGGACATATTTGTGTTTCCAGCATGGGCTTCAGCCATTGTTTGTTGAGTCTGTAATACAATTTAACAACTCTGATTAGATTCAGTAAATAATTACTATCAAATTAAAACCTTAATAAAGTACACGCGTCAAATATACCTACTATATGTTTTCGTTGCGATAACAAATCTAGATTACCCTAAGTATTATTATAGTTTCCTTTTAATAATGCAGTTGTTTGTGTCATTGTTGATGATATGATGACGTTGGTGGTGTAATTGATGATGATATAAGGATGTTGGTGGTGTAATTGATGATATGATGATGTTGGTACTGTAATTGATGATATGATGATGTTGGTAGTGTAATTGGTGATATTATGACAATGTTGGTGGTGTAATTGATGATGATATGATGATGTTGGTGGTGTAATTGATGATGATATAATGATGTTGGTGGTGTAATTGATGATATGATGATGTTGGTGGTGTAATTGGCGATATGATGATGTTGGAAGTGTAATTGATGATGATATGATAATGTTGATGGTGTAATTGATGATGATATGATGATGTCAGTGGTGTAATTGATGATGATATAATGATGTTGGTGGCGTAATTGATGATGATATGATTATGTTGGTGGTGTAATTGATGATGTTGGTGTAATTGATGATATGATGATGTTGGTGGTGTAATTGATGATGATATGATGAGGTTGGTGGTGTAATTGATGATGATATTGGTGGTGTAATTGATGATGATATAATGATGCTGGTGTAATTGATGATATGATGATGTTGGTGGTGTAATTGATAATGATATGATGATGTTGGTGGTGTAATTGATGATATGATGATGTTGGTGGTGTAATTGATAATGATATGATGATGTTGGTGGTGTAATTGATGATGATATGAAGATGTTGGTGTAATTGATGATGATATGAAGATGTTGGTGGTGTAATTGATGATGATATGATGAGTTGGTGGTGTAATTGATGATGATATATTGATGTTGGTGGTGTAATTGATGATGATATAAGAATGTTGATGGTTTAATTGATGATGTTCGTGGTGTAACTGATGATGTTATAATGATGTTGGTGTAATTGATGACATGATGATGTTGGTGGTGTAATTGATAATGATATGAAGATGTTGGTGGTGTAATTGATGATGTTGGTGTAATTGATGATATGATTATGTTGGTGTTGTAATTGATGATGTTGGTGTAATTGATGATGTTCTTGGTGTAACTGATTATGTTATAATGATGATGTTGGTGTAATTGATGATGATATAATGATGTTGGTAATGTAATTGATGATGATATGATGATGATGTTGTTTGTATAAGTGATGATGATATGATGAGGTTGGTGGTGTAATTGATGATGATATGATGATGTTGGTGGTGTAAGTGATGATAATATGATGATGTTGGTGGTGTAATTGATGATGATATATTGATGTTGGTGTGTAATTGATGATGATATAAGGATGTTGATGGTTTAATTGATGATGATATATTGATGTTGGTGGTGTAATTGATGATGATATAAAGATGGTGATGGTTTAATTGATGATGATATAATGATGTTGGTGGTGTAATTGACGATGATATGATGATGATGTTGTTTGTATAAGTGATGATGATATGATGAGGTTGGTGCTGTAATTGATGATGTTCGTAGTGTAATTGATGATGCTATAATGATGATGTTGGTGTAATTGATGATGGTATAATGATGATAATGGTTTAATTGATGATGTTATAATGATGCTGTTGGTGTCATTGATATGATGACGTTAGTGGTGTAATTGATGATATGATGATGTTGGTGGTGTAATTGATGATGATATGATGAGTTGGTGGTGTAATTGATGATGATATGATGAGTTGGTGGTGTAATTCATGATGATATGATGATGAGTTGGTGGTGTAATTCATGATGATATGATGATGTTGGTGGTTTAATTGATGATGATATGGTGAGTTGGTGGTGTAAATGATGATGATATGATGATGTTCGTGGTTTAATTGATGATGTTCGTGGTGTAACTGATGATGTTATAATGATCATGTTGGTGTAATTGATGATGATATAATGATGTTGGTGGTGTAATTTATGATGATATGATGATGTTGGTGGTGTAATTGATGATGATATATTGATGTTGGTGGTGTAATTGATGATGATATAAGGATGTTGATGGTTTAATTGATGATGATATATTGATGTTGGTGGTGTAATTGATGATGATATAAGGATGTTGATGGTTTAATTGATGATGATATAATGATGTTGGTGTTGATGGTTTAATTGATGATGATATAATGATGTTTGTGGTGTAATTTATGATTATATGATAATGATGTTGTTTGTATAAGTGATGATGATATGATGAGGTTGGTAGTGTAGTTGATGATGCTATAATGATGTTGTTTGTATAAGTGATGATTATATGATGAGGTTGGTGGTGTAATTGATGATGCTATAATGATGATGTTTGCATAATTGATGATGGTATAATGATGATAATGGTTTAATTGATGATGCTATCATGATGATGTTGGTGTAATTGATGATGCTATAATGATGATAATGGTTTAATTGATGATGTTATAATGACGATGTTGTTGTAATTGATGATGGTATAATGATGATAATGGTTTAATTGATGATGTTATAATGATGCTGTTGGTGTCATTGATATGATGATGTTAGTGGTGTAATTGATAATGATATGATAATGTTGGTGTAATTGATGATGATATGATGAGTTGGTGGTGTAATTGATGATGATATGATGATGTTGGTGGTTTAATTGATGATGTTCGTGGTGTAACTGATGATGTTATAATGATCATGTTGGTGTTATTGATGATGATATAATGATGTTGGTGGTGTAATTGATGATGATATGATGATGTTGGTGGTGTAAATTATGATGATATGATGATGTTGGTGGTGTAATTGATGATGATATAAGGATGTTGATGGTTTAATTTATGATGATATAATGTTGTTTGTGGTGTAATTGATGATGATATGATGATGACGTTGTTTGTATAAGTGATGATGATATGATGAGGTTGGTGCGGTAATTGATGATGTTCGTAGTGTAATTGATGATGCTATAATGATGCTGTTGGTATAATTGATGATGGTATAATGATGATAATGGTGTAATTGATGATGATATAATGATGCTGTTCGTGGTTTAATTGATGATGCTATAATGATGCTGTTGGTGTTATTGATATGATGATGTTAGTGGTGTAATTGATAATGATATGATAATGTTGGTGTAATTGATGATGATATGATGAGTTGGTGGTGTAATTGATGATGGTATAATGATGATAATGGTTTAATTGATGATATTATAATGATGCTGTTGGTGTCATTGATATGATGATGTTAGTGGTGTAATTGATAATGATATGATAATGTTGGTGTAATTGATGATGATATGATGAGTTGGTGGTGTAATTGATGATGATATGATGATGTTGGTGGTTTAATTGATGATGTTCGTGGTGTAACTGATGATGTTATAATGATCATGTTGGTGTTAATGATGATGATATAATGATGTTGGTGGTGTAATTGATGATGATATGATGATGTTGGTGGTGTAATTTATGATGATATGATGATGTTGGTGGTGTAATTGATGATGATATAATGATGTTGATGGTTTAATTTATGATGATATAATGTTGTTGATGGTGTAATTGATGATGATATGATGATGACGTTGTTTGTATAAGTGATGATGATATGATGAGGTTGGTGCTGTAATTGATGATGTTCGTAGTGTAATTGATGATGCTATAATGATGCTGTTGGTATAATTGATGATGGTATAATGATGATAATGGTGTAATTGATGATGATATAATGATGCTGTTGGTGGTTTAATTGATGATGCTATAATGATGCCTTTGGTGTCATTGATATGATGATGTTAGTGGTGTAATTGATGACTCGATCTATCGATTCCACGCCATTTATACGTGTACAGCTTTATACGCAAATATATTGATAATCAAGACTCGGTCATCTGTATACATTAAAAGAATATTTCGACTTGACGCGGTCTACCTCGGTGTACATGCGTATGTAAATGCGTATAACCTGTACACAGTTTTAAACATTAACATTCATTTGACAAAATGTACAACATAAACGTTCAAACATATCTGTTAAACAAGTATTCCGCTTAAATAATTGGTCGCAATACCTCAACAAACATTTAAGTTAAGCATTTCGTGTCTTTGCTAAAAATGTTAAACTTCCGCATTTTAATAGGTCAGCTAACACTTAATATACCTGCGAAATAATATATATATAAGTAAAAATCCTGCCGTTCCCTTTAAATGGTTCTGTGTCTTTATCTGTTTGCATTTAATGTGTAAACTTGAGTTTATAAGCTATGTACGAGTATATATGTATATAAGAGGCAGCGAATCTGTTTGAATAAGGTTATTTGTAAGACTTATGCCTTCAGCGTACATGGAAGTTAGGGATAGGGGGAAGAAATCGGGCCAAGTTCTGTCGAGTTCCTAGATAAGGTTACGCATTTCACTAGAAGACAAACATCTCATGGGCTTTATTTGATTAATATAAATATTAAATATAATGGATAAATATTTTGATTTATATATTTGTGTACCAATTGGTCACTTATTTCAACCTCGTTATTCATTTATATCTCAGTCGTATTGTTAAAAACAAGTGTTTGATAAAAAAAAACATGTCAAGAAAACAGCACACAGGCAGTTCTGGTTGATTGTATGTTCAATTATAACTGCTACTACGTTAATTTCAAAAGACATTGCCTTTCCCGGAATGGTTTGAGATAAGCGATATATACGGAACATTACGTTGCGGAGCGTTAAATGTGTTCATATTGCACGACTCGTAGCATGGGAAAATCCATATCTTACGAGACCGAAGCTCGAGTAAGATATGAATTTTCCCACGACTCGTGTAATACGAACACATTTATCGCTCCCGCAACGTAATATTCCTTTTATTATATACCTACGGTCTATGCCGGAAGAGCGAAAAAATTAACAAATATACAGATTCAATATTTTTATTTTATTGGGGAAACAATTTTGTAATCTTGAAATGAAAAGATGACTGGCGGATGAATATTTACTACAATATTTAGGCCACGCCCCTAGAAAGTATGCTAATACGTAGGTTCCACCCAATAACATTATCAAATGATATTTTCCATTGTTTTTGTGGGAGAAAATAACAACATAATCTTTATTTGCGGGTTTTAATAAATTTGACGCTAGGTTTTCGATACATACAATAGAAACGATTTTCCTAAATAGTACTGGTTGTCTGCATATTTTACTACGTAGCGCAGATTTAAAATGGGAATCTCGCTGAAAGTAGTCCGCGCACTGTCTGACGTCACAATTTTGTATTTTCACCGCGTGTAGATACGGAATTTCAATCCGTCGTGTCTGAACTGCGCATGTCAATCTGCATGTATTTCCACCGGAAAATGTACAGGCATATAATAAATTCGAATATTCGCATGTTCGAGTTATTGCGACTCCACTGTTACTGTTCGTAATCATGCATGTGTTTACGGTATTCACTTAACATGGATTTTTACGGGTCATTATAAACGACAGAAAACGAAATAAACCTCAGATCCAAACTCCAACCCAAAAAGAAGATAAGAGTATCTAACTCTGCAACTATGTGTTTTATGTCATGTAAAGGTTAAAATGTTATAACACATACCTTGTATATATATAAATCATTGTTTGTATTTTTATATTTCGTAAGTAACAGGTATTATATCAATACAAAAGAATGCCATTGACAGAACCATGTATATAATAGACCGTTGAATAACACATACATGTACCTGGGAAACCTTGTATAATCATTGTTTGTATTTTTATATTTCGTAAGTAACAGGTATTATATCGATACAAAAGAATGCCATCAACAGAACCATGTATATAACAGACCGTTGACAAGAGCGACTGATTAATCACTTACATTTACCCACATCTTTCGGAAACTTTGGACGTTTCTACAAAATAATTCGACGGCCCTTGTAAGATAAAAATCAGTTATGTTAATTCGGAAATAGTAAAGTAATATTTGTGCACTCTAAACCCTTTTCAACATACAACAAATCTGAAACAGACGACTGTGAAAACATCTTGGCAAACATATGGGAAATCTATGTAAAAGAAAGTATGATAATTGACTAGAGTTGAAAACATTGTGACAAAACTGGAACTTGTAAAGAAGTAATATGATAATTAAGTAAAACACGCCGCTTAGTTTTTTTTATCACGGTCGATGTCTGCTTCATCGAGACTTAATCAGTACTTGCATCGTTGTTTGAAAAAGTCCCAATGACAGAACCCGCGCATCACGTGATTCGAACCCGGTACCGTTGGTAAAGGGGGCCGACGCTCTACAACTGCTCTACAACTGCACCAATGTCTTTCATGTGCAGCTCCTTGAGAGTCAACAAGAAATTTCTTCAATTTTGTAGAGTGACCTGGTTTTTGATAGACTTCCTTTTACGGTTTTACAACATTTTCAACATTATTTCAGTTATATCACGGCGACAGTATACTAATTCATGATCCCTGGTTTAAGACACTGGGTTTCGAAATGTGCCTTGCCCATGGGCACTCAACCATGAGCGCTGTGATTGAGGATCAAACTTTGGACGCTCAGTTCAATATCCCCGACGCTAACCACTTGGCTTATTTAAAACATATGTTACCAAGACAAATAATCTGACAAAGTTTTAACATGCTTTATTCGAAAATCCGGTCTCTAAAGTGTACTCAATATTTGTTCTTAAATATGGCCGAGCGACCTTGTAGTGAACACACGAAGATTCACATAAAATGTTCTTATGGACACATTGTCAATCTTAAACAGTTAATTACCAATTACAAATTTATTTTGTGCTCCACTGAACCCATTACCTCACATCATGCTGTCTAGCATTCTTCCGGGTTGAAAACATCTGAAGTAAAACTAGCGGATAATATTTAACCCTTTCCCACAAATCAACGCTTACTGATGCCTCTGCAGTAGATGACTTTTGAAAACAATTTGTCAAAAGAAGAAATTGCTCATGATGAGCAATTTCTCCCTTTGCCACAATAGTTTAAACTGTATTAAATAATTAAACTATTAATTGTAGAAATATTTCATATGTTTGTCGATATGTTTTCAAAGTCGTCTGCTGCAAATGGTTGTCTGTGAAATCAGCAGTGGTCCTTAATTTGAAAGCATTTAGGCAAAAATATTGGAATATTTCTCATATTGGAAAATTTCTCTAAATTAAGACACAACTATTGAATTGATGGGTATTTCTTTGTGAGCAATTTCTCGTTTAGCTTAAATGTTTTCCAAAAAGTCATTATGCTGCAGATGTGTCTTAATGGTGGAAAAGGATAAAAGAGGAATTTGCTATAAAATAAGCAAATTATTCTTCACCCAAGCAATAAGAAATAACTCATTAAATGTTGAAGTGCAATACATATTCAGTTATACATCTGAGGCTATTTGGTTTATTTCATATCATTGCATTTCATATAATTAGATCTTCCTAAATTATTTTTAGCCTCTTTTAAACCATTTAGTTATAATTTATGTCTCTAACATATAAATGTCTGAAGGTAATATGCTACCCCTCTGTAATCACTGTACCATTATTATGACTGAAGGTAATATTTAACCCCTCTGTAATCACTGTACCATTATTATGAATGAAGGTAATATGTTACCCCTCTGTAATCACTGTACCATTATTATGTCGGAAGGTAATATGTTACCCCTCTGTAATCACTGTACCATTATTATGACTGAAGGTAATATTTTACCCCTCTGTAATCACTGTACCATTATTATGACTGAAGATAATAATTATGTTACCCCTCTGTAATCACTGTACCATTATTATGACTGAAGGTAATATGTTACACCTCTGTAATCACTGTACCATTATTATGACTGAAAGTAACATGTTACCCCTCTGTAATCACTGTACCATTATTATGACTGAAGGTAATATGTTACCCCTCTGTAATCACTGTACCATTATTATAACTAAAGGTAATAGTTTACCCCTCTGTAATCATTGTACCATTACTATGTCTGAAGGTAATATTTTACCCCTCTGTAATCACTGTACCATTATTATGACTGAAGGTAATATGTTACCTCTCTGTAATCACTGTACCATTATTATGACTGAAGGTAATATGTTACCCCTCTGTAATCACTGTACCATTATTATGACTGAAGGTAACATGTTACCCCTCTGTAATCAATGTACCATTATTATGACTGAAGGTAATATGTTACCCTTCTGTAATCCCTGTACCATTATTATAACAAAAGGTAATATTTTACCCCTCTGTAATCCCTGTACCATTATTATGACTGAAGGTAATATTTTACCCCCTCTGTAATCACTGTACCATTATTATGACTGAAGGTAATATTTTACCCCCTCTGTAATCACTGTACCATTATTATGACTGAAGGTACTTTTTTACTCCTTTGTAATCACTGTACAATTATTATGACTGAAGGAAATATATTATGACTTAAGGAAATTTTTTACCCCTCTGTTATCACTGTACCATTATTATGACTGGAGGTAATATTTTACCCCTCTGTAAACCTCCTATGTAACATGCATGTCCTGACCCAAATGCATTAACATAATTGGATTTTGGTTTATTCATTTCAAGAATTAACTTCAAATTTCCCAGATATCTAACTATGTCAAGATGTTTTGAAACCATATGAGGCTAAACATCATGTATACTTTCAAATTTTGGTATTTTTCAATTAAGTCTTATTTTGAAATTAAAATACGGTTTGGTCAACATTTTGGACAATTTTGGCCTGTTTTAAAATTCAAAATGTGGCCCTTTCAGAGTTGGCCCCCATCTGGCAAGAGCTCTGCATCATTAATCTATTAAGATCATAAAGGCTAACAAACTCAGCAAACTTATAAATAACACTAATGTGTTCACAACATTGAATACATTATATGAATCAAGGTAGTTAATTATATAATCTTTGATTGGCAACTAATTCTTTATTGTTAAAATTAACCATTTCCCACATTCAGACCCTTTCTGATATATCTGCAGCAGATGACTATTTAAAACATTGAGACAAAATGTTTTCAACATTTTTCAGTAATTAAACCTTTATTTACATAGATTTTCAATGTTTTTCCTTACATTCTAAATCGTCTGCTGCAGATTGGTCGTATGTTGGAATGGCTTAAATAAATTAATGGATGTATGTGACTGTCTACAGACATTAAACAAAAGGCCCTTGTCATAGAGATTAAAGCTGTAAATCCAACTAATGACATGGATGAACTCTCTTCTGATTTATAATAGTAAATTAATGTAACATTTTAAATACATGTATGTTTGTTATATTGAATAATTGTAATATATTGTCTGTTCTGTACTTGTTTTGAGGCTGTGCCTTTTCCATATTATTTTGTGATGAACAAATCTTATTTAAAGTTTAGGTTAGATCCAAAGGTTAGATCAAATAGTGTAGGTCCTCCCATAATTCCATGCTGTGTCGTTAGAGTACTAAACATGTCATGAGGTTGCATTAGTAATAAGGTATACAGCTCTGGATACATATTTTATCTTTTGTTTACACACAACAAAAAAGTAATAAAAGCCTTTTCTAACGATTTTGTCACTTGAATTTGTAAACATTCTAAAATAGTCCAATGAGCATTAATATAATGAAGTAATACGAAAATATTAAGTCACCATAAAATAGAACATACACTCGGATGATGTCGATCAATATGTACATGTATCAACTGATACACACTTTTAAAGAAACCCCCCATTATTTTCGACCTTGTATTAAAACATTATATTTAGAGATCAAATATTGAATGTTAAGCCCTTAACATTTATTTCAAGACGGCATGACTATAGTAACTGTTGTATGTTCATCCTTTTCTAACAATAGTTTCCTTTTAAATATTATTTAATCACGAATTATCATAGGAAGTTGTTCATGATGATATGATGATGATGTTGGTGGTGGTAATTAATCCCGGTCGTTAATACGTGTACATCTATGAACGTAAATATATTTGTAATCAAGACTCGTTCCGTCGTATACATTAAGAAGAATGCGTTTATTCATGTATCGACATGACCCGATCCTCCGCGGTTTATACGCGTAGACCCATGTACATGTATGTAAATATGTCTGTGTTGTATCCGTTTAATGTGACCCTGGTCTAAACAGCTATATTAAACATTATATTTCAATGTGATACAAATGTAGGATACCTAAACGTTCAAACATACCTGTTAATCAATTATTCCATGAAAATAATCGGTCACAATGCCTCAACAAAAGTCTAAGTTAATTATTTCGTGTCCCTGCTATGTCTTCTACTTCTGCATTTTAATAGGTCAGATAACACTAAATACACCAGCGAAAAAATATGTAAGGAAAACCTGCCTTTCGCTTGAAAGGATTTTGTTTATCTGGCTGGTTGCATTATATATGTAAACTTCAGTATATAAGATATGTTGACATGTATGTACGTAGTGCATTTGCTCGAATAACCGTCAAAGTTTAGTAAGAAATTAAATTACACGTACAGTGAAAGTGGAATAGAAAATAAATTCAATTATGGGTTTAAAGATAAGGGTATTTTTTGTCTTGTTTTGTTCTATAAAAAGAAATGATGTATATGTATATATGGTATAGCAACAATCTGTGTATATGTTTATGTGGTATGGCAACAATATGTGTATATGTGGTATAGCAGCAATATGTGTATATATATATGTTGTATAGCAACAATATGTGTGTATATGTGGTATAGCAGCACTATGTGTATATGTACACGTGGTAAAGCAACTATATGTCTATATGTATATGTGGTATATAAACAATCTGTGTATGTATATGTGGTATAGCAACAATATGTGTGTATGTTTATGTGGTATAGCAACACTATGTGTATATGTATATATGATATAGCAATACTAAGTGTACGTATATGAGGTATATTAACTATCTGTCTATATGTATAGGTGGTATAGCAACAATCTGTGTATGCATATGTGGTATAACAAAAATATGTGTATACGTATGTGTGGTATTGCAACAATTTGTGCGCATGTATATGTGGTATAGCAACATTATGTGTGTATGTATATGTGGTATATCAACAATCTGTGTATATGTTTATGTGATAAAGCAACAAACTATGTTTATGTATATGTGGTATAGCAACACTATGTGTGTATACATAATTGGTTTGCAACAATCTGTGTATATGTATATGTGGTATAACAACACTATGTGTTTATATATAATTTGTATGCAACAATCTGTGTATATGTATATGTGGTATAGCAACACAATATGTATATATGTTAATGTGATAAAGCAACAATCTGTGTATATGTATATGTGGTAAACCAACACTATGTGTGTATGTATATGTGGTATAGCAACACTATGTGTGTATATATAATTGGTATGCAACAATCTGTGTATTTGTATATGTGTGTATGTATATGTGGTATAGCAACACTATGTGTGTGTATATAATTGGTATGCAACAATATGTGTATATGTGGTATAGAAACAATATGTATGTATGTATATGTTGTATAGCAACACTATCTGTGTATGTATATGTGGTATACTAACAATGTGTGTGTATGTATATGTGGCATTAATGGACGAACGAACGAATGAACGATTGAACGAATAAACGAAGGACAGTCGGGCGAACGAACCCACAATTGAACGAACGAATGAAAGATCGAGCGAGTTCACGATCAGGAATGTAACTGGTTTAATTAAAATGTAAAATTCAAAACGACAGAAAGAAGGTATATTTTAAGTAGTCTCATGCCTAAATATATTTCCCAATACACGCATCTAATGCATGAAGAAATCCGTGCTTGTGTTTGATAAAGGATGTACTGAATATCTAGTTACACGCTCTTTACCCCTTTAACTAACATGTCACTAATAACAGACCATTCTTTGAAAACATCTGTGTACTATATTTATGGATATTTTTTGTGAACATCTATTGACTGCTAACACTTGAATATAAAAACAAACTCGACCAACATATTCAGGAAATACATTGGGGTTCAATAACTCGGTTGTTTAACCTAACGGCTACAAGAATCAAAGGAAAACATCGTGTGGGAAGAAAAGACTCGTTCGTTTTGAACACTGTTTTCATTGTATCAGGCAAACAGTTAATTTAATTTCTCTGGGTCGATGTAAGAAAACCACAGCTGCACACTTTCCCTCATATGGGTGCATTTAGACGAATCTGCAGAATGAGACTTTTAAAAATGTCAAGGAAAACGGAGAAATATCTTGTATTTATCAAATTATTACTGTTTTGAGCCTCATTCTTTTATTCAAAGAAAGTTTGTATACTTTTACTTAGTCAACTGCTAAAGACTTGTTGTTTCTGGAACATTTATTTTTCTACATCTTGAGCGTTTCTATTTAAGTTGATTTATAGACGGTTAAAATGTTCATCTAGCGAAAAAGTATGTCAGAATCTGATAAACTGTTACCATAGCTTCCTAATTGTTTGCACTGTTGTTTTATAAAATCGTTTTCCGTGTGTGTTTCAATTCTGACGAGATATCCATTAGGCTCACGACAGAGGCGCTGAAATATATTATGTAATAAACATACATGTCTTTTTATGATCTAAAAATATACGGCCCCTGATTGGTTTAGAACTCTTCAGTTTGTAAAATATACGCCTTTCCGGTTCACCATTATACATGTACGTCATCAATTAAAATAATAATTTAAACCAAAACTTATTTAAAAAAATTCAAAACTGCTTTGCAGTTAGGATTTCTTTGGGCAGCTTATTCCATGGATATATTACTCTTTGTAAACAAAAGTATAATTACGTATGTTGGTTCTACACTGTGGCATTTATAGAGTATCAGTCTCAGTAAAACCAGACCTAAACTGCGCTCGCTCGTATATATATTTGATGACTGCCCCATACAGGTCGACTCAGATTGACCTTTGCGTCAGCCAATCTAATTGTCGCTTACCAAATCGTTCGGTATGAACAGGTTAAATTACCAAAATAAAAATAAAAGCACTGATAGCACTAGTGAGTGAGTTACCTTCATTATTGTGACGCCATAACTGCGAAAGCCCGCACCACTATAATTATAAGACCTGTCTGAGCTTCCCCGCTAAAGATTCAAATGAGTTCTGCTTTACAGAAGTAAATTTGCGTACAATGCAGATCCTAATCATGATGCGCTGGTTGACCTTTATCTACACCGGTCGCGACTACATTCTAGTTGTTTTTAGGATAGCCCCGCTCATATGGAACTATGAAGCACTAATGAATGATTTAATAATATGTCCACTGGCAGTAAATAATGCATTAACACTACCTTGGTATTATCATGGATAAGTGTATTGTTGATGAAACAACGTGACTGTACACATGAAAGTAACTAACAACTGATGGGCATTGTCCAATATCCCACATTTTGTAGCGAATAAACCGTTCAAGCCATATATGGCACATGTCCAAAATATACAATTATGTCCCCAAAATAATATAATCACATTACTCAAAATAGTCAAAGGTTATTAAAATGTGCAACTTGCCTTCAAATAGTTTGTATCTGTTACAAAATGTTCAATCTTTCTCCAATCTCAGCCTACAGTTGTTAGAGCATTTCTTTATATATTTTCTGACTGATTGTACCTGTGTACGCGGCCAGCAGAGACATATAAATACATGTAGTTGTATGTCTCTGATGATACCTCGAAATAGTTTTCAATTTTCGCATTTTCAACACTTGTAAGACCCCAAACGCTGTTAAGTATTTCCCTCATACAGTAGCCTTCTGACGCCTCTGCTGCAGACGAATTTTGAATACATTGTGGCAAAATAATGAGCAATTTCTCCTTTTGTCCCAATGTTTTCAACTTTATTTAACAATTATACTTTCACTTAGATATGATTTTTCAAAGACGTGTGCTGCAGATTTGTTGCTTGTAGGAAAGGGTTAATGATTTAGTTTAGAGGCCCGTTATTGGACAATAGAAAGTCGGCAAATGGAGTTGGTATAAAAACGACGAGGTGAACATTATTATACTTTCACTTACACAGCATTTTTATATTTTGTTCAGACGTACCATTTTCGAAGTTTTTGGTATGACCTGTTTAGGAATCGAACCTGGGATATCCCGCACCGAGGCGGTTCGCTGTTGCGCGGTCCTTGAGCAATGGTTCAGAACGTAAGGAGGAGCATGTCGAGTGTGACTTACTCGAAACTAGTATCGACGAACATTCTTTCCGACGATTGTCACAGGTTCTTGCGACCGTTATTTGGACTTCGATGTACCTTTTGAATGAAGAGTAATTTCTCTTTTTGGCTAAATGTTTTCAACACAATTCAATATACATGTAACTATTATTTATAGAGAAGTTTTATACCTTTGTCAAAGTCGTCTGCTGCAGATGTGTCGTATGTGACAAAGGGTTAAGCTATCTACCACCGTCTTCCTCATACGTTAATGGTTAAGATATCTACCACCGTCTTCCTCATACATTAATGGTAAATATATCTACCACCGTCTTCCTCATACGTTAATGGTTAAGATATCTACAAACGTCTTCCTCATACGTTAATGGTTAAGATATCTACAAACGTCTTCCTCATACGTTAATGGTTAAGATATCTACAAACGTCTTCCTCATACGTTAATGGTTAAGATATCTACCACCGTCTTCCACATACGTTAATGGTTAAGATATCTACAAACGTCTTCCTCATACGTTAATGGTTTAGATATCTACCACCGTCTTCCTCATACGTTAATGGTTAAGATATCTACAAACGTCTTCCTCATACGTTAATGGTTAAGATATCTACCACCGTCTTCCTCATACGTTAATGGTTAAGATATCTACAAACGTCTTCCTCATACGTTAATGGTTAAGATATCTACAAACGTCTTCCTCATACGTTAATGGTTAAGATATCTACAAACGTCTTCCTCATACGTTAATGGTTAAGATATCTACCACCGTCTTCCTCATACGTTAATGGTTAAGATATCTACCACCGTCTTCCTCATACGTTAATGGTTAAGATATCTACAAACGTCTTCCTCATACGTTAATGGTTAATATATCTACCACCGTCTTCCTCATACGTTAATGGTTAAGATATCTACAAACGTCTTCCTCATACGTTAATGGTAAATATACCTACCACCGTCTTCCTCATACGTTAATGGTAAATATATCTACCACCGTCTTCCTCATACGTTAATGGTAAATATATCTACCACCGTCTTCCTCATACGTTAATGGTTAATATATCTACCACCGTCTTCCTCATACGTTAATGGTAAATATATCTACCACCGTCTTCCTCATACGTTAATGGTTAATATATCTACCACCGTCTTCCTCATACGTTAATGGTAAATATACCGCGTCACACGTTAACTGACTTATACCATTGTTGATTCATTGGTTGGGTTTAACGCCGCTTTCAACATTATTTCACAGTCATATCACGGCGGCCAATTCACCTACCCAATTCACCTACCCATGTGTTTCCTGGTTTTCTCACACCAGTACTCAACACAACATCAACT
This sequence comes from Serripes groenlandicus, assembly GCA_031761405.1. Lineage (NCBI taxonomy): Eukaryota > Metazoa > Mollusca > Bivalvia > Cardiida > Cardiidae > Serripes > Serripes groenlandicus. The sequence goes on along the minus strand of JASEVX010000013.1, from coordinate 12,019,699 downwards.
GGCTGCTTTTCCACATAGACTGTTAGCCCATTGGTGGAAGACAAATGACGCTTGTCACATTAACAGCTATTAAACGTCGGAAATAATGTTGACCGAGCTGGAGTAGGAGCTCACAATCCCTAGATTGACAGTCCACGACAATACCGACTGAGCTACCGGAACACGGCTCTATAACATTGTAAAATATGTTAAGTCATTTCTGTTATATGAGCCGTTCCGTGAGAAAACCAAAATTACGGCCTCTGCGTAATGTATCGATCCAGATCAGCCTGTTCAGTCCGCGCAGAATGATCCGCGCCGACACATCCCGTATCAGAAGAATAGAGGTATAAAGTAATGATTCCTGAAACAGAAAATCTACAGGAGGCGAAAAGCGTTTGCGCGGCATGCTTTGGCTGATCCGGGTCGATACTTTACGCAGAGTCCACACCGTTGGTTTTCTCGCGAGACGGTTCATGTAGTGTTTAAATGGTGAACAGGGGAGATCCTTATACGGTTGCACTAAGTGGCAGACTGATCTGGATTTTCGTTAGTCGTCTTAAGGTTCGTAAGATCGGTGTTCGTGTAATGTGGCTCACATTCTATTGTTTATTGTCGATTATATTCCTTACTTCCTGTGTAGAGTACGTTCCACCTACATATGGAGAGTATAAATACCCATTCTGGGCCCGAGGCCTTGGCTGGGCTACTGTAGCCTTAATTATGTCGCCTATGTTATTAAAGGCATTGTTGCAACTAAGAAATCAAACTGGGCCAATTATCGAGGTAAGTTTGCTTTAATGATCTACCGCCTCGGTGGTGTAGTTGTAGAGCGTCCGCCTTAGTGGTGTAGTGGTAGAGCGTCCGCCTCGGTGGTGTAGTAGTAGAGCGTCCGCCTCGGTGGTGTAGTGGTAGAGCGTCCGCCTCGGTAGTTTAGTGGTAGATCGTCCGTCTCGGATGCGGGAGGTCGCGTGTTCGATCCCCGACCGGATCATACCAAATACTTTAAAAGTGGAAGTAATGATTGCCCTCCTTGGCGCTCAGGGTTGTGGGGTTAGCATTACTGATGTATGGCTGGTGTCAGGATAAACGGACCAGTAGTACTGGTAACATCTAGGTATCGCAGTGATATAACTGAAAACTTGTTAGAAGTGGTATTAAACACCATACACACAAACTATTATGAAGTATGACCTGTTCTGTTTGATAAGAATGATTCACCACCTAGTTAGTGTGCGTTTAGTAGTTAGATTCGTTTTGTTTAATTTTAGTTATTTTGCATCGATTGCAAACCAAGCTTTCATCTGATATTAATCACGCTCGATGTCTGCTTCCGTGAGTCTTAGCCTGTACTTGCATTGTTTGTGTGGGGAAAAAATCCAAAAGGCAGAACCCGGTCATCACGGAATTCGAACCTGGCTAGAGACCAACGCTCTGCCACTGCACCACTTTCTTCTATGAAGTAGTAAGAGCGACAGCCTCGAGAGCCGGGTACCCGGGTACTATCCCGGCTCGGGTAATACCGAAAATTTTGTTTTAATTACTGAAATGGCTTCCCTCCTTGGCGCTCAGAATTTCGGGTATAGCACTACGACTAAAGCGCTGGTGTTAGTCAAAGCGCACCTGCTGTACTGAAAATTTACCCAGGAAATACCGCGATGTAACTAATACTGTGGATAGTCTGCCTAAAACGCCATTCAAGCCAACGAATCACTAAGAATACTGCGTAGAGAAAGGATAAAGACTAAAATATGATGGCGCAATACAAAATGTTGTTTACCATTTGCCCGAATACAACCGGTTTCTAATGCCTCTAGTGCAAACAACTTTTGAAATAATTAAAATAAGTTCTCCTTTTTTGCCACAACCATTTCAGTTCTTATTATTTTGCCTAGATGATTTAAAGTAACCTGCTGCAGATTTGTTGTATGTGGGGAAAGGGGTTTAAGTTAGCAAAATTTAGACTCTCTGGTTGCCGTCAATGAATGTAGCAGTGCCTTATAACAAATCGAGGGCTTGGCGTGAAACGGTTGTAACTAAAATTGGTAATTTTTACCAAGGTTAATCACCTCGCCATAAAGTCTTTATAAGCGTTAAATCATTTTTCTTGGTAAACAATGGACATTTAGGTGCCATTGCTCGTTCTGAGCAATGGCACCTAAATTTGCAGTGTTTACTAAGGGGTCAAAATTGCCCCTAAACCAGGGTTTTCCAAATAGGTCTTTAGTTACAACCGTTTCACGCCGAGCCCTCGAAAGATATTGGGAACAACCAGCAAAAATCCTGATACATCTATAACAGAGGAACTTGCTGTATTAAATTATTGCCGATAGAACTTATTCAGCATATTTATGGATTCTTCGACTCATGAATGCTTTTTTTTTTTTTTATATAACTTTATTTGCCACGTGCATAGATATGTGAAGGTCGTGGTCATCCTCCCTCATACCTTACAGTCAATTTGTTTTAGTAGATCTATGTTAGAATATTAGGTTAATATTATGAATCAATAAATAGGGGGTCAAACTTATAAAAGGTTTTTAAGTTTTACACGTGTTAATAAAGCTATACATTTTTATGATGGGAAAAAGAAGCTTTAAAAGATAACAGAAAAACAAACAAACAAACAAAAATAAAAACATGCATTTTTCTGTTTGTAATACGAATATAAGTCCACATCAGAAGTTAAGAGTGGTTTTGTAACATATATCTTACAATTGTCCAGCTTTCTTTATCTGATTCGGCTTGTCTTGTGGAATTGTAAATGTTCAAGGCTAAACGTAGTCGATTTATTAGGCCATTATTTGAAGGTGTAATTAGTTTTGTTTTACACGAGTATATATAACGTTTTATTTCTAAAAATAAGATGCCCAGTTTAAAGTTTTTTTTTACAAAACCCCAAGAGTATTTCTGAGCTTGTTATTTGTATAGTTTGATCTAGTTCCCTAATCTTATTTAAAATCATTTGTAGTAACGGTTTTACCTTTTCGCATTCATAGAAAAGATGTATTAGAGTTTCTTCGTTTGATTCACAAAAAGAACACAAATTTGTTTCGACTAATTTCATTTTAAATAAGAGAGAATTTGTCGCTATTATTCTATGAACTATTCTTGTTTGAAACCATTGAATATAAGTGTCTTTTGTACATCTAAATGTATTACCATATGTTATTTTCCAATCAATGTTGGAATTTGGATACAGAGAAGTCCATTTGGTCTGACTGGTAGGTACATGAAGACTCATGAATGCTTAACTTCGTTCATTAGACTGTAAAAGCGAAACTTGTTTCGCAAAAACCTAGTACGTTTCTGTAATGTTCCGTAAAACCCGATTTCATTTCGTTGAAACGGAATAATTTTATCGTTTATTTAATTGTAAGGTTTAGTTTTGTGTATATGACGCAGCAAATTGATGTGTTCAATTAATACAGAATTGTTTTGTAACGCACGAATACACACTCCGAAACACAGTCAGTTTTCGCCGGAAAATACTGAAACATACTTATTACAATGTAAATCACCAAGTTTTAACCCACTATTGTTTCACTTTCTTCAGGTTTTACAGCTAGAAGACTCTTTATCATTGAAAACAGTTATCTCTCAGCCATACAAATCGGGGTTAATTTTTTCAGTATTAAATAAGGTCAAAATACCAAAAACATTATCAAATTAACCAATTCCAGTGCATTCTATGAATATTCACATAATTTAACTCATTGTCACATATTCAAGGCAAACGCAGTTTTTTTTTAGGAGACTACTTAAGATCAGCCTGGCCCGCGGATGCATTTGTAATACGTTTACCGTTAATGCGTTTATGACGAATGGTTATAGTTGATTATATAATAGACAGGCGAAATAAAGTATTTTGGTTCTGAGTAATTATCAAAAGCTCTGGCGAGGCCGTGCGTCGTCCGTTCAGACTCGCCGTTGTAACACACTATTAGCCATTGAACATCACTGCCGGCGCATCCGTGCTATCTGACACCTCTTTTCAGAAGTTATTTTAATCTTTCAATCTTTCATTGACTTATTGGCGAACATTGCAGAGCCGGATTTGACTGCGTGGACGTGCCAACTGATCTTGATCTGCAATTGTCGCAAAAGCCTTGAGATTGGTTTTCGTTGAGCTCAATTATTCAACACATAATCAGGACTTAAAACATTTGTTTTCCAAATTTTATCCAATGAAATACGATATTTGGTTCTTGTCTTGCTACATATATTCACAAGTTACATATTACGCACTAAACGATTAATTTAAAAAACTGTTATATATATGTTATAAATATAGTATATCTTAATAATATGTTCATCATTTTCTTATCTGATATTCAAAATAAAAACAAAGAAATGAACAAAATAGCCAAGTCAAGCAGTTTCAATCAAGGAGTTCAGTGTGCTCTGTAATCTCCTGGGATTCCCTGATGTGACCAGTTTAAGCCATGCACGAGGCTTAGGACATTTGTAACCAAGTGGCAATAGTGTCAGAGAAGCGAATTTGGATTGATTGACATCTTAAGTATCAGCAATGTAATTTTTATTTCGCAATTTTGGAAAAGATTTGATCCATGGCTTTAACTCAGAGCATGTAGAAGAAAATTTCAAAATTACTTGCAATCACAGTATGCTGTGTTGTTGACTAGTTTCCAGGATGAGTTACCAGTATGCTGTTAAAATAATATCGACACCATTAATCGTAATCTTTCCCAGGCTGGTACCAGGCTTACATGTATCACCACATTACCGCTGTGGTTATAGAAAAATGGGATTTGATACTGAAAGAAAATTTAAAATCATAAATACAATAAATATATATTTCTGTTTATCCAATGTCAGTACAATGACGTATGCATCAGACAAATGAATGTATATTGTTTTATGGCGCATCGACAGCTAAAAATTGAATTTAATTATTAAACAAACCAGTACTAGGCTAGAAAATGTGCCTTGCCCAAGGGCACTCCACCATGACCGTAGTGCCGCGACTGGGGATCGAACCCGGGACACCCGGTTTCGAAATCCCCGACGCTAACCACTCGACCACAGCGGATTCCTATATGCATCAGACAAACAATGAAACAAACACTTAATTGAACACGTACCCGCAATAAGAGACTATCTGCATTAAGAGAGTCATTTGACCTTGGGTGATCTCTTAAAACAAGTTCGACTATACATTACATATCTTATGGACTGTCTCTGGAAATACTCTTCGTAATAGCAGAGTCGTCTAAACATTACATATCTTATGGACTGTCTCTGGAAATACTCTTCGTAATAGCAGAGTCGTCTAAACATTACATATCTTATGGACTGTCTCTGGAAATACTCTTCGTAATAGCAGAGTCGTCTAAACATTACATGTCTTATGGACTGTCTCTGGAAATACTCTTCGTTATAGCAGAGTCGTCTAAACATTACATATCTTATGGACTGTCTCTGGAAATACTCGTCGTAATAGCAGAGTCGTCTAAACATTACATATATTACGGACTGTCTCTGAAAATACTCTTCGTAATAGCAGAGTCGTCTAAACATTGCATATCTTATGGACTGTCTCTGGAAATACTCTTCGTAATAGCAGAGTCGTCTAAACATTACATATCTTATGGACTGTCTCTGGAAATACTCTTCGTAATAGCAGAGTCGTCTAAACATTACATATCTTATGGACTGTCTCTGGAAATACTCTTCGTAATAGCAGAGTCGTCTAAACATTACATATCTTATGGACTGTCTCTGGAAATACTCTTCGTAATAGCAGAGTCGACTAAACATTACATATCTTATGGACTGTCTCTGGAAATACTCTTCGTAATAGCAGAGTCGTCTAAACATTACATATCTTATGGACTGTCTCTGGAAATACTCTTCGTAATAGCAGAGTCGTCTAAACATTACATATCTTATGGACTGTCTCTGGAAATACTCTTCGTAATAGAGTCATCTAAACATTACATATCTTATGGACTGTCTCTGGAAATACCCTTCGTAACAGCAGAGTCGTCTAAACATTACATATTTTATGGACTGTCTCTGATGATACTCTTCGTAATAGCAGAGTCGTCTAAACATTACATATCTTATGGATTGTCGCTGGAAATACCCTTCGTAATAGAGTCATCTAAACATTACATATCTTATGGACTGTCTCTGGAAATACCCTTCGTAACAGCAGAGTCGTCTAAACATTACATATTTTATGGACTGTCTCTGGAAATACTCTTCGTAATAGAGTCATCTAAACATTACATATCTTATGGACTGTCTCTGGAAATACCCTTCGTAACAGCAGAGTCGTCTAAACATTACATATTTTATGGACTGTCTCTGGAAATACTCTTCGTAATAGCAGAGTCGTCTAAACATTACATATCTTATGGACTGTCTCTGATGATACTCTTCGTAATGTCAGAGTCGTCTAAACATTACATATCTTATGGACTGACTCTGGAAATACTCTTCGTAACAGCAGAGTCGTCTAAACATTACATATCTTATGGACTGTCTCTGGAAATACTCTTCGTAATAGCAGAGTCGTCTAAACATTACATATCTGATGGACTGTCTCTGGAAATACTCTTCGTAATAGCAGAGTCGTCTAAACATTACATATCTTATGGACTGTCTCTGGAAATACTCTTCGTAATAGCAGAGTCGTCTAAACATTACATATCTTATGGACTGTCTCTGAAAATAGTCTTCGTAATGTCAGAGTCGTCTAAACATTCACTGCTCTGTAACCCTTTCCAACTTACTATAAGTCTGCAGCAAATGACCTTTTTGAAAACATCTTTGCAAACATATTAAAAAACCTGTGTAAATGCAAGTTAGATAAATTAACAGAGTTGAAAATGTTATGGTAAAATGAGAAATGGCTCGTCATGAGCAATTCTTGCATTTGCCACAATGTTTTCAAACGTCGTCTGCTGCAGAATCGTCAGAAAGACTCTGAATGTCGGGAAGGCTTTACAAGCCGCTTTTCGAACCCGATAGATCAGTCTGTAACGACGGGGTCTTTCAATAAAGAGATCGAGAGTTCTAAACCAATAGATCAGTCGGTAACGATGGTGTCTTTCAATAAAGAGATCGAGAGTTCTAAACCAATAGATCAGTCGGTAACGATGGGGTCTTTCAATAAAGAGATCGAGAGTTCGAAACCAATAGATCAGTCGGTAACGATGGTGTCTTTCAATTAAGAGATCGAGAGTTCTAACTCAATAATTCGCAGGGGGCTAGCCTACAAATGATCAGCTACTATGGGACCAAAACCTGTATGCAATCTGAGGATGCCTAAGGAAATACCACGTTTCCAGCTCCTCAAAGAGGAAAGGGTCAGATGGCAAAATTCAAATTCATGCTTTACGTCTAATGTTTACATTTATAATCTTAAACCCAGAAATGTACCTAACACTCACAGTGTTTCAGTACTTCTATTTTAGAAAAAAAATGACCATAACACGAATATTCCGACTCCAAGTGTTATATAACCGCTCAATGTAGGTTAACCTACATACCGTCAATTATCTATTGTGTTAACAAAATGTATAGAATATCGTATTCTTAACTTGTATGTGTGTAGTTAGATAGATACAGGCTTATAAATGCGGCATATCGACATTTACATAACACGGTATTTACGTAACTAATTCAGTTCCGTTATAAGTGTTTATCATTGCGGATCAAAATGCCCTTACTTTCGCATACAAACTGGAGAGATTGTCAGGTAAGTTCACTTTGTTTCGCTTTCTCATTAGCACCCGCTATTGTTTCGCTTTCTCATAAACATCCAATATGTGTTTTGCAACTTTCAGGTAACCTCATATCTTCTCATTTGTTTACAATATTCAAGTAATCAAATCATCGACTGCACAGGCTGTCTTTTAGCTATTTCCCATATATAGACAAATAGTACAGTCTTACTTGGAATGGTTTATATATATGTTAACAACGAAACCCTTTATAATCAAACAATCATTGTAATACATATGAGTTAAATTCAATAATGATCTTAACTACTTAATCACCCGAAGACTATGCGTATGTTCTGTACGTCCATATGTCCGTTTGCTGTGACTTTAACCCTTTCCCACATAAAGACGCTTTCTGACGCCTCTGCTGCAGACGACTCTTAAAAGCACTGTGGTAAAAGGAGAAATTGCTCAAGACGAGAAATTTCTCCTTTTGCCACAATGTTTTCAACTCTATTTATTAGTTAAACCCTCATTTATTGAGACTTTTCAGATTTTGTCTATATGTTTTCAAAGTCGTCTGCTACGGAAGTGTTGTATGTGGGAAAGGGTTAAAATTAAAATGACATTTAAAGCGTGTATACGTATGGACGAATAGTAATACTTTTAAGGGGAAAAATATACATCAAGCGATTGTTTCTTAAAATCAACTAGCAAAAGTATTGGTTAGGTTTAAAAGACAGTTGATAATACTATGTAGCCTGACTTTTCATTATTGTTTAACCCTTTCCCACATAAAGACGCTTTCTGGCGCCTCTGCAGAAGAAGACTTTTCAACAGTGTAGCAAAAGGGAAAAAGTGCCGTATTTGTCATAATGAGCAATTTCTCCCTTTGCTACAATGTTTTCAATGTATTGATTTATTAACCTTTCATTCATAGAGGTTTACCATATGTTTAACCATATATGTTTAAGGTCGTCTGCTGCAGACTTGTTGTATCTGGGAAACGCTTACCTTGTAATCGCATTTCATCGAGGTTAATTCACTTATTATTACAATTATTCCTTCAATGCTATATGATATGATGAGTGTTTTAACAAATCTTGATGATAGCAAAAATTACTAAAGAAGTTTCCAAGTTACTATAACATTACTGCCGTGCGTTTACATTAAGTCATACAACACATACTAAATATGCTATTATAATCCAAGTTACTATAACATTACTGCCGTGCGTTTACATTAAGTCATACAACACATACTAAATATGCTATTATAATCCAAGTTACTATAACATTACTGCCGTGCGTTTACATTAAGTCCTACAACACATACTAAATATGCTATTATAATCCAAGTTACTATAACATTACTGCCGTGCGTTTACATTAAGTCACACAACACATACTAAATATGCTATTATAATCCAAGTTATTATAACATTACTGCCGTGCGTTGACATTAAGTCATACAACACATACTAAATATGTTATTATAATCCAAGTTACTATAACATTACTGCCGTGCGTTGACATTACGTCATACAACACATACTTAATATGCTATTATAATCCAAGTTACTATAACATTACTGCCGTGCGTTGACATTACGTCATACAACACATACTTAATATGCTATTATAATCCAAGTTACTATAACATTACTGCCGTGCGTTGACATTAAGTCACACAACACATACTAAATATGCTATTATAATCCAAGTTACTATAACATTACTGCCGTGCGTTTACATTAAGTCACACAACACATACTAAATATGCTATTATAATCCAAGTTAATATAACATTACTGCCGTGCGTTGACATTAAGTCATACAACACATACTAAATATGCTATTATAATCCAAGTTACTATATTATTACTGCCGTGTGTTTACATTAAGTCATACAACACATACTAAATATGCTATTATAATCCAAGTTACTATAACATTACTGCCGTGCGTTGACATTAAGTCATACAACACATACTAAATATGCTATTATAATCCAAGTTACTATAACATTACTGCCGTGTGTTTACATTAAGTCATACAACACATACTTAATATGCTATTATAATCCAAGTTACTATAACATTACTGCCGTGCGTTTACATTAAGTCACACAACACATACTAAATATGCTATTATAATCCAAGTTACTATAACATTACTGCCGTGCGTTTACATTAAGTCATACAACACATACTAAATATGCTTTTATAATCCAAGTTAATATAACATTACTGCCGTGCGTTGACATTAAGTCATAAAACACATACTTAATATGCTATTATAATCCAAGTTACTATAACATTACTGCCGTGCGTTTACATTAAGTCATACAACACATATTTAATATGCTATTATAATCCAAGTTACTATAACATTACTGCCGTGCGTTTACATTAAGTCATACAACACATACTAAATATGCTATTATAATCCAAGTTACTATAACATTACTGCCGTGCGTTTACATTAAGTCATACAACACATACTAAATATGCTATTATATTCCAAGTTACTATAACATTACTGCCGTGCGTTTACATTAAGTCACACAACACATACTAAATATGCTATTATAATCCAAGTTACTATAACATTACTGCCGTGCGTTGACATTAAGTCATACAACACATACTAAACATGCTATTTTCAACCCTTCTCCTCGATGTATGTTCTCCGAGATTTCACAATTTAACCTTTTCCAACATATAGACGCTTTCTGACGCCATAATTTCTCCCTTTGTCACAATGTTTTCATTTCCATATACAATTTATCCTTATACGTTTGGACATTTACCCTATTTTTGGCGTAGTCTGCTGCAGATTTGCTGTATGTCGGAAAGAGTTTAATTTTAAACATGTTTAACGTTTCTACTTAACCAAGGTAAGAAATTGTGTGTTATTACACTTAAAAGGTTATGGTTACTTAGCATGGAGTTTAATACAATACATTCAGAGCTCCAGATAAAGTGAGTTTTGCATGTTCTCAAATCCTTATTTGAACTTTTAACCCTATGTTGTGGGTACTCGGATGAATCGTCTCATATATTTGGTTGGACAATAAGAAGGATATTTTGCGGAAAAGAGCTGTAAACCCCTTCTAATCTGAAAACACGAATCAGTCCAATATTCTCAAAAGATATATGTTGACATGGCATCTGTGTGAATGTTTTAGGCTCGCTTTAATTTAGCTCGACTCATGATGGATATTTTGAGCTATTTATTACTTACTTTGTTGTAACTATTAACAATATTTTCAGAAGTTTCAACATTTCAAAAGTTTGATCCTCATCTTACGATTATAACTTGAAAATAGATTTAACGTTATATCAATTACGCAATATAGACAAAAATATCGAAAGAAATTTGATGTTAAAATATTGCAATTAGTTTAAAGAGTTAAAAGGGTATTTTTGTACGCAACACCGTTTCAGCAAATTAAATCATAACATGGACATAAACGTATCACATATGATATGAATGGTAGTTTCTTTACCCTTTTCCACAGACGCTTTCTGACGCATATTGAGCAGACGACATTTTGCAACAATTCTTGCAAAAGCAAATTGTTTTCATAGAGAGCAATTTCTCCATATGCCACAATAATTTCAACTCAATTTCAATTCAAATAATAAAACCATCATTTATAGAGATTTTCTATATTTTGAATTTGATAATGTCAAGTTTTAATGTATGTGGGAAAATGATTATCAATCGGATTTTCTCGGAGATAATCCGTATCTTCCGAGTGACACGTATTCTCATCTGGCACCACAAAGCCAATTTTGGACGAATCATCTTCTCAATGTCTTCACATCAATTCCTTCAAAACGTCAGACTTCTGGATTTCGTGGCAACCAAAATAAAATTGTTTTAAAAAAAATCGCCTCGAAACCGTTTGGACGATTTTCAAATAATTTTAAATAATGTTTCTTGGCTGACTCTCTACCCGATTCTATCAAGCTCTGTTGTTCGGTAAATCGCGGCCATCTTAAGCATAGTTGTGTCAAGAGTATTCCTTTGTTCACTGCGGCTGTCAACTCGGGTAGAGGAACAGAACAATTTAAGCCTTTCTCACCAGCAGATGTATTCTGACGCAATAGCAGCAGACGACTTTTGAAAACATTCAGGCCAAAGGTGAAATTGCTCATGATGTAAAGAGCCATGCTGAACCTTAAATTTCACACATACGAATATGTCATACATTTGTGAAAATTCAGTTGTGTACCTCTACCCCCCCCCCCCCCCCAACCCCCCCCCCCCCCCCCTCCCCCCTCAAAGCAAAAACGTATACGTCACATGTCCAAAAAAAACAAAAACATTTGTAAACATATTGTTCATACGAATACGTCACACATTCCAAAAAACAGTCTATGCCACTTAGATAGATCAGGGGTCATATTGTTTTTGCAATGTCCGATATAGCCCTCATAATTTACAGGATGCTAGAACATATTGAGTAAATGACCCAGGTACAATTTTTGGTCATTGGACCAAAGGTCAAGGTCACAGGGGGTAAACATATCAAATTATTTAGCACTCAATATTTTGATAACCTGTCGACACTAATACTTCATATGTGTAGTAGAAGTTACATGTTGCTTTAAGGGGTCACTTGGTCAAATGTCAAGGTCACATGGGGTCAGAAACATGTAATCCTTTAACATTAAACATCTTGATATCTTTTTGATGCAAAGCATGATTGTTCTCAATGAATATACGATCATTTTTGCTGTGTGACTATAGGATTGCTCGATTCCGTCCGTCTGTCCGTCGCAGTTCAAGTCCGGTCAATTACTTCATGATGCATGGACCGATTAAAAAAAAAATCACCACAAGAGGTAACCACATCAAGACAATGTGTGGCGTGCAAGACCCAGGACCATGGCTCAACGGTAGGGTCACAATGCACTTTTAGACATTTCTTTTATGTAACGTGTAGTGATGGTGCCGTTTGTGTTGACTCATAACTTCTAAAATGATAACCGGATTTTAGTTCCCTACTGGGTAAATTTTCACCCCATCCGCAGATCTCATTTTTCAGTTTCACCGACTGAAGGTCATGGTCACCGTTTAAGGTAACAGGATTGTGTGTCTGCCCCCAACAAGTCCTAAACCCTTTGAAGGATTTTCCTCAACGAATCAAGACGAAATGCAGAACCAATGTTCCAGTCGCATTAGTTCAAGGTCAACATTTAAGGCCAGCAGCCAATTGTATAAAACTGGTTAATTCTTTGGTTTGGTCAAAGTTAACCAAAATGATTACCCAATAATTACTATAAACCAATCAAATTATTTAAATGTGCAAGTTGGCCAAAAGATAACCTATGGACAACTTAGCTAAGGTTTATACACTTAGCTGCATGTTCCTAGCGAACACCCGACGTCGAGACGACGTTGGATTTTGATCACATCGTCGTCTACCATAATTTAACTTCGGGTTAACGACGGAGCCTCGACGTTGTACGGACTAATAATATCTGTCATGTGTTTCCGGTCTGGATAGAAAAATCCGACCCGAGGGCACCTGCGTTGCCAGGTAACGAGGCTTGTATAATAAAATAATCTGGGGGTGCCAGATAGAGTTTTCCAGCACGGCTGAATTCACCGGAAATACCTATCCGGTGTGCTAGAAATAGAGGTCCGACGTTATTTCAACGTTGGATTTGGCTCTGAACTCAGATAGTAAACGTGCAGATGATTATATTAGCCGGTAGGGGACTTTGTATTGCATGGCAATACTACGAAGACCGGTGGTGACATTTCAAGTTCAATAATATTTTAAGATTTCACGATTTCAACTTCACAAAATCATGAAATATTGATGTTGAAATCATGAATTCGTTGTGAGTTAACTTCGTGAAACCGTGATTTCTTCAAGTTGAAATCGTGAATTCGTGAAGTTGAAATCGTGAAATATTGAACTCGAAATGTCCCCACCGGTCTTTCGTATAATTCTCCATTCATTTGTATTGATTTCAAAGGTGACCTAAATCACTTAATTTGCGAATGTTTAATCGAATGTCTAATGTCTAACTGACCAATTAGACATTCGTATTTTGCATGTACAGTGACCTCCGACGAACTTAGTACCTAAATCTCTTAATTTGCGAATGTCTAATCGAATGTCTAATGTCTAACTGACCAATTAGACGACGAATTTAGTACATAAACCTTTTAATTTGCGAATGTCTAATCGAATGTCTAATGTCTAACTGACCAATTAGACATTCGTTTTTTGAATGTACATTGATCTTCGACGAATTCGGAACCTAAGTATGGTAATTTTCTAATGTCTAATCGAATATCTAATGTCTATCTGACCAATTAGACATTCGTTTTTTGCATGAATAAAGACCTCCGACGAATTTGGTACCTAAATCTCTTAAATTGCGAATGTCTAATCGAATGTCTAATGTCTAACTGACCAATTAGACATTCGTTTCTTGAATATATATTGATCTCCGACGAATTTTGAACCTAAGTATGGTATTTTGCGAATGTCTAATCGAATGTCTAATGTCTAACTGACCAGTTAGACATTCTTTTTCTGACTGTACACTGACTTACAACGAATTTGAGTTATAGATCTTGTAATTTGCGAATGTCTAATTAGACATTCGATATTTAAAATTTGCGAATTTTTCTGAATGTCTAATGCGAATGTCTAACAGAATGTCTAATGTCTAATTAGACATTCGAATATATTTGTTTGAATGTCTAATGTCTAACGTCTAATGCTCTGCCATCTTCACACACTTAACTTGCGAACTGATATTCACTCAAAAATACGGCGACTGGTAGCTAATATTAATAAACGAGTGATGAACGAAATGTAAACATTTCGTTGGTACTAACAGGTGGTGAAAAAAGGGGGTACGAGTATGTCACAACACCTAATTTGTCACACACGTGTGATGAATTCGTACGAGTATGTCACACGTGTGACATATTCGTATGTGTGAAAATTACGGTTCAACAGAGCCACTTGGGGAACATTTGTATGAAACTACTTTGACAGTGGGTTCGTGTTTTAGTGGGAAATGTTGTGTAATGCTGCTCCAACACAGTCCCGAATTCCTTGCGATTGCCTGCAAGTAGCACTCGCCAATTAATCATTAGTATCGGGATATTCATTAATGTTCTGAACCACTCGCTTTTTCAATTCGTTTATTGATGCGAATATTAGCATCATGCTCCTAAAATTGGCAAGGAAGGCATACTCTTCACTTTTTCGCAACATACTTGTAAGTATTCTTAAGCCATTTTAAATCATCGCAATGTATTTGTAGCGCTTGCAATGCATTCGCATAATTCGTAAGAATTTCTTGTCATGTCTAACTTTACCCGATGTTTACTGTCCAGCGGCTGGTGAATGAGTGACGAAGAGACGCAGTTGCAAGAGTAGCCGATTCCGCAATCGCTTCATTCATAATGTGTTCACAAGCACTCGCAACACTCGCATGACCACTCGCAACATTCGTAAGAAATTCTTATAACATATGCGTATACATTCGCAATGATCGCAGAAATTCGTAAGCACTCGCAACCATTCGTAAAACAATCGCAAAGATTCGTAAAGCTTAAAATGTTCATTATTTTTCCTGCATACTCGCGGCGAATGCATGATACAATCCCAAAGGTTGACTTCGTACAGCTCAAATGTTGAGATTGTTTAGCACACTCGGTTGTGTCATACAATCCTAAAGGTTGTCCCTATTTTTAACGGCTTTTAACTTTAGAATTCCGTAAGGTATTAGTATAGGGTTTAAATTTAGGAAATGGATTTGGGACACCCTGTACCTTTACTTCTTCTTTTTTTTTCAGGAATGGAAGTCACAAGGATTCAATCTTTCAACCACAAGCAATGAGGCCAGTAAGATGTACGATGCCACATTGGCTCAGGTTTGTTTTTGTTGTGTTTACATATGAGCTGCATCTAGCTTACGCACAGCTCGATTGGTTGATCAAATTTACCTTGATATGATCCCATTACGGATAATTTACCATCTCCCGCATTCAGACGCTTTCTTACGTCTCTGCAGAAGACGACTTTTGAAAACATTGCGTCAACAAGTTTTCTAATATGTTCTTTACTCTATTTATTAATTAAACTCTCATTTACGGAGATTGTTCATCTATTGCCAATTAGGTTTTAAAAGGCTGCAGACTTGCTATGTGTGGGGAAAGGGTTAATAAGACCCTAGACTCGCCAGACGCAGTCCCTTTTTACATAACAACAACATCTAAGAGCAATTTATGGAACGCCTCAACTGTCTTATAATGACGTTTATTATTCTATTGTGTGCACCCTTTATTATGTTGAGTACATGCTTTATTATGCCGTGTACATACTTTATTATGATGAGTATATATTTCAATATGGTATGTGCATTATTTATTTTGTTTTGTGCATTTCTTATTATATTATATAGCTTGTCTATTACGCTAAGTGTACTCATTTTTATTTGTTTGGAACAAACAAATTTAGAGAGCTACAATTCTGAAGCCATACGTCTTATGGAAAATTCCCAAAATTTCATACGCGTGAAAGTAGTACTCAATACTTGCTCTTACTTTTCAAATGTATCACGATATTTGAAATAATGATATATTTATATCGTCTTTGTTTTCTTATGTGGTTCTTATATTCAAAGAGAATTTGGAAATAAAATGAAACATTGAATTTCAAAACATGAACGCGGAGAGATTTATAAATCTCAATGAGTGAACTGCTACAGGGAGAACTATTTCCGAGTTAAGCTCCAGATACGGTATTTGAATTTTCAATCACGCATTGAAAATGTAGATAAAAACAGAATTGAAAATATTTTCTTTGTGCCTTGTCGGCCATATAAATATAGTATAAAGAATTAAAAAAGCAAATATGTGCGTCATAAAATGCATTTAAAATGAGAGTAACACATTTGCAGAGAAATCGTGATCGTCGAATTCTATTTATAAATACAACGGTATGGGAGGAGGGTCTAAAGTGCGAACGCGATCTGCGGACAAATACATTATAGAGGGAAAATGCGGACAAATGCAATATAGAGGGAAAATGCGGACGCTATAGAATAAAGAGCAAATCTGCGGACGCTATTATTTGTTGTAAAAAATGTTTAAATAAAGATGGGAAAATGTGTATAATTTGTTACATATGATCATATCCGGGGTTTTCTTTGTAAATATATAATGTGTTTGATTGCTTTTATCAGTGATATAGATTAAACCAAAAATCGAGATCATGCTGAAATGGAATCTCTTTGTAAAGTGTTTTAACGACTTTCCTCTTGATATCATATCTATAGATATCAATAACGAGAATTGATGGATTGATTTTCCGACAAGTAAATGTCTTTTGACGCATCTGCAGCGGACGAAATTTGAAAACATTGCAAGAATAGAATAGCCATAAATTTTGCTTCAATTATATCCTCTCTTTTACAATCGATTGAAGGGTCATGGGTTCTAGTTATTGTTTGGCCTCTTCATGTTCTACTTTGTAACTTTCAACAGTTTTCCATGTGCCATACTACGAGGCAAATGATCCATGCAACATTCTATTCTGTAGGGTACTTGGAAGGGGCAGAACAATTTAAATAACAAATAAACAATAAGTATATATATATATACAACACTTTCAATCTAAATTTGTTTCTAGTAATTATATATATATATATATACAACAATAATACTAATCTATAACACATAAGTTAAATGTTTTTTTCTTGCTGTGTAAACAGTAAAAAGCAACATATATTGAAAACATTGTGGGAAAAGGAGAATTTGCTTATTTAATCAATTTCTTAATTCCCATAACCTTTCTTTACCGTCGTATAAACCAAATTTGTATTTGAAGGCTGTTATAAGTAAAAAACTTAAATGTTGCCAATTTAATCACATATCTTATCATTATAATAGCCAAATAATTAACAAAAGTTACAATTAAAGTCCGCATCTGTTGTCGAAATATCCACAGGTGCATTAACACAAGATTTGTGAAACCAATTTGTGCATATATCACATTGTACCATGACGGTATCGACACATCCCGGCAAGTTACAAATACATACATGTATATGATAGGTTTATTGGGAAAAGGGGTTACATTTAAAATTTGTTTGGAATGACACTCGTACACAATGGTAATTAACAGTGTATGGTCACGCATCCTTAATTGATTTGGCAAGCTTAAACACCCTTTAAAGGAAACAGCGGCCAGCTGATGTGTATACTGTAGAGTAAAATGGGGACGGCACAGGTATTGGTTTTCTCTGGAGCATTTAATCCTTTGATAATGCAAATGAATTCAAAAGCCTCTGAAGTCTGAAGCATGTTTCTTTTAAAGTGCTCATATAAATATTAGTAGTGCCTTTTTCCACAATATTTTCTACATGATTTCAATTACTCTTTCATTTGGATAGATGTTTCTTTTTTAGCTCACCTGAGCACGAAGTGCTGAAAGTTAGTTATTGTGATCTCCTTTTGTCCGGCGTCTGTCGTCCGTCAACATCTTCTCCTCAGTAACGAGTGGGTCAATTGGGATGAAACTTCACAGAAAGCATCCTCTCATTGACCTCACCAGAATTCCTTCAAATGTTTGTGATTCATGCAGAATTATGGTTTCCATGGCAACGAAAATAAAATAACTTTTCTACCAAACTGGTTGGCAGATTTTCAAATTATTTTAAAGAAGTGTTCCTTGGCCGCCAGGGAGCGGGGCTTTTTTGCCTTATATGGCTATAGTGTAAACTCAAAAGAATCTTCTCCTCCAAAAGTGTTAGGCCGATTTTCAAATAATTTTGTAGAAATGTTCCTAGGGTGACCCTCTATCAGATTCCTTCCAGCCAAGTTGATTGGTCGAAAACATGGCCGCCAGCGGGTGGGGCTTTTTTGCCTAATATGGCTATAGTAAAATCTTGAAAAATCTTCTCCTCCGAAAGTGTTTGGCCAATTTTCAATTCTTTTTGTAGAAATGTTCATTGGGAGACCATCTATCAGATTCCTCAAAGCCATGTTGATTGGTCGAAAAACATGGCCGCCAGGGGGCAGGGCTATTTGGCCTTAAATGGCTATAGTGAAAACTTAAAAATTCTCTTGTTAAGCAGGAAGCTCTTGAGTAAGATTTTAGAAAACCCTTGGTCAATTGTGATTTTTTTTGCAACAAAAATTGGTAAATACTATAATGAGTGAGTCGGGGCCATAATGATTATCCATCTATTTTACATGTCTTTTGAAACTTGGAAATTAAATATAATATTCACATGTATGTCTCATGATTTATTTTTATAGACAACTAAAATGGCATTTAATTTTAACGGATGCGTCATTTATTCTTTTACCCGAAGTTGTAATATTTATAAACAATGCATAGTTTTTAAATCACACATCTATACAAAGGCAAATGTTTGAACAGTTTTATGTACCCAAACAAATTCAGTGCCTTCAGCGCTTTGATTATGTTCTGTGAGAGTTGTGTTGTCTTATATGCATTTTCTGTTATGTTGTGTACGTTTTATATTATGTTAAGTAGATTTCTTATTCATTTATGAAGGCACATACAGTTCATTCCATTGTGTAGGTTCTGTTTTTAGTTTTGTGACATTTTTATTATGATATGCACACTCTTTGTTATGCTGGCATTATAAGACAGTTGAGGCGTTCCATAACAATGCACTAGACGACTTTTGTTGCGGTTTCATCCTTTCAAAAAATATAGAGCGTATCATATAAAGATCTAGATCTGTTATCATCAGTACTCATAAAGTTACAATCATTTATCCTTGAAACGGCCACGCCACTCGATAACCTACCATCGGGACTTCGCAACCAATGGAGACGCACAGACTGATGTTAGCATCTTCCCTGTTCGCAAAGTAGTTCCCTTAGCACACTGGAAATATCTGGATATTAATTTGAAACATTCTACGGACGGTTGTCGTGTGACATGATTCGTGGTGTTTGTTTACTTTGTTTTTCCCCTTGGCGTAAGTACCGCTTAGGTGGTGGCATGGTAGAGCGTCCGCCTCGGATGCGGTAAATAATGGCTGCCCTCCTTGGCGTTCAGAGTTGCTGGGTTAGCATTACGACTGACTGGCTAGTGTTAGGATAAATGGACCAGTAGTACTGGTAACTTACACAGGAAACGCTGTGATATGACTGAACAATTGTTTTAAGCGGCGTGAAACACCAAAACAAATCCTGAGCGTAAGGCGTCCCTAAAGCAGGTCTTGATTCGTGACATTGATTAAAGCGTCCGTCTTGGTAGTGGTAGTCAAGGGTTCGACCTACTTCGAGTATTTTATGTAATATAAAAATGGTAGTACAATCTCCCAACGCATTATTGTGGATATAGTATGACGACTTATGTATCAGTGTCGGAATACATGATATCGGTAGTACCTGTAAATTACACAGGTTACGTCGTGATTAAACTGTAATAGTGTTTGGTGTTTACGCCACTTTCAACAATTGTTCAGTTATATCACGTCGTTTCCTGGGTAAGTTACCTGTACTACCTGAACATTTATCCTGACACCAGTTATATCACGGTGGTGTTTCCTGGGTAAGTTACCTGTACTACCTGAACATTTATCCTGACACCAGCTTGTTAGTCGTAATGTTAACCCCGCAACCTTGAGCGCAAAGGAGGCCAGCCATTACTATCGTTTTGAAAGTATTTGGCATGACACAGCTTGGGATCGAACCCGCGAACTGCGTCTCAGTTCAGCGTTACGTCAATTCATCTTCTCCTCTGAGCCTTTCCCACAAATGTGCAGCAGACGACATTGAACATATCGTGCCAAATACATTGAAAAACTCTATTAATGAAAGAGTTTCTATTGAAAACAATTGAATTCATTGTGGTAAAATGAGAATTTGCTCATCGAGAGTAATTTCTGCTTTTGCATCAATGTTTTCGAAAGGCTTCTGCTGTAGATGCAACCAATGCGTCTACAGAAGGCAAAGGGGCTTATAGCGGATAATGCTTTCATTTTTAGATGGTCTCCAGTTATGACGATCCATCCATCGGAGGCATCGAGGGTTCCTTGACAAAAATGTTAGAGACTGACCCGACATTCGGTAAGTCTCTTTTTTCTTTAACGTGACGGACTGTCCTACCATATTAATATGCTAAACGGATTAAGAACACCATTGCGTTCAGTACAGCAGTATGGTAACTAATGGTTTATAAAGGTGAAAGAGTGAAAACACTGTTATTTGATTGGTGGATTGGCTACCGTTTGCTAACATAAAAATGTCCTTGAAGGCCGGGCAGGTTTTATACTCTATTCTCAAAGAATAGCCCAGAGGACCAGATAAGGAGGGGTTTACAGCTCTTTTCCCCACAATATCTCTCTTATTATATTACCAAATCCTTATGAGTACCCACAACATAGGGTTAGCGGATAAAATAAGGAGTTTGAACAAGGAAAACGTTACTTATTTAGAGCTCTGAATCATATTAGCCTTGTACCTTATTAGCCGTACGTTCGAAAATACAAGAACATTCGTAAGTATGTTATTAAAATGTGAGACATGTCATCTGCATTTTCGCTTGACATATGAAACGACAAATTGTTGCACACATGGTGTTCAATTTGCTGATAGGTTATCTGAACTTCAGTTTGCATTTGATTATTATGTTATTTAAAATAGTCAGCAAATTGCACACACACGAACGCCCATATCTTGTTTAACCCTTTCCCACATACGATAAAAATGCAGCTTTTGAGAATATCTGAATACATTATTATAATTAATGAATACAGTGGAAAACAATGTGACAATAGGAGGCATTGCTCATTATGAGCAAAAGGTACAAATTGGCTTTTGTAAACAGTATATATCCAGATCAGCTTGTGCATCCGCAAAGTCTGATAAAGATATACACTGTTGGGATTCGCTTCCTTAGATATCCCTTATTGTCAGGCTTTTCCGGCTGTCTGTCTGTCTGTTTGTTTGTAAAGCGACGCTCCACAGCCCAAACCGACGGGTCGATTCCGATGAAACTTGGTGAACAGGTGCTATACGGGCTCAGGGTGTCCGTGTTTGAGTTTCGTTGCTAAGGATCCACAACCAAGGCGAATCCCACGTCGCCTACCGGCTTGTTCATATATTACTTAAACAATTTCGTTAGAAGAGCTTTTGACCAATTTCTTATTTTACAAAATTATGAAATCGTGCCCTGCATATGTGTCTGTAAGTTTATTATCGGACCTGCTCAACTATGGTTGTAAATTGTCCCAGAGTAGAAGAACGTGTCTGACACTGGCATGTCAAGGGTCAGATTTTATATTTAAACTCGATATAAAGTTAACCTTTCATATACTGGATTCAAATAAAACACAACCAGTATAGGTGCATTTATGACCCTAGCTTGTCAAAGGTCAGATTTCATTCTTAATCTCGATATAAAGTTGGCCTTTCACATGCTAGATTAAATAAAACGCAAAATGTAGAGGTGCATTTTTGAACATGCCATGACAAAGGTCAGATTTCATTCTTAATCTCGATATAAAGTTGGCCTTTCATATGCTAGATTTAAATAAAACACAAAATGTAGAGGTGCATTTCTGAACATGCCATGACAAAGGTCAGATTTCATTCTTAAACGGATATAAAGTTGGCCTTTCACATGCAAGATTTAAAGAAAACACAAAAAGGATAGGTGTATATCTGAACCTGCCATGACAAAGGTCAGATTTCATTCTTACACTCAATATAAAGATGACCTTTCACATGCAAGATTCAAATACAAAACAAATAGTAAAGTTGCATTTCTGACCCTGGTATCTCAAGGTCTGATTTCATTCTTAAACTCGATATAAAGTTGACCTTGATCGAAGTAAATCTAAGGGTCATATTATTTCATTCAGTTCAATGTAAAATCGAACTCGATCTGACGGTGGGTGATTAAAATCAGCTGTACTTTCTGTTTTATTACAGTGGCGGGCATTGCGCTCAAACTTGGACTGGCTGGTCAGTTTGCCGGTAAGAGAACGTACAATGATCCAGACATTGCGGAAGCAGCAAAGCATATGATGGATCTTGCGGAGAAACCACACGTGACGACGTGGGAAAAAAATCACGCACGTGCGATAAATCTATATCTAAACGGGTGAGTTGGAAATTTCATTAGATAATGTATATTTGCAAAAACTACATCATTAAATGTGGAAGGTTCTCATATAGCATTTTATTATACAAAATGAAAACTTTATTTATAATAGCGACTTTGAAATATAACTATTTCCCACATACAGACGCTTTCTGATGCCTTTGCGGCAGACGTCTTTCGAAATCGTTGTGACAAAGCGAAAAAATGCTCACAATGTGCAATTTCACATTTTACTACAATGTTTTCAACTTTACTCAATAATTCCTCTTTTATTTATAGATTTAATAACTATTTTTGACAACCTGTTCTCAAAGTCGTCTGCTGCAGATTTGTTGTATGCGGGAAAGGGTTCCGAATAAGTGTGAAATTGCAGCTATAAAATATAGAAATAATGGACACAGTCAGTAATTCACACTGTGATCAAAGGGAAGCAACTCTGATGGGATTGCCGTGCAGCCAATGAAGTCTCTTTTAATTTTAGGTGAATATTATAAGACGAAAAATCTTTCCAAGTGGACTTTATATATTTCATGAAAAGTTTAGAGTGTTTTTAAATTTAAAAAATCTTGAATATCCTCTTTATGAGTTGACTGTTGACTTTTATGCTGTTTTGAAATCTCAAGAACAATCTTCAAAATATTACGTATTTTCGAAAAGAAAGATTTCACTGCCGGATAAGGGTTACCTTTAATTTACCCGTTTGCTAGATTAAATGTCACTTTGTAGTTGTGTTTCTTTGCAGTTTTGAGTAAGAACTTCAATTTAATACAGGTTTTGTAGATTTTGGAATTATTAGGAAAGAACGATAGCACATTATGCTATGGAAAATGCAATAATTCCCTCTGACCTTTGTCGGAAATGCCCTATGACTTGTTCCTGGCGCTCATCTTATATTAACTATTTCAGACAAAGACAGCAAGCTGCGGACGTTTTAGAAGACGTACTCATTGACCATCCGTTGGATATGGGTGCCATCAAGTTCGCGTGCGGAATGTACATCGAGAATGGGTTCTATCCACGCCTACGAGATTGCTGTGGGCGTGTCTTTCCTCAGTGGAAGGAGACCACGCCTTTTTATGGGTAATGTCTACGACTTATGCATTTGTTTTTCTCCACTCGTTCATGACCCTTGAGTCATGATTTATACTAATTTGATATACAAGTATCTAGTATCTTAATTGCAATTTCACACGTTATGGGATAAATAAAACACAGCTAAAATCCCACGTGGGTCCTAATACTATATATCGTTGCACTATAGTGAGGATGATTTAAAACCTTTTAATAAAAACATAGATAAAAACGACTTGTCCAGCTCTGCATCTGAAAACGTCCATATCAAATTCTATGAATATCAAGATAACATTGAGTTGAGTAAACTACGGTACAGAGCCTAACCAGTCAGCGCGGATGCTGCTGATGGCCTGGCCCTATTGGTCTACTGGTGGCACCGGCTTCAGAAAGTTTGTTCCAGCTGTCAACTGATTAATATTGGCAAATTATAGGGTATCTGAGCACGAAGCGATTCCATGTTCAACAGTTTGTTTTGATACAGATTATACAATGGACTACTGAGCTATAGCTCGAACTTGTGATAATTAGAATATATCTTTTAACTCGAAACAATATCTGAAAAAGACTAATCTGTCTTTTGGAAACAGCGTAGAGTAATTCTGATTGCTCCTGCGAGCAATCAGAACTGCTACTGTGCTGTTTTCTATGTATGATGTTATCACTTACTTTTCATTTTAAATATTTCAGTACAAATGAATATCGAAAGTGAAAATACATAAATGAATTTAGTCTAAATCGAGCACGCCGATTACTCGAAGTAATAAATGGGTTTCTTACGACTTCGTGTTATCGAGAGCCCACTGTACATGTACTTTCAGAGATTTCCTGTCATGGTATGGTTTTGGTTTGGAAGAAACGAACTACTTCAATGAAGCTGAAAAGATGGCAACGAAGGTTGTTACATAGTTAGATTTCGTTTTGTCATATGTTGTCCAATTATATTGCCATCGTATAAGCAATGCAATAATTCAATTAGTTTATGAAAAAAAAAGATTTATAGCTCAAAGAGTTCGTAAATTTTCCGACGGACAGTCCTCAGTTGTATCAAGGATGCACGTGCAGATCTTAATCTTCATTTGCAACATGACAAACGTTTAGATTTTCCTGGAATAGTGTTACAGTAATGTCTTATAACATACCTTAGTAAATTAACCACCTATTTGACCCGGAGCGCCAATTAATTGTTTGCAAACGCATTTTGATGCATCCTCATCAAACGACTTTAAAAAACATTAAGGAAAAAGAAAGAAATTGCATCATTTGGCCTCAATGTTTTTAACTATATTCATTAATTGCGCTTAATTGGGATTAACTCTCTATCGTTATATATTAACAGGCACTGCAGATAAACCCTAATGATGCTTGGGCGGTTCACTGTATCGCTCACGTCAAAGAGATGAATGGACAGTTTCAACAGGGTTCAGATTTGATGAAAGAAACAGAACAAGATTGGAACGTAAGTGTTTCAAGCCCCGTGAAAGGCACTTTTCTAGCCTAGTACTGGTTTGCTTTGTATCATAAGTTAGTGTCACCGTGATATCAGTCACATAATATTTAAAAACAAAACCAAAAAATACCTCTTCGTCACTCTTTCCTACAACATTCTAGGTTTGAGTTACTTAGTGAGGGGCTTCAATTTTTCTTATTTTTCTATCATTCGGCTCTGAATAGTCATAACGCTAAGGTATATGGGAAAGCGCGATTAGTTTACATTACAAGTTAATGAAGGTAAATTAAAAATGTCATAAAAACGTTTTTCACACTGACTTTATTATTTGTTAATCACTCGGCTCTGAAAATTAACTAAGCATAGGTCTCCGGGAAATAGTCACACATTTACATAAAACGACATTGTTTAACAATTGACGTAAAATAAAAATGTTATCCAAAACGTTTTCTCACAGACTTTGTTATTTTCAAATAACTCGGGTCTAAAAAGTAATACTTCTTCAGTCTACAGGAAACAGTGACTAATTTACATCATAAGACATTGTTTCACAATTGACGTAAAATGGACAGGTTATTAAAAGCGTTTTCTGTGTTATATGTTCCAATCCCTCGCCGCTCTAAATGGTATTAATGCTGAAGTCTCTTGAAAAAAGTGACTAATTTACATAACAATACATTCTTTAACAATTGACGTAAAATAAAAGGAGCAGTAAAAAAATTGCAGGAACAAAACCTTGACCTTGGGATCACGAAGCCGACGCTTTAGCAACTGGTCTCTCTTTCGCACAACATGCTGGGTTTGAGTTACTTTGTGAGCGGCTTCCATTTTCGTTATTTTCCAATAACTCGGCTCTAAAAAGTGATAATTCTTAACTCCAGACAACAGTGACTATTTTACATATCAAATGGGCGTAAAATATTTATGTTAGTAAAAACATTTTTCGCAAAGACTGTGTTAAATGTTCTAATCCCTCGGCTCTAAATAGTAATAATGCCAAGGACTTTAGGAAACAGTGACTTATATACGTTACAATAGATGTGTTGTTGTGTTATTTTGCATGTTTCACTGTTGTATGTTAAAATTACTACATGGATATATGACCTTCTGTTGAAAAATGAATAAAACTTTAAAAGCTTGTAAAACTTGAAACAATACCTAATTTAACAATTGACGTCAAACTTACAGGTTGTTAAAAGCGTTTTGCTAATGTTAAAGCCTCCTGAAATCAGTGACTAATTTACGTTAAAAGGTCGTGTTTCAAAATTGACGTAAAGTTTTAAAAAAAAGAAGGATTTGAAAAACTTTTGATCTATCTGATTTGGCCCTAAATGGCCTGCATAATGTTGTCTAGTATGTTTATTTAAATGATATTTAAGTCGCTGTTAAAAGGTTTTACCGTCCTAATGCAGGCGCATTTTGACGAATTTGCAGCAGGCGACTTTTAAAAACGCTGACAAAAGGATAAATCACTCATGATGAGCAATTTCTCTTTAAGACACAGTTCTTTCAACTATATACAATAGTTATTCTTTCTTTCATGTGTTGAGCCTTTTCTATATTGCTGCATAGATGTTTTCAATGTCGTCTGCTGTAGATTTTCGGTTGTGGGGTTAAGTTATTATTTATTTTACAGGAGTCAATGCTGGACTGCCACAATTACTGGCACTGGGCCCTGTTTAAATATGAAGCCGGCGATTTTGAAACAGCTAGGGGTATACTAGACACTCAGGTATAATCGGGGAGTAATTAAAACAACATAAACCCTTTGCCACATACAACAAATCTGCAGAAGATGACTGCAAAAACGTCTCGTTAACAATATGGTTAACTAATCAATATTAGTTTAATAATTGATTAGAGTTGATAACATTGCGGCAACATTGGTAAACTATGGTATATTAAGTGTATATGAATTATGTCAAAGCTGAAAACACATAAATGAGTTTGGCATACCTCAATCGAGGGGTTACTCGAACACGTTGCTAAGTCGAAGTAATTTATCGGTCCTTTTCGACTTGAATAGTCTGTGTTGTTCAGAACCGTTATCCAGGACATGCCCGGAAGTTTACAATCTACTGTGCCGTATTGTACTGAGCCGTGTTACGACCGGGGAGTAGTCCGTATTGATAAAATGGTCTCTATATCGGTCCTAATTAAGACCAACCATATTATACAACGGGGCCCAGATGTTTTCAGGGTGAATGTTGGACTAAATAGCGAACAGGGAAGACCCTGATGAGACTTTGCGGACGCTCAGACTTTCTCTGGATCTTTGATGGTCTGTTATCGTGTCACATGACTTGTTTCATCCTTACAGGTCCTCCCTTTGATGCGTAAATATAAATCCCCGTTTAGTGTAACCGATGTCTCTTCGTTGATGTACAGACTTGAGGCAGAAGGTGGGTATTTTTGTTTCTTATTTCTCCCCTGACATATTATGTTCTGACAGTTTAGACTACTCTACCCTTTCCCATATACGACAAATCCTGTAGCAGACGCCTTTGAAAGGTCATAAGTAAATGTATGGAAAATGTACAAATTATACACATACAGTAGTACAAAAGTAACAGAATATATAGACAAAATGGTCTGGCCACAAGTTCTCTCAACTTAGACAAGGCCATTCCCTTTAATAATAGTTTGCATGTATGCAATTAAATTCTATATGCTTTGACTAAATACAATAATAAAAATAATAAATGGGAAAATATCATAAAATGAATAAAGTAAAGACGAAATGTTTAATTCAGAAATGGTTGATTGTTGTGTTTGTGAAAAATAAGAATAAATAATGTGTCTCTTGAAAAAGGGTGCAAGAAAAAAAGAACACAAAAAGTAGTCAGCTGGTACTCGAAAACTAGAGAAGGTCCAAAAGCAGACAGCCTTACTTATATAGACATGTAGCCGCAATATGAAATCGATTTAAATCACTCACTTAAACCTTTCTGTCTATTTAATAAATGTAAGGACTGTTAAGAAAATAATAGTTATCCTCATAGTCGAGATTATACGAACCATATAAAAGTAGATTAACGTTAAGCGTGTGATACTCCTGGAGTGTTCGAAACAATTTTAATCTCTGTACATGAACATTATTACACTTGCAAAAGGTAGTGTTCAACGTTCTCAATGTGGATTCCACAAGTTTATAAGTTATTGTCTGATATATTATTAATGTACACATGTGAATTAGGGTCACTGCAGTTATTTGGAAGTCTGGCGTGAATAACAGATAATCACATTCACGCACAAAGTAATATTAAGGTACAATTGAGACTGGGAATAATTGTAGAATTTTACACTTGAACAAGGAAAGATATTGAAGATTGTATTTCATCAGGTAAATCGTTCCATAGAGATACTGCAGATGGTATAAACGAATTTGCAAATAGTCCATCCTGCAACTATATCAATGTCTAACGCATTTCGTAAAGGGTACTTTGCTTTACATTTACATAATATTTTAATCCTTTGCCACAATGTTTTCGTCTGCTACAAATGTGTCAGCATGTGGGTAAGGGTAACCCATGCTAGTAAAAGTGTTTTGAACACTCATGGTGTATTTTAGCAGGAGATACAGTGCAAAGTGTTCATTTCATAGTGTCGATGTCATATATCAGCGCCGTGTGCTATATTTAGACTTACCGGACATAATCAAACGGGTTGATTTAAAATTGACAGAGGTTCGGTAATGATACATTTCTCTGCCTTTCCGTATATGTCGGGTAATAAGGTTGTTGATACAAGACAATATTTGATTACATAAAACAACACACCCACCATATGTTTATAGCAAAGAAAGAGAATTAACAAGTACGTGGATTTTTACAGAAAGAATACAAATATTTAACAACGTTTATATCGCACATTCAGGCAGAACTTGGTTATTTACGGAATGAAACATCGGGAGCGATGAAGGCACAATAGATTGTTTGAATACCACTAATCGAGTTTTAACGAATGAGCCGTTTTTGCGCTTGGCCCTGCTCCCGAATGCAATTAAATATCACAATTCTGACACACGACCTATTTAGTTAGCTTACGACTTACTGGCTGGTGTCAAGATGAATAGACCAGTAGTACTGATAAATTGTCCTGGAAACGCCGTGATATAAATGAACTATTGTTGAAATCTGCGTAAAACACCAAAACAATCAATCAATAAATCAATTAATTGACTTCTAAGTTTCCCTGTAGGAGGTGGGATTGATGTTTTTAATTGACTTCTAGGTTTCCCCGTCGAAGGTTGGAATGATGTTTTTGACGTCTCTCTCAGTCACATGGAAGACTACGCGTGGTCCTACAGCGACATCAACGTGATGCTGGCATGTGCGGGCTCCAAACAGAAAATGGAAAGGGATAAAATCGTGGAGAATATCAAAGATGTTATCAGGTGTTATTTTGTTTCTGTTATAACTTCTCTTTGACCATGAGTTCGATGTTTATCTCTCCTGAGAACAAAGTTTTGAAGATGAGCTATTGTGATTACTCAATGTCCGGCGTCCGGCCGTCCGTCGTCCGGCCGTCCGTCGTCCGGCCGTCCGTCGTCCGTTGTCCACCGTCCGCATGAGAGAGTACTTGTGGGGTGCGTGTTTGAAGCCCACCCACCACCCTTATAAAGACACTTAGATAAATAGTTATTTTTTATTTTTTATAACAGGTATCTCATTTGCATATTAATGTTATTCATTCCGTAAAAGGGGGTTAATTACGGAATGAATTGCATACTTGTGGGGTGCACCCCACAAGTAAACATCAAAGGAAATAACCCCAGAAGTACACTCCCATGAGTTCGTCCGTCCGTTTAAATATTTTTCTCTGAAACTACTAGTCCGATATCAAAGTTATTTCACAGGAAGGTTCCCTAGATGGCCCTCATCAAAAAGTGTACAAACAATTTAATTCCAATCAGAAATTGGCATCAGAAAAGGGAAAAATTGCAAACACTTTAATTGATTTACTTGATTTATGCAAATGTGTTATATGTTTGTAGTATAGTGGGTGTATTTTTCCTGAGTAATATATAGAGAATAATAGGTTGGTACCGTGGATTGAGAAAGTTTATCTGGCAAGGCGGAGTAATTTATCGGTTGAGCCGAAGGCGAATCCGATAAATTACGGTGCCGAGCCAGATAAACTTTCTCAATCCACGGCACCAACCTATTATTCTATTTATCCTGTCGCATTTATTTTTTATTTTTATGGCAGCTTTAAAAATATGTAACTTACTGATTTGCATCCCTTTCATTGTGACGTCATGTTTCATAAATAAACAGCAGCCATTCGTGATTGATGCGCTGAAAGAAATAGTTCTCACAATTCTAACAAAATACAACACAAACAACAGCTATCTTCATGAATATTGTATTCACAAATGAGAAGTTTATCGACGATATTTGCTGTTTTTATTGATTGAAGTTGGAATTTACAGCGACGCTTGCTAAAAAAAGTAGTCCCGGATAGCAGGTGCCCGCCAGCTTATCACGTGACCAACTGACGTATATCAAAATAAATATACGGCACCCTGTTATCGGGTCGAAATAACTACACGTGACAGGATAAAAATATATCTGTTATTACATGTTTTTCAGTGGATTGTATCCTAAATAAGTCACTGTTTCAAATAGTGAAGTTATTTACTGATAATCTCACTTCTTGTGCTCACTCAGTACAAATATATTTCAATAATAACCCTATCCCTCATACAGACGCTTTCTGACGCGTCTGAGGCAGACGTTTATTGAAAGCTACATGTATGTGGATAAATGAGAAATTGTGTCTTTATGAGGGAGAGGGTTAATTCTAGTTCAGTCGAGCCGCTATAGCGACCGATGGGTCGTATGCTCGAATCTGAGTCCTCGGCCATTGTACTGTTGTACCGTTGTACTGTGCAACCTTTTCCTTCATACAAACGCTTTATGATGTATCTACAGCAAATTACTTTATTTTTA
Source organism: Serripes groenlandicus (assembly GCA_031761405.1). Lineage (NCBI taxonomy): Eukaryota > Metazoa > Mollusca > Bivalvia > Cardiida > Cardiidae > Serripes > Serripes groenlandicus. Next base: position 11,988,413 of record JASEVX010000013.1, on the reverse strand, counting down.
GATATTGTGACTAAATGAGAAGTTATCCATAATGAGCAATTGCTACTTTTGTCTAAATGTCTTTTAACTTTATTCAAAAACGCGATTGTTTTTTTTTCATTTATATAGAATGTCCTTATATTTGCCAATAAGTTTTCAAAGACATCGTCTACAGAAAGATGTGTTGTGTGAGGGAAAGGGTTAACACAGTCATTGTTACCGACCTCATTCGTCTACAGAAAGATGTGTTGTGTGAGGGAAAGGGTTAACACAGTCATTGTTATCGGCCTCATTCGTCTACAGAAAGATGTGTTGTGTGAGGGAAAGGGTTAACACAGTCATTGTTACCGACCTCATTCGTCTACAGAAAGATGTGTTGCGTGAGGGAAAGGGTTAACGCAGTCATTGTTATCGGCCTCATTCGTCTACAGAAAGATGTGTTGTGTGAGGGAAAGGGTTAACACAGTCATTGTTATCGGCCTCATTCATCTTCCATCAAGTGGAAAGGTACCTTATTGCCATGGAAGAATGTTGTATCAGAATAATTAGTAATAGACAGCCTGGAAATACGATTTTTTAAAATACTATTGAAAACGCCGTTAAAAGAAATAATGATTAAGCTCCAACCAATTTGCCAAAATGATTTTTAAAAGTTCAAACGGCCACGGCGGATTACTTAAGGAAAGAATGATTAAGCTCCAATCAATTACTGTTTGTAGTGCTGGAGACAAGGGTGACAATGTCCAAGTCTATAAAGAAGCCACGTTACCGGTGCTAGAGGCTATCCAAGCCTATGATGACGGTGACTATGACAGGGCTGTGGAGTGTTTAAAACCTGTACGCTACGAACTGTACAAGATTGGAGGAAGTAATGCACAGGTACGTGATATGCCGTAATATTCCCCGTTTAACCGTTTTCCACATACATACGCTTTCTGACACCTCTGTAGCAGATGACATTCGACTTTATTCAATTATATTTCTTTCGTTTTAGAGTTTACATTTGTTTGACTAAATGTTTTCAATGTCCCCTGCTGTAGATTGCTTACATGTGGGAATGGGTAAAAGATACGGATAAAAACATCTGCCAAACATTGTATTCTACATGGTTAGGGTAAATAAAAGCACAATAATCATTATTCGAAATACACAATTTCTAATTAGCTCAATCATTATATGAGCCGTCCTGCGAGAAAACCAACAGTTTGGACTCTGCGTAAAGTATCGGCCCAGATCAGCCTAAGCATGCCGCGCAGGCGAATCGGGACAGACACTTTTCGTCTCCTATGGATTTTTCTGTTCAGGAATTATTACTCTATATATATATCCACCTGAGACGGAATGTGTCGGCCCGGATCAGTCTGTGTGGACTGCGAAGGCTGATAAGGGTCAATACATTACGCAGAGGTCATAATGTTGGATTTCTCGCGGGACGGCTCATATTAGAGGAATCCGTGTTCCATTCTATTGATCCAGAACTCAAGATGAAGGTCGTTTTGCTTGTTCTAAAATAATTATTCACCATCATAACTCTATGTTGTTCGTACTCAAAAGAATCGTCTCAATGAAAAGATTCTTTTTAGTGCCCATATCATACGGTTTTGTTGGAAAAAGAGAAAGCTAGCTGTAGATCCCCTGTCCTTATCTGGACCTTTGCTGATCATTTGGTACCAATGTTGCAAGTTAGAAGTGAACCCGCAGAACTGGAATACATGAATGTATACAAATGTGATATACATACATATGACGGACAACTGATCCTTTCGTGTTTCCTAGCCTTACAGATAGGCGACACAACATTGTTAAGAAAAAGTTGGAGGTGTTTTCTTGTAGTAACATTACAGTACATTTCTGAAAATCATCATACTTACATAAATTTTCACTTTCAGCGAGACCTGTTCAATGTCATACTTATTCAGTCTGCCTTTCGATCAAAGAATTATCAGAAATACGCAAAGTAAGTCCATTTTGAAAAAATATGTGATTACACATTTTGGCGCATCTGCAGCAGCGGACAACGTTTGAAAAACATTGTGTCAAAATTGAAAATAGTTGAAAGGAGTTGAATAAAAGTGTTGCTAAAAAGATAAACTGCTAGGTACATGTATGAGGAATTTCTTTTTTTTGCAACATATTTTTTTTATTATTTATGCTTGCATAAATAGAGATGTTCCAATGTTTTGCCTAAATGTTTTCTAAGTAATCTACTGCAGATGTGTTGTATGTGGGAAAGGATTAATACAAAAGCTCTTTTTAATTGGGGTATAAAGACAATTCTTACTCTTTAATAGGTAGAAATGCTATTAACCATTGAACTTTTAAATTAAATCCAATGTTAACCCTTTCCCACATACAGACGCATTTTGACGACGCGTCTTCAGAAGGAGAAACATTGTGCCAACAGGAAAACATTTCATAATGAGAAATCTCTCCATTCGTCACAATATTACAGCCGTTTTCAATAATAAAAAATGTAATTTCGTGTTTTAATGTGGGAAAGCAGGCAGATGCCTTGAAATACTGTTGTGTGGAGTACTGGTGTGATAAAACTAGGAAACACGTGAGAAGGTAAACGGGCCGCAGTGATAAATATATTGAAACTCTATAAATGAAAGAGCATTTATTGAATAAAGTTAAAAATAATTTGCCGAAAGGAGACATTTTTCATTATGAGCTATCTCATCTTTTGCTAAACTGTTTTCAAAAGTCGTCTGCAGCTAAGGCTACGTCAGTATGTGGGAAAGGGTTAGTATTTGTTCAACACCGTACACAAATCTCATATTGATGTCAATTAGCACTGGGTCAGATATATAATATTCTACCAAATGAGTCGGATAGTATTTATTTTTTAATTCAGTCACCTGATTGCAGAACGCCAGAGCCTGAAGGGAGAGACGCCATTGACGCAAAAGATGCTTCAAAAACTCGTGGTTGAGCACTGAACGTTCACATAATGTAAAACATAGTGGGAACAGCAACAATTGATTTATATTCTGCCACGAATGAACATATATCTTATTCAAAAATCTTAACAAACATTTACTTGTTGGTTCAGGCTTTATAGGCATGCTGATCTTTTGTAAAAACGTCGCTTATCATTTGGCATATAAACTTATTTATATTGCTAAATAAAGGCGTCTGATTAATTTAATATGTGAAACGTGTTGGTTAAAAGGTTGATTACGACAATCGATCTCTTTATCTATAAAAAACTAAGACTTATTTATAAATAGAGGAAAAGACTAGCTGTGTTAATTTAGTAATTTAGAGTTATTGTCCTAGCAAGTTGACACCCATGGGGTCATGTCTCCGTCGTATTTCAGTTTCTATCGTTCCGTCATGCTGTGATATATAAACACATGAGTTCATCAGATGATTCGAACCTGGGACCTTTGGCACGCGAGATCGACGCTTTAGAACACTTCATCATTGTCTTCCACACGGATGATGGGACGTGGAATTATGCTTACGACTAGAGCTATATAACTGAAATAATGTCGTAGACGTGAATCACAATTCAAACAAAATAGTCCATAAATTAAGAGGGTCATGGTGGCGCTCATCTGGGTACTAGGTTTTCATAATTAATGGGCTTACAATTGGAGCTTCTAGATAATCCACAATATTGTTCTTAAATTCGCTCTAGTGACCTTGTCTTTGAATTGATATAGCCAAAATGGACCTTAATCTTCATATCAACAAGACAAACATTCTGACCAAGTTTCAACATGCTCGGCTAAACATCCGGCTTAAAAACTGTTCACAAGCTTTTACTTTAATTTTGTCTTGTGACCTAGTGTGTATTGACCCAATTTTGAACTTGACCTAGTGATTAGGTTTTTGACCTGACATGAACCATACTCAAACTTGATCTAGATATATCATCAATGTAAGCGAACTGACTATGTTTCATGAATATTGGATGTGAACAGTTACTTCTAAAGTGCTAACAAGCAAATTGTTGACGAAGAAAATAAGGCGATCACAATTACTCGCCTTGAACACTTCGTGTCTTTTCCATTCATACGGATTATGCTCATTTATGCTGTTGCTGTTGTTGTTGCTGTTGTTATTATTGTTAATCAGTTAAACATGTACATTTACTAAGGTTTTTTAATATAAATAAATATAAAATATATGGCGTAAACGAAAGTCGCCACGAATTGATATAAAGGTAGGCACTTCTTCAACTCGTATCCTAAAGCAGAAGATACATTTTCAGATTAAATTTGCTGACTCCATTTTTGATCAAATGAGATATGACAAGGTTCATATGTGAGCCATTTCAATACGCGACACACCGTCTACCCAAGCTGCGTGTGAATGCCTAATTTGGTAACTGTGACATGGTACAGGAGATATTGCCCGGACAAGGTTCAGCAAGACTTTTCATCAAATAAGGTTAGAGGCCAAGATCGAGTGACCTAATTGTAATTAGCGACACATTCTCTTTCCAAGATGCCCATTCAGACCACATTTGGTGACAAAAAATAATATTTAATAATGCTTCGGCAATTAACGATAAATACCTTCATGCCTATAATATACATGACATGTAAAGTAACTCATTAACGGTCTAGTTGCTTGAAATTGGGACCAAGTGTAGATCATTTGTGTAGGTCCTCTGCAGCAGAAGCTTTAGAAGTTGTCTGAATCAGTGATGATGACAGTGAGCTATCGAAGCAGCTTATACATATATATACCTTATACCAATATCACCATATGATCCCGTCCATGGGGAAAGGTACAATTAGACATTTATAAACAGTGTATGTTCAGGTGTACATATGTTCCGTATTACAAGAACCTTCACAAGTTGTCATGCTGCTAATCTTGATCAGACTGAAACTAGAAAAGGTGTACCTTCTCCTATGTGTGGGTGCATACATTCTTTTATACACCTATCCTAGGTAAAATGTTGAATAGATGGAGTGGAATCCCTTAGATGAAATGTGAGAGAGATACAGCAGACAGTAGTGATTTGTCATTGGAGTATATCGGTAGATTAGTAAGAAGGTGTGAAACCTGTATTAGGAATAATTTGATTTACTCTTTATACAAAACCATGACAATTTGAGACGAACTGTGAGTATTTATGAGAAGAGGAATGTGTTTTCTAGCATCAAATGCAAGAAAAATGAGGATAAATCTAGGGCTAAACGTGTTTGTCATGTGAATGAAGGCGAATTGGCAACTGCGGTTAACAGTAAAGCTAGCGTACTATTCTTGTGTCACAAGTCTCACACCTCTATGGTTACTCCTGAAGCATCAATATAATTCAATGTTTCAAGGGTCATGTTCATGCTACTGATAGGTGGCTTTCTTTATACTCCAGTTATATGACTGTGTCTCACGAGCAATGCTCATGATATTGGCAGGCTGTTGTTATCTTCTTTTATGTCACTTTACACAATTATTCAGTCATATAACTGTGTCTCAAAGCCCAATTATTCAGCCATTTCTTCACTTTGTCTCAAGTGCTATGGACATGACACTGACAGGTCTGTTTGTATGTTTCATTATTGTGGATTGTGTTTAAATGCATTTTTCTACAATAATCTATTCAATTTACTGTGTCTCAGTCTGTGATAATTGTAATTTCAATAACATACCAGTCTTGGATAAGTGTTGTTCATGTCTAGCATAAAACTGTGATCAGTGTTGTGTTTTGTTAAACATCAGTCTGTGATCATCGTTTTTGTTTTTAACACCAGACTATGCTGAAGCACCATGCTGTCAAAACTTGTCTGCCGCAGAGGTTTCAGAAAGCGCCTAGTTGTAGGAAAGGAGTAGAAGTATGTAGCCATTGAAACTCAGACCTTCATACAACTGAGGATGAAACACAAATTGAAATTCACACAGAAGATGAAATATTTTGTACCATTTGCACCGTTATTGTAAATATAAACACTGAGCCCACTGTGATAAGAAAAAAAGTGGTTCAGTGATAGAGCTTTGACCTCTCCTACCAAAGGTCCCAGGTTTGATTCAAATCACGAGCGGCTTTTGCCTTTAGGATTTGTCCACACAAATGGCGCGAGTAATGGTTAAGTCTCTTGTAAACAGACACCGAGCCTCATTAATATAAGCCGAAAGCTTGTTTCGCAATCGATGTAAATAAATATGCTTTAAGTCTAAACTAAAGTGTATATTAAGTGTATATGAGTTTCAAAGCTGAAAACACAAAAGTGAATTTAGCTTACATCGAGGGGTCACTTGAACACGTCGCTAAATCGAAGTTATTTATCGGTCCTTTTTTACTTGAATAGTCGGTGTTGTTCAGAACCATTCTTAGGACTTTGAAAAACGGTAGTAAGGATGCCTTCTTTGGCGCTAAGGGTAGTAGGGTTGGCTTTACGACTGACTGGCTGATGTCTGGATAAATGGATCAGTAGTACTGGTAACTTACCAAGGAAACGCCTTGATATAACTGAAACATTGTTGAAAGCGGCGAAAAGCACCACTCAATTAATAAATCAACCAGAACCGTTCTCCAAATGTTTTGAGGGTGAATGTTTGACTAGATAGCGAACAGGGAATATCTAGACTTCTCTAGATCTGTTCAGGGTATATGTTTGACTAGATAGCGAACAGGGAATATCTAGACTTCTCTGGATCTGTTCAGGGTGAATGTTTGACTAGAAATGAGAACATGGAATATCTGGACTTCTCTAGATCTGTTCAGGGTGAATGTTTGACTAGATAGCGAACCGGGAATATCTGGACTTCTCTAGATATGTTCAGGGTGAATGTTTGACTAGATAGGAGAACAGGGAATATCTGGACTTCTCTGGATCTGTTCAGGATGAATGTTTGACTAGAAATGAGAACAGGGAATATCTGGACTTCTCTAGATCTGTTCATGGTGAATGTTTGACTAGATAGCGAACAGGGAATATCTGGACTTCTCTAGATCTGTTCAGGGTGACTGTTTGACTAGATAGGAGAACGGAATATCTGGACTTCTCTAGATCCTTGATGATCGGTTATCGTGTCACGTGACTCGCTTTATCCTTACAGGCTCTGCCTCTGATGCAAATTTAGGTCAAAGGGAAGTAATTCAGATCGGCTTAAAGAGCAGACAATTTTGGTTAGGGGATTTCAGATGAATATGTAAGACTGAATTTGTCTCCATTGGATAATAATGATTTTGCTGAAAGTTGAATGTGTTCTTTGAAAACTATATTATTCTGTCAGTGGGTGACTCGGGTTCGATCCCCACTCGCGGCACTACGGTCATGGTGGAGTGCCCTTGGACATGGCACATTTTCTAGCCTAGTATTGGTTTGTTTACCCAGGGATCATGAATAAGTGAACTGTCGACGTGATATAACTGAAATAATGTTGAAAGCGGCGTAAAACCCCAATAAATAAATAAATAAATTCTGTGAGTGATTTGTAACCAAACCCTAGTTTGCTTTTGACTATATTGACACCTTTCGAGTCATATTTAAAACAGTCAAAGTGGAAAGTCAGTGAGGGATAAAGTTGACTTATCTTATGACGTCATAGCTAAAAAAACAGTTTTTGGTACTGTTATGGTAGATACAAAAATTGACTTTGATTTAATACAGGTTTCTGGCTTCTTTTTAATGCTGGGAAGGAACCCTAACCCTTAATGCTATAATGGTCGCCTATGTAAAATGAATTGCTTCTCTTTGACCTAAATATAAATCCCCGTTTAGTATAACCGATGTCGCTTCGTGGATGTACAGACCGGTATTTTTGTTTCCAAGATACGACATAATCCTGCAACAGACGCCTTTGAAAACTTCTAGGTAAATGTATGGAAAGTCTCTTTACATTTACGTAAGATTTTAATCCTTTGCCACAACGTTTTCAAAGATCGTCTGCTATGAACGTGGGTAAGGGTAACAACCCATGCTTGTAAATGACTTTTGAACACTCATGGTGTTATTTAAGGAGTTACAATGCAAAGTGTTCCTTTCATAGTGTCGATGTCATATAACAGCGGACTTTTAGATTTTTTCTTACTGGACAAAACAAAACGGGTTGATTTGAAAATGTTTGAATCTTCATGCTATCATGCCTAACATCTAAGCAGAGGTTCAGCCAGGATACCTTTCTCTGCCTTTCCGGATATGTCGGGTAATAAGGTTGTTGATTCAATACAAAACAATAATTGTTACTGAATAAAACAACAAACAATTTGTTTATAGCAAAGAAAGAAAATTAACCGTCACATGGAATTTTCCAGAAGAATTTACAAACATTTAAGTTAACAGCGTTAAATAATACGTGTATAATAAAATAGTGACACACGTGTTTGTTGTTGACCTATTTAAAGAACTATTTAGCCAGGTATATAATACGGTCCCAATAGTGTCAAATTATCGTTAAAATCGTTTTAAGTTGTATTAATGTGATAAAGGAAAGTAGAAAAATACCAGAGCCGAATGGTTTGGAATCGGGCATACGGGTTCAATTTTCGATCGCAGCAATCTTGATGGAAGGCCCGTTGATAAGGCACATTTATAATCATATTTCTGAATGGTTTTCCCAAGGATCATTGATTGATTGATTTGTTGGTGTTTTAGCCCGCCGCTTTCAACAATTGTTCAGTTATATCACGGCTTTTCCTGGGTAGGTTACCAGAACTACTGGTCCATTTATCCTGACACCAGTCAGTCAATCGTAATTATAACACCTTAAACCGGAGCGGCCCAATGATCTTTCGCCTTGGCATAACTGATAAGATGTTGAAAATCGGCGTAAAAACCAAATTAAACAATAAACTGTGATATCCGAGCTCTAGATATGATAACTTCGATTGACTTCTTCTACCAACCGCCTTGCTGGTGTAGCGGTAGAGCGTCCGCCTCGGGTGTGGGATCGATCCCCGGCCGGGTCATTCATACCAAAGACTTTAAAAATGATAGAAGTGGCTGCCATCCTGGGCGCTCAAGGTAGCGGGGTTAGCATTACAACTTACTGGCTGGTGTCAGGACAAATAAACCATTAGTGCTGGTAACCTTCCCGGTAAACGCCGTGATATAACTGAACTATTGTTGAAATCTGCGTAAAATAACAAACAATCAATCAATTAATCAATTAATTGACTTCTAAATTTCCCCGTAGGAGGTTGGAATTATGTTTTTGATTGACTTCTAGGTGTCCCAGTCGAAGGTTGGAATGATGTTTTTGACGTTTCTCACAGTCACATGGAAGACTACGCACGGTCCTATAGCAACATCAATGTGAGGCTGGCATGTGCGGGCTCTAAACAGAACATGGAAAGAGATAAATTCGTGGAGAATATCAAAGATGTTATCAGGTGTGTGTTTTGTTCTGGTATAACTTTTTTCTATGACCATGAGTCCGCTTTTATGTTTGTAGTGTTATTAATATACTATTCGCCAAAATATCCCATCTAAGAAAATACTGGACATATGGTCAAGTTCAAAAAGTCCTTGCCTAAACGTCCGTCGGCCAAAACGTCCGTTCACCGGGAATAGCACAGATAGGTCTCCTCCCGCATAAAACTCAATAATCCCATATAAAAAAACAATATACCTATAAAGGTATGGAACGCCTTTAATGTCTTATTATGTTGTATTGTATTATACATGTTCATGTATACGAGGTACATATTTCAATTGACGTGGTACAATTTGCATGATATGCAGTGCCTTTTCTGTTATATATGGTGGTTATTTAATGATATGCAGTGTAAATGTGTGTAGACACAGTAGAATAACCATTATATGGTATGCAAACAGCATCATATGCAATACAAACAACATTATATGCAGTTTAAATGACATTTTATTCAGTCAGTGCTAAACATGCGTTGGTATTTTGTTTATACGCAGTAGTTTTACCATTATATGTGGTGCATTTTCCATTACGATGATTATACTTTTCGGCATTCTCATGAATCATTTCCGGAAATTACTGATTATGACAGTCGATTTAAAAACAAATCTATAAATATAAGTGTACACATTTTCTGAGGTGCAGACTGTCGTTAAGCGAGGTTTAATCGGCCAACTCTTGAAATCATTGTGACAAAAGGAGAAATTGCTTATTTGGAGAAGTTTCTCCATTTGCCTCAATTATTATCTCTTCAATAATTATACTCTTTAATAAAGATGTTCTATAGTTTTGCCTTAACGTCATCTGATGCATAGTTGTTTTATGTGGGGAAGGATTTAAAAAATGAATTTAAAAATGTGTTTAAGTTGCAACAAAATAGTAAAACAACTTTTAATTCCTCATCAAAATACCACATATAATTGTTATTCTACTGTTTCTACACACTTTTACACTGCGTATTATCAAATAACTACCATACATAACAGGATTATCACTGCATATCATGCAAAATGTAGCATTTCAAGTGCAATATGTACCTCGTATACATGAAAATGTACTGCGTATAATACAATTCAACATACTAATACAGTAAAGGCGTTCCATATAAAGGCATGTTTAAAGTTATAACAAAGAAGATAATAGAACATATAATGATGAGTCTGTTTAAATTTCTTATTGAGATTGGTGCTCTGCGAAACCCCTATTTTAGACTAATAAGTAAACTAGATTTGGATCTAGACAGGTCGCAAATGTTTTTAGGTTTGTATTCGCAGATCCCCCGATCAATTACACTATATGAACAAACATAGATAATGACGACACTGTTTTTCTTATTGCATTTACAATGTTATTTTATTAATAATCAGTGCTATATCAGTATTTCACATGACTTTGGTGACAATACTTAAACGGATTGCTCGTTCGATGTTGCACTAGAAAATTTATGTTCGGGTTTCGAATTAATACATCTTACTAGATATCTAATTGACCATAAACACCATTGGTGCTTTAGATTCCATATAATGTCCTATAATAAGAGTATTATCACTGAGTCTGTATGCCAGACAATACGGATCGTCCATTCCCTCCTTAGATGTTAAGATAATATTCTGCTTGGTACCGTCACTATTCACCACGTGTAGATTGTGAGAGTATCGTCCACACACCATGACGTTGTCATACGCGTCAAACAATAAACCACGACTACCCGTAAGCTGACTGTCAGAATATGTATACAGTGTAGTTCCAGTGCTGTCAATACACTGTACGTCTTTATCCGTACTAACAACAATTCTGTCACCGGTACTGTTGACAGCTAGGTGGTAAGGACAACCCTGACTAACGTTAAACGTGTTCACGGTGTCACCAGTCATTGTCAGTACCTTTACCTTCCCCCGGCGCCCTGTTTCATCATGGCAAGTGACGTATATTCTATTACTTTTATAGTCAACACCCCAACACTTCATTCCGACTTGAATGATGTTACCCTTCTCAATGGCACCGGAAACATTCAATAATTGAAGGCAATTGTCATTTCTTTGAGACACAATGACCTGGTTCAGTGATACAACCGCCACATCAAAAACTCGGTTAATTTTCATCTCTAATTCCATTGTGAAATATTGTGAAAATACTTTGACCGAACAGCCCCCGTAACCTTCACAAACGACTAATCGCCCGTCAGGCATGAACGCACATCCCGTGACACCCGTAGTCGAACCAAATTTAATGTCTCTTCTTGTCACAGACGCTATTTGCTGGAAACAGATTTGAGAATCATCCGACGATATTGGATCATCTATTTTGAATGAACCAATTGAGGTTATATCGGACATTAAGGTGGCGAGTTGGTCAGACTTGTGAAATTCTAACTTGCTTGGTTGTATTTCCTTCAGTATATCGTCTGTTGCTTCTTTCCCTTCGTCTAATTTGTGTTTCTCTTTCGTCATAAAAACAAACATAGCATCTGCATTTGCATTCCCAAGACATTCAAATGAATTAATAGTTGCTTGTATCTCTTCGCTCAGTTCGTCTGATAGCTTAATATCATTTTCGGCATCATCCATCAGTTTCTTTTCTATTTCGGAAATAGTGTCTTCCATATCTTTCGCTAATTTCTCAATCCATTTAATGACTTCCAATTTCAATTCAATAAATTCCTGTAAAGATTTTCTGCAACTTATTTCTATCTGTATTTTATCGTTTTCCCTTGAATCCTTTATTTCTTTCATATCTGACGATAAGGATCGGGTTTTTTCTAAAAATAACGCAATGTCCTTCTGTGTCTGTGCTTGTTGCGCAATGTCCTTCATCGCCTTAACTTCACATCGTCTGTGTTTTGTTCTATTGCACCGGTCGCATATGGCTGCATCATGACTTAAACAGAACATTGTTAAGTTTTCTGTTTCATGGTGTGTGCATTTCATGACGGAAGCGATCAGTGTATTCTGTTTAATTGACCTCCTCTTCAACATGTCGAATGGTTTCAGCTCGTGATCCCGTGTAGCTCTTAAACCTCGATGGACGTCTTCACACGCATCGCATAGATATTCTGAACAGACTTTACAGAATGTCCCTGCTTGTGTGTTTACTCCTAAGAACTTACAAGGATCACACATCCTTGTGAGGTCTTCGTCGGACATATTTGTGTTTCCAGTAATAGCTTCAGCCATTGTTTGTTGAGTCTGTAATACAATTGAACAACTCTTGTTTAATTACAACAATTACAATCAATTTAAAAGTTTAATAAAGTACACGCGTCAAATATACATACTATATGTTTTCGTTGTGATAATACATCTAGATTACTTTAAGTAGTATTATAGTTTCATTTCAATAATGCAGTTGTTTATATCATTGATGATGGTATGATGATGTTGGTAGTTTAATTGATGATGTTATAATGGTGCTGTTCGTGTAATTGATAATGATATGATGATGTTGGTGGTTTAATTGATGATGTTATAATGATGTTGTTAGTGTCATTGATAAGGATATGATGATGTTGGTGTCATTGGTGATTTTATAATGATGTTGTTGATATCATTGAAGATAATATGATGATGTTGGTGGTCTAATTGATGATGATATGATGATGCTAGTGTCATAATGTTGTTGATATCATTGATGATAATATGATGATGTTGGAGGTCTAATTGATGATGATATGGTGATGCTAGTGTCATTGATAATGATATGATTACGTTGGTGTCATTGCTGATGTTATAATGATGCTGTTGCTATCATTGATGATGATATGATGATGTTGGTGGTGTAATTGATGATGATATGATGACGTTGGTGGTGTAATTGATGAATCGATCTAGCGATTCCCCGTCATTTATATGCTTACAGCTTTTTATACGTAAATATATTGATAATCAAGATTCGGTCATCCGTATACATTAAAATAAATATATGTATTTATGTTTCGACTTATCGCGATCTACCCGCAGTATATATGCGTATACCTATGTATGTAAATAGGTATGTGCTATACACAGTTAATATGAAACTGACATCATATGTCTTATTAATCATTATCATTCATTTTGACAAAATGTACAACATAAACGTTCAAACATACCTGTTAAACAATTATTCCGCTTAAATAATCGGTCGCAATACCTCAACAAACATTTAAGTTAAGCATTTCGTGTCCTTGGTAAAAATGTTAAACTTCCGCATGTTAATAGGTCAGCTAACACTTAATATACCTGCGAAATAATGTATTAGTAAAAATCCTGCCGTTCCCTTTAAATGAGTTTGTGTCTTTAGCTGTTTGCATTTAAGGTGGCATAACACAGTTGAAAGCTGATTTTCTGTTTCCTGGGAAACCCCAACTTTTATTCTCTCAATATTTCGCATAATATCCATACTGGTCAGATAAAAAGAGGTTTCCTGTATCAAGGAGTGCCATAATTATAAGAAAATGACTGGAAGTCACACTCTCGGTCCATATTATGGAAAGAAGTGGCCACAAAAGTGGTCTGAAACAGGGTGAAAAAGGAAAGACAGAAAGATCAATTTAACCCTTTATTCCAAAAATCACCCAACAAAAACGCAGGGGGTTAGTCTAAAATTGAAAGGCTGCTAAGACTCTCAAAACGATAGGCAATCTGTGGACGCAGCCAGAAACATCACGTTACCAGCTCCTTTTCAAGCAATTTTGGACGCGAAAGTTGGTATTCAAATTTACCTCTAAATTCACGCCTAGCTCTGCAACCAGTGTTGTCAAAGCGGAAGGAGAAGTGGGTTCAACTGAAAAATTCAATCCCATGACTAGAGCTTAATTTTCACATTTATAAACATCAAAATCAACTAATTACCCAAAAATGTACTCAAAACTTAATATATGTTATTATTTCTATTTTTGACCCTGGCCAAAATCCGAATATCCTGAAAGCATGTGTAATGTGTCACCTAATGTGTAAACTTGAGTTTATAAGCTATGTACGAGTATATGTATATAAGATGCAGAGAACCTGTTTGAATAAGCTATGTTGTAAGACTGATGCTTACTGCGTACATAGAAGTTAAGGATAGGAGGGAGAAATCGGGCCAAGTTCTGTCGAGTTCAAAGATAAGGGTACGCATTTCACTAGAAGACAAACATCTCATGGGCTTTATTTGATTAATATAAATATTAAATCTGATGGATAAATATTTTGGTTTATATATTTGTGTATTTGTTCAATGTTTGTGTGACGTTTTTCTTATACTTTGACATGTATTAATCATCGACAATATTTAAAAACCGAGTCGGGATTCGGACATATGACCTCTGGACTGATATACCTCGTAGTTGAGAGCTGAGTTTTGGCCTCCAAACTCATTTGTTTTAAAGACGCACCACTTCATGATGTTTTTTGATAATCAAAAACACGATGGATGCATATTTCCAATGATATATGTCTATGAATAAATGCATACACGAACTAATGAACGGACAAATGGACGGACGGACGATTTAACGATCCTATGGATGTATCCATTGATGTTTTACTGATGGTTTTAAGAAGCATCTAGACCTGTTAATAATAAGTTATGAATATTCTTATATTCATGATGAGAAATGTTTGAGTAGTTTCCTAAGTTTACCCGCGTATACATTTATATAATGCGTGAAGAAATCAATACTTCCATTGGATAAAAGGCAGTGATCTAATATTTCAATCTTTACCCCATTATCTAACATAGACATTCATAACCGATATAAACCTCTCATATGTGCTATATGTTAGTTTGTGAACATCAATTGACATCTGACATATGAATATAACAAACTGGACCGACATATTCAGGAAATACGTTGATTAAATCGATGACGTGAAAAAAGTATGGAACATGTCGTGTGAGAATGACAAAATCGTTCGTGTTGAACATTTGTTTCGTTGTATCAAGGAAATGGTTGAAACACGTTATCTCAGGTCGTAAATAAAATTGGCTTTAACTCTTTCCCTCATGTACACGCATTGGTTATGCATCTGCAGTAGACAATTTTGCGAACATTCTGGCAAATGGAGAAATTTCTTATATTGAACATTTTCCACCTTTGCACTTATATGCTTGTTTTCATCTCTTTTCAATAAAAAAAATCAAATTTTAAGAGGTTTTCTATACGTTTACTTGGAAGACATCTGTTGAGTTATTTTTCTACTTTACGGTTTTCGGTACCTTTGTTTACTTTGCGGCCAAAGAAGTTTCACCGTTATCGTAACCGTATTACAGTAGACTCTCGATAACTCGACTTCGCAATGGATCCGTAAGTTACTTCGAGTTATCGACGTGTTAATGCTTAACTCATTTAAGCTGTATCTGCCTCGTTATTCATTTATACTTCATTCTACAAACATGTCACGAAAACAGCACACAGGCAGTTCTGGTTTATTGTATGTTCAATTATAATTGCTACTACATTTATTTTCAAAAGACAATTGCCTTTCCCGGAATGGTTTGAGATAAGCGATATATTCGAATATTCGCATGTTCGAGTTATTGCGACCCCACTATTACTGTTCGTAATCATGCGTGTGTTTACGGTATTCACTTAACTTGGATTTTTACGGGCTATTATAAATGACAAGAAACGAAATAAACCTCAGATCCAAACTCCAACCCAAAAAGAAGAGAAGGGTATCAAACTCTGCAACTATGTGTTTTATGTCATGTTAAGATTAAAATGTAATAACACATACCACAGAAACCTTGTATAATCATTGTTTGTATTCTTATATTTCGTAAGTAACAGGTATTATATCAATACAAAAGAATGCCATCAACAGAACCATGTATATAACAGACCGTTGACAAGAACGACTGATTAATAACTTAAATTAACCCACATCGTTCGGAAAATTTGGACGTTTCTACAAAATAATTCGACGGCCCTTCCAAAACAAAGATCAGTTATGTTAACTGGAAATATTCGGAAAGATTAACTAATATGTATGCAAGACAAGAGTTGAAAACATTGTGACAAATCTGGAACTTGTAAAGAAGTAATATGATAATGAAATAAAACGCGCCGCTTAGTTTTGTTTATCACGGTCGATGTCTGCTTCATCGAGACTTAACCGGTGTTTGAAAAAGTCCCAATGACAGAACCCGCGCATCACGGGATTCGAACCCGGTACCGTTGCTACAAGGGGCCGACGCTCTATAACTGCACAAAAGTCTCTCATGTGCAACTCCTTGAGAGTCAACAAGAAATTTCTTCAATTGTGTATAGTGAGCTAGTTTTTGATAGACTTCTTTTAACGGTTTTACACAAGTTTCAAAACTTATTTCAGTTAGTTCACGGCGAGAGTTTACTTATTCGTGATCCCTGGGTTAAGACACTATGTTTTGTAAATGTGTCTTGCCCATGGGCACTCAACTATGACCGCTTCGATTGAGGATCAAACTTTGGACGATCAATTCTAAATTCCAGACGCTAACCAGTCGGCCTATTTAAAACAAGACCAGATATTACAAAGACAAATATTCTGACAAAGTATTAACATGCTTAATTCGAAAATCCGGTCTCTAAACTATATTTAAATTCCAATTAAAATATCAAAGCAAAACATAAACAATTTGTATCTACATTTTCTGGTTAATAAAAGCAGTAAATGGTGACATATTTGTTTTACCTTGTTCGAAATAATTTATATTTTAAAACTAACATGATTCATTTTATAAACAAACGAATATTTACACTGGGCTATACTAACAATAATGAATGGTCCATGCCTGGATACATGGGTATCAGCTGGCAACAGTCCATTCATTTTTAAAATATATTCCACAGATCATCCACTTTTATTGACATTATATACGATCTGCAACTACCAAGACATCTCTCTCGAGATGGTGATCAGAAACGGAGAGCTGATATAGAAAGACAGATGTGAAGTAATTCAATGCCGATATTGTACAACACTAGTCTAGACTCCGATATTGTACAACACTAGTCTAGACTCCAGTCTCAAAATGATGAGTGTCTTCGGATTTCGCATACTATAGCAAATGGCTCTAACGAGCCCCTTGCTAAAAACCGAGATACCGCTTGTCATATTGCTAGATTTTCTACATAATCGTCACTACTATGACTTCGGCGCTTTGACTTTATATTTTTCGGCGATAGCAGTTTAACCTCAGTTTTGACCTAGATATTAAATAAATGATCTAGAATGTAGACAAATCAAATGTTGTATTTATTGAATAATGTCGAAGAAATAAAGGAAATGAAACGTTTCGATTGGTTCATAGTTAAATTGGTGATCCTACGGGAGGCACTAATAAAATGAAGTTTTAAAATGAAATCTTCTTCATACTAACTTTTCATTGTTTACCTTAAGATACTAAATTTCAGTGAAAAAAATCAGTGAAAACGTATAAAATATATATAATTTAAGAGCAAAATATTAATTATTTTTGAAACATGATAAGTTTTCAGTTATTTATCGTCAATTGAAACTTATACACCTCTTGGGAGCCTCGCTTAATCTCCAGTCATGTGTCGTATTCTCGGCCTTGATAATCTATGTAAAGAAACTGAAGCTGGATGGAGATGGCCGATTAGCCTTTGGTAAACACATAGATGATTGCGCAGATTTTATAATTCATGGAAAATTACTGATTGTTTTGATTATTATCGCCGTTTATCTTTTTAAAAGATATTTTTTGTTTTCCATTATAGTTTAAGTCGTCTGCTGCAAATTTCTTGTATGTGGAAAGGGTTGTATTTTGGAGCTGTTTTCTTAATAAGTTTCATCAATATTTGAATATATATATATCACTAAAAAGGCACATATGTCTAGGAATATTATTCCCAATGTGCAAGTGTACACATGAGGTACTTAGGTTTAGCAGGGACGTAGATAAGAGGGATAGGCAACTCCACCTGTACACCTGTTATCTGGTTAAAATATCACCCATAGACATAAAAATGTCGACATTTTCACATGTTGTAGCAAATAAAACTTTAAAGTCACAATTGGCACATAAACAAAACATACATATTCTGAAAGCTTAACATTTCAACTAAGGTTAGAGATACAATGAATAACTGGAATTTCTTTGTATTTTACACAATGACTGGTTTAATAGACACAGATATTGGGATTTCTGAATTATATTATTTTTTTCCAAAAATTAATAGACTGACATTTTTCATACGGATAACATTTTATCGAAACCTGTAATATATTAAAATATTTTTATCTACTGCAATAGAAGAATGTTTAAACTTCCAGAAAAAGTTTTTTTTATTTTCATATCTTGAATAGTTTTTGAGTTTTACTTGCTACAAATGTTGGCACGGGTGATATTTTAGTATATAATTTAGTTACTTATCCCTCTTATCTACGTCCCTGGGTTTAGGTGTCCACAAAGTACTTTTACGATTGTGGACCTTCACATAAAATGTTCATATGGATACATTGTTAATGTTTAACAGTTAAATACTAGATACAGATTTGTTTAGTGCTCCACTGAACCCGTTACCTCATTATGTTCTCTAGCATTCTTCCGGGTTATTCCAACATTAGCGGATAATATGACCGATACTTAACTACATTCTATTGATTTGTGAATATATATAAATGACTATTTAACTCTTTTCCACATATCGACGCTTACCGACGCCTCTGCAGCAGATGGCTTTTGAAAACAATGTGTCAAAAGAAGAAATTGCATATAATGAGCAATTTCTCTTTTTGCCACAGTCGTAATCATAAAACTATTAATTGTAGAAATATTTCCTATGTTTGCCAACATGTCGTCTGCTGCAAAGTGTTGTATGTGGGATAGGGTTAGCAACAAATCGACACCAGACAATTTGAAAGCATTCAGGCAAAAATATTGGAAAATTTCTCTAAATTAAAACACAACTATTGAGTAGATGTGATTTCATTGAGAGCAATTTCTCCTTTAGCTACAATGTTTTTAAAAAATCATTATACTACAGATGTGTCTTCATGGTGGAGAATGATAAAAGAAGTATTTGCTATACAATATGCAAATTTGTCTTCACTAAAGCAATAAGTAAAAACTCATTATATGCTGAAGTGCAATACATATTCAATTATACATCTGAGACACTTGGGTTTATTTCATACCATTTCATTTTATATCATTAAATCTTCCTAAATTATTGTTAGCCTCTTTTAAACCATTTAGTTATAATTTATGTCTCTAACATATAATTGTCTGAAGGTAATATTTTAGCCCTCTGTAATCACTGTTCCATTATTATAACTAAAGGTAATATTTTACCCCTCTGTAATGACTGTACCATTATTATGACTGAAGGTAATGGTTTACCCCTTTGTAATGACTGTACCATTATTATGACTGAAGGTAATAGTTTACCCCTCTGTAATCACTGTACCATTATTATGACTGAAGGTAATATGTTACTCCTCTGTAATCACTGTACCATTATTACGACTGAAGGTAATATGTTACACCTCTGTAATAACTGTACCATTATTATGACTGAAGGTAATAGTTTACCCCTCTGTAATCACTGTACCATTATTATGACTGAAGGTAATATGTTACCACTCTGTAATCATTTTACCATTATTATGACTAAAGGTAATATTTTACCTCTCTGTAATCAATGTACCATTATTATAACTGAAGGTAATATCTTACCCCTCTGTATCACTGTACCATTATTATGACTAAAGGTAATATGTTACCCCTCTGTAATCACTGTACCATTATTATGACTAAAGGTAATATTTTACCTCTCTGTAATCACTGTACCATTATTATAACTGAAGGTAATATGTTACCCCTCTGTAATCACTGTACCATTATTATGACTAAAGGTAATATTTTACCTCTCTGTAATCAATGTACCATTATTCGAATCTGATACAAAGTTTATTGTAACCAAAGTTTGTAAGATATGATCTGGAATCTGCCTTTCATACGGCTAGTCTTTTATTACTGTGTGATTGAAAATGCAAGGAAACTACTATTTAGACTACAATATCATGAAGACAAATATTCGGCTTCCAGAGTGTTAACAAGATTGTTCTTCAATTTGGACTTGTGACCTACTTTTTAACAGACATGACGAATAGTCGAACGTGGCCTACATATCATCAAGACAAACATTCTGATACATGTTCAACATGCTTAAATTAAAAATGCAGCATCCAGAGTGTTAACAAGATTTTCATTCAACTTGGCCTAGTGACCTACTTTGTGATCCGAAATGACCCATGATCGAACTTTACCTACATATCATTAAGACAACCATTCTGATAAAGTCTCAAGATGCTGAAGCAAGAATCGCCGCCTCTAGAGTGTTAACAAGATTGTCCTTCAATTTGACTTAGTGACCTACTTTTTAAACCGACATGACCCATGTTCGAACTTTACCTACATATCATTAAGACAACCATTCTGATAAAGTGTCAACATGTTTAAGTAAAAAATGCACCATCCAGAGTGTTAGCAAGATTTTCCTTCAATTTGGCCTAGTGCCCTAATTTTTTACCCCGGCATAGACCATATTCGAACTTGGCCTAGATATCATTAAGATAAACATTCTGACCGAATGTTAAGCTGCTGAAGCAAAAAATGCGTGTAAACAAGATTGTACTTCAATTTGGTCTAGTGACCTAGTTGTTGAAACACCATGACCTATATTCGAACTTGACCTAGATATCACTAAGACAAACATTATGACAAAGTTTCAACATGCTCAAGTTTAAAGTGCGGCTTCCAGAGTGTTAACACAATTTTCATTTAATTTGATCTAGTGACCTAGTTTTTTACCACACATGACCCAGTTTGGAACTTGGCCTAGATGTGATAGAGATGTATGTTCTGATAAACTTTTATAATGATTGGATGCAAAATGTTGCCTCTAGAGGGTTAACAAGCAAAGGTTGACAACGAACTACAAACGACGGACGCCGGACAAAAGGCAATCACAATAACTCACCTTGAACACTTCGTGCTCTGGTGAGCTAAAAAAAACATGGTGACAAAAGGACCAATTGGGCAATGTTCAACTCTATTTGATTATTATACGTCGTCTCCGAAAGAATTGTTGTATGTGGGAAAGTATTAAAAGCTTTTGCAGTATCCAAGTTTTACTTCAACAGAAATGAATAGCTGATATTAATTAAATGTGACTTGTTTAACTTTCCCTTTTTCATATCCATATCAAGATATTTATTTCAGTTTTGATAATTTATTACTTGTACCTTTTTATGAGTTTAGTGTAATTGGCCAGGCTATTTATTTGAGTTATCAAAGAAATCACAATGTTTTATAAGCATTCAGATTGTTTAGAAAAGAGGTTAACTTGTCTTAAATTTTGCTACACATGTCAATTTATTTCCGTTACATTGTGTGTCATTGCGCATTCAACAACAACTTTTCAGTTAAACAGTTGGTCCAGTTATCATAAGTCTGTTATAATGCTTAAACCTACTATCCTGAACGAATACGAGAAGAGAAATATATTGCAACCATTGTTGAAGTCTTTGGAACAAATAAACCTCCTATAGTTACATATGATGACAGTAGTGTTAATTCAGACTAGCCTGTGTATCCGTATTATCAGATCCTTGAAACTATCATATTTATGCCGGTCCACTTGATTAATAATTAAATATCAGACAGTGTTTATTTTAAATCAACAGCCTGTACATATAACATTGTAATGATATAAATAATTTCACTCCAAACATGAACAGTATTTAAGCTATATCATAAGCTGATGTATTTACTATTTAAACTTGTTTTATTCTGACACACTTGGCTAGCTGCATCCTAATAATGCAAAGATTAGTACATAGAAAGAATGCTCCTTGTTTAGTGATTGTTTGTTTACAGTTTTATTTGTGAGATAAGGTAAGTCCAATAAAATGGATATTTGTTTTATCCATTTCAAGATTAAACTTCAAATTTTCCAGATATCTAACTTTATCAAGATGTTTTGAAAACAGATGAGGCTAAACATCATATCGGGTAAACATTTATGTTATATGCTATAAGAGCAAGTTCATAGTTGTGTTGTTAAAAACAATTTTATTTGAAGCTATAAACAAATGCTGAAAGGCTATATGTTATCGTTTTCTTTCATTTCATCGTAAGCATTCTTTTTATAATTGTTATGTTAACATTCAAATTTTGGTATTTTGCAATTAAGTCTTATTTTGAAATTACAAATACGTTTCAGTAAGCATTTTGGACCATTTTGGCCTGTTTTCAAAATACCAAATTTAATCCTTTCATAGGTGGTCCCAAGCTGGCAAGGGCTGGGCATCATTATTCTATTCAGATCTCAATAGCTAACAACCTCAGCAAAATTCTATATAGCACTAATGTGTTCACAATATTAAATAAAGTATATGAATCAAGGCAGTTGATTATATAATATTTGATTGGCAATTTATTCTTTATTGTATACAATAACAATTTCTCACATTCAGAAACTTTCTGATGTATCTGCAGCAGATGACTTTTTAAAACAAAGCAATTTCTCCTTTTTTCACAATGTTTTCAACATTTGTTAGTAATTAAACCTTTATTTACATAGATTTACCATGTTTTGGCCTACATTCAAAATCGTCTGCTGCAGATTGGTTGTATGTGGGAATGGCTTAAACATATTAATTGATGTATGTGACTTTCTACAGTAACGAATTCTTCGTGATCAAGCATGGATTAAACAAAAGGCCCTTGTCATAGAGATTAAAGCTGTAACTAAAACCAACTAATGACATGGATGAACTCTCTCTTGATTTGTAATAGTAAATGAATGTAATGTTTTAAACACATGTATGTTTGTTTTATTGAATAGTTGTAATATATTGTCGTGTTCTGTACTTGTTTTGAGGCTGTGCCTTTTCCATATTATTTCGTGATGAACAAATCTTGTTTAAAGTCCAACAAAATGAGGGTTAGATCCGATAGTGTAGGTCCTCCCATAATTCCTCACTATGTCATGATTCGTTAGAGTACTAAAAATGGCTAAGAGGTTGAATCAGGAATAAGGTATATGAAAAACGCCCCTCATATACATTTCTGGATACATATTTTATCTTTTGTTTACACACAACGAAAAGTAATAAATTCCTTATCTAACGCTTTCGTCACTTGAATTTTTAAACATTTAAAAAGAGTCCAATGAGCATTAATATAATAAAGTAATACGAAAATAGTAAGTCAGCATACAATAGAACATACACTGGGATGAAGTTCATCAATATTAACATGTATCAATTATTACAAAATTTTAAAGAAAGCCTCATTATTTTCGACCTCGTATTAATACATTATATCTAGCGATCAATTATTGAATGTTAAGCCTTTATTTCTATAGTTGTATGTTTATCCTTTTCTAACAATAGTTTCCTTTTATTATTTAATCTTTAATTATAATAGGAAGTTGCTTATGATGATATGATGATGATGTTGGTGGTGGTGGTAATGAATCCCGGTCGTTTATACGTGTACATCTATGAACGCAAATTTATTTATAATCAAGACTCGTTCAGTCGTATACATTAAGAAGAATGCGTTTATTCATGTATCGACATGACCCGATCCTCCGCGGTTTATACGCGTAGACCTATGTACATGTATGTAAATATGTCTGTGTTGTATCCGTTTAATGTGACCCTGATCTAAACAGCTATATTAAACATTATCTTTCAATGTGATACAAATGTAGGATACATAAACGTTCAAACAAACCTGTTAATCAATTATTCCGTGAAATTAATCGGTCACAATGCCTCAACAAATGTCTAAGTTAATTATGTTGTGTCCCTGCCATATCTTCTACTTCCGCAATCTAATAGGTCAGATAACACTAAATTTACCAGCGAAATAATCTATTAGAAAAACCTGCCTTTCGCTTGAAAAGATAAGGTTTATCTCGCTGGTTGCATATATATGTAAACTTCAGTATATAAGATATGTTTACATGTATGTACGTAGTGCATTTGCTTAAATAACTGTTTTAGTATAGGTGGTATATCAACAATCTGTGTATGTTTATGTGGTATAGCAACAATATGTATGTATATGTGGTTTAGTAAAAATATGTGTACATGTATACACGGTTTAGCAACAAAATGTGTATGTATATGTTATATATTAACTTTCTCTCTATACGTATAGGTGGTATAGCAACAGTATGTGTATGTATATGTGGTATAACTACAAGATGTATGTACGTATATGTGGTATTAAAACAATTTATGCGCACGTATATGTTGTATAGCAACAATATGTGTGTAGGTATATGTTGTATATCAACAATCTGTGTGCATGTATATGTGGTATAACAAAAATCTGTCTATATGAATAGGTGGTATAGCAACAGTCCGTCAAAAAAATATATATGTGGGTATATGTACATGTATAGGGTATATCAACACTCTGTGTATATATGTATGTGATAAAGCAACAAACTGTGTATATTTATATGGGGTATAGCAACAATATGTGTATATGTATATGTGGTATACCAACAATATGTGTATATGTATATGTGGTATACCAACAATATGTGTGTATGTATATGTGGCATTAATTGACGAATGAGCGAACGAACGAACGAAAGGATCGAACGAACGAAAGAACGAATGAACGAATGTCCGATCGAACGAATAAACGAAGGACAGGCGGGCGTTCGAACGAACCTACAATTGAACGAGCCAATCACTGAATTAAATTAAATTATTTATGGGTTTAAGAAGGATCGACAACTAGAATCAGCCAGTTCTCAAGTATGCATGATCAGGAATGTAACGTTAACATTCAAAACGAAATAAAGAAGGAATATTTTAAGTAGTCTTATGCCTAAATATAGTTCCCACTACATGCATCTAATGCGTGAAGTAATCCATGCTTGTGTTTGATAAAGGGCGTACTG
Organism: Serripes groenlandicus; assembly: GCA_031761405.1. Taxonomy (NCBI): domain Eukaryota; kingdom Metazoa; phylum Mollusca; class Bivalvia; order Cardiida; family Cardiidae; genus Serripes; species Serripes groenlandicus. The sequence continues at coordinate 11,963,197 of JASEVX010000013.1, read as the reverse complement.
AATATCTAGTTACACACGCTTCACCCCTTTAACTAACATGTCACTAATAACAGACCCTTCTTTGAAAACATCTGTGCACTATATTTATGGATATTTTTTGGGAAACATCGTGTGGGAAGAAAAGACTCGTTCGTTTTGAACACTGTTTTCATTGTATCAGGTAAATTGTTGATTTAATTTCTCTTGGTCGATAAGAAAACCACAGTTGAACACTTTCCCTCATACGGGTGCATTAAGACGAATCTGCAGAATGAGACTTTTAAAAACGTCAAGGAAAACGGAGAAATATCTTGTATTTATCAAATGATTTCTTTGTAATACTGTTTTGAGCCTCATTCGTTTATTCAAAGAAAGTTTCTAAACTTTTACTTAGTAGTCAACTGCTCAAGACTTGTTGATTCTGGAACATTTATTTTTCTACTTCTTGACCGTTTCTGTTCAAGTTGAACTTGCACTTCATCCTCAGACAAATATCTTGACTGAAATAAAGGAAAACTATTCGCCATGGGCGCTTGAAAATTGTATACAGCCGTATATAGTCTTTATATGATATGTTTTACCCGTTACGTAATATTAATGTCAATAGTTGAGCACGATAAAAAAGGGTTACTTTATCCAAGATTGATCTCAGCCTACTATCTGAACTTAAATGAATATGAATTTATCTACGACTGACATCAGGGTACGATCTTGTGTGATATAACCATTTCCCACGTGAAGGCAGTCGCCAACGCATTTACAATCGACGACTTTTGAAAACATTGTAATAGAATGAGAAATTTTTCGAAACGAAAAATTTCTCATTTTGTCAAAAGGTTTTCAACTTTTAATTATTTAAACCTTCATTTAGAGAGATTTTTCGTGTATTCGCCAAGCTAAATTGACAGTCCCTTACTCTAGATTTGTTGTATTTAGGAAAGGGATAAAAGACACTTACTGAACATGCCTTCAATATACTGCATATGTGAAGAGTTTATGACGATCTTAAATGGTGACTTTAGTCAGCTACATGAATATAGACTAATATTTTGGTAAAGCATTAGTTTAACCCAGAGACATGTAAACACACCGGTGAGTCATTTGTAAAGGTGGGATATGCCACCACAACCATTTTCGAAGTCTTTGGTATGACCCATTTAGGGATCTAACGCGGGATATCCCGCATTGAGGCGGTTCGCTGTCACTAAGTGCTCCCGATTAGCCTGCGTTTCTGCGCGGTCCTTGAGCAATGGTTCAGAACGTAAGGAGGAGCATGTCGAGTGTGACTTACTCGACACTAGTCTCGACTAACATTCTTTCCGACGATTGTCACAGGTTCTTGCGACCGTTATTTGGACTTCGATGTACCTTTTGAATGAAGAGTAATTTCTCTTTTGGGCTAAATGTTTTCAACACAATTCAATATACATGTAACTATTATTTATAGAGAAGTTTCATACCTTTGTCAAAGTCGTCTGCTGCAGATGTGTCGTATGTGGCAAAGGGTTAATATATCTACCACCGTCTTCCTCATACGTTAATGAATAAATATACCGCGTCACAGTCATAACATTGCGGCCAATTCACCTACCCATGTATTTCCTAGTTTTCTCACACCAGTAATAAACACAACAGCAACTGGCTGCTTTTCCACATAGACTGTTCGTCCGTTGGTGAAAGACAAATGACGCTTGTCACATAGACTGTTAGCCCTTTGGTGGAAGACAAATGACGCTTGTCACATAGACTGTTCGCCCATTGGTGGAAGACAAATGACGCTTGTCACATAGACTGTTCGCCCATTGGTGGAAGACAAATGACGTTTGTCACATAGACTGTCAGCCCTTTGGTGGAAGGCAAATGACGCTTGTCACATATACTGTTCGCCCATTGGTGGAAGACAAATGACTATTGTCACATAGACTGTTATCCAATTGGTGGAAGACAAATGACTATTGTCAAATAAACTGTTCGCCCATTGATGGAAGACAAATGACGCTTGTCACATAGACTGTTCGCCCATTGGTGGAAGACAAATGACGCTTGTCACATATACTTTTCGCCCATTGGTGGAAGACAAATGACGCTTGTCACATAGACTATTCACCCATTGGAGGACGACAAATGACGCTTGTCACATAGACTGTTCGCCCATTGGTGGAAGACAAATGACGCTTGTCACATAGACTGTCCGCCCATTGGTAGAAGACACCACCGTCTTCCTCATACGTTAATGAATAAATATACCGCGTCACAGTCATAACATTGCGGCCAATTCACCTACCCATGTATTTCCTAGTTTTCTCACACCAGTAATAAACACAACAGCAACTGGCTGCTTTTCCACATAGACTGTTCGTCCGTTGGTGAAAGACAAATGACGCTTGTCACATAGACTGTTAGCCCTTTGGTGGAAGACAAATGACGCTTGTCACATAGACTGTTCGCCCATTGGTGGAAGACAAATGACGCTTGTCACATAGACTGTTCGCCCATTGGTGGAAGACAAATGACGTTTGTCACATAGACTGTCAGCCCTTTGGTGGAAGGCAAATGACGCTTGTCACATATACTGTTCGCCCATTGGTGGAAGACAAATGACTATTGTGACATAGACTGTTATCCAATTGGTGGAAGACAAATGACTATTGTCAAATAAACTGTTCGCCCATTGATGGAAGACAAATGACGCTTGTCACATAGACTGTTCGCCCATTGGTGGAAGACAAATGACGCTTGTCACATATACTTTTCGCCCATTGGTGGAAGACAAATGACGCTTGTCACATAGACTATTCACCCATTGGAGGACGACAAATGACGCTTGTCACATAGACTGTTCGCCCATTGGTGGAAGACAAATGACGCTTGTCACATAGACTGTCCGCCCATTGGTAGAAGACACCACCGTCTTCCTCATACGTTAATGAATAAATATACCGCGTCACAGTCATAACATTGCGGCCAATTCACCTAATCATGTATTTCCTAGTTTTCTCACACCAGTAATAAACACAACAGCAACTGGCTGCTTTTCCACATAGACTGTTCGTCCGTTGGTGAAAGACAAATGACGCTTGTCACATAGACTGTTAGCCCTTTGGTGGAAGACAAATGACGCTTGTCACATAGACTGTTCGCCCATTGGTGGAAGACAAATGACGCTTGTCACATAGACTGTTCGCCCATTGGTGGAAGACAAATGACGTTTGTCACATAGACTGTCAGCCCTTTGGTGGAAGGCAAATGACGCTTGTCACATATACTGTTCGCCCATTGGTGGAAGACAAATGACTATTGTCACATAGACTGTTATCCAATTGGTGGAAGACAAATGACTATTGTCAAATAAACTGTTCGCCCATTGATGGAAGACAAATGACGCTTGTCACATAGACTGTTCGCCCATTGGTGGAAGACAAATGACGCTTGTCACATATACTTTTCGCCCATTGGTGGAAGACAAATGACGCTTGTCACATAGACTATTCACCCATTGGAGGACGACAAATGACGCTTGTCACATAGACTGTTCGCCCATTGGTGGAAGACAAATGACGCTTGTCACATAGACTGTTCGCCCATTGGTGGAAGACAAATGACGCTTGTCACATAGACTGTTCGCCCATTGGTGGAAGACAAGTGACGCTTGTCACATAGACTGTTCGCCCATTGGTGAAAGACAAATGACGCTTGTCACATTGACTGTTATCAAACGTCGGAAATAATGTTGACCGAGCTGGGGTTCGAACTCACAATCCCTAGATTGACAGCCCACGACGCTACCGACTGAGCTACCGGGACACGGGTCTATAACATTGTACAATCTGTTTAGTCATTACTGTTATATGAGCCGTTCCGTGAGAAAACCAACATTATAGCATCTGTGTAATGTATCGTCCCAGATCAGCCTGCGCAGTCCGGGCAGACTGATCCGCGCCGACACATTTCGTATCAGGGGGATAGAGGTATAGAGTAATGATTCCTGAAACAGAAAATCCACAGGAGGCGAAAAGTGTCTATCCGGGTAAGCCTGCGCGGAATGCTTAGGCTGATCCGGGTCGATACTTTTCGCAGAGTCCACAATGTTGTTTTTCTCGCGGGATGGCTCATTTAGTGTGTATATGGTGAACAGGGGAGATCCTAATACGGTTGCACTAAGGGGCAGACTGATCTGGATTTTTTGTTAGTCGTCGAAAGGTTCGTAATATCGGTTTTGTTGTGATGTGGCTCACATTTTGTTGTTTATTGCAGATTATATTTCTTACGTCCTGTGTATAATACGTTCCACCTACCTATGAAGAATATAAATACCCATCCTGGGCCCAAGGCCTTGACTTGGCTATTTTAGCCTTAATACTGTCGCCTATGTTATTAAATGCATTTTTGCAACTAAGAAATCAAACTGGGCCAATTATCTAGGTAAGTTTGCTTTTATGATCTACCGCCTCTGTGGTGCAGTGGTAGAGATCCGGCTCGGTGCGGGAGGTCACATGTTCGATCCCCAACCGGGTCACACCAAAGCAATCTTTAATTGAATGGAATTTATCGCAGATTAACGAAGCTATGTTGCAGAAAAATATTAAATGGCGATTTAATCCACCTGCTGGTTCCCATCATGGAGGTTTATGGGAGAGATTGATTAGATCGGTTCGAGGGGCAATGAATGTTACATTATGTGAACAGATTCTAGACGATGAAAGACTATCCACACTCATGTGTGCAGTTGAAGCGATTCTGAATAGTCGGCCAATTACCAAGGCTTCAGATCAGTGCAACGATTTGGAGGCACTTACGCCAAACCATCTGTTGATTCAGAAACGTAAACCAAACCTACCACCAGGGATCTTCAACAAAAACGACAATTATTGCAGGCGCCGATGGAGGCAAGTACAATACATGGCCGAATTGTTCTGGTGACGATGGTTACGTGAATATCTACCTCTACCTCAAGAGAGACAAAAGTGGAACGAGAAGAAGCGAAACCTGAACAAGGGAGACGTAGTGCTTATCGTAGACCCTAATTCGCCAAGGAATTCATGGCCGTTGGCAGTGATTGAAGAAACAATGCCTGACCGATTAGGTTATGTTCGCCAAGTGAAAGTAAAAACTGCTACAAATACACTTGTACGACCAGTTGACAAACTGTGTGATATTCTGGAGATGGAATAAATACATTATAGTGTTAAAGGTAACATGCAGCCATTGTGCATGAGGACACGTTACTTAGCTTACTGATTCTTTGAAATTACTTTAGTTTAGATATAAGTATTGTTTACTCAATGGATGATAGAGTTTAGTATTAGTCTGAATACCTGATTAGCAATCATAGAACTTTCCTTCTTTGCTTGTACCAAAGATTTTAGTCTTGAATCAGGAGTTCTAGGATTGGCGATGTGGTGTTGTTATTTACCTTGTTAGTTGTTATTTGCATTTTGTAATTGTTTCGTAATTTGCATTACTCCTCAACTAGAGGGCTGGAGTGTAAGGGCCGAAAGTCTGTGTACGAAAGAGCGAAGTGTGAAAGTGAAGCGTAGCGAATGTGCTATGTTAGAAAGGAGAACCAGCTTTGATAAAGAACGACGTTGCATATGATCCAGAAAGATTGTGTACTGAAAACTAGAAAGAGTTATTCAAAAGTTGGTGAGTAGCTGAATCAAAGAACATTTAACTATTGTGCAGGCATTTCTATGTTAGTTATGCATCGTTTTTAACGGAGATATATTAACATTTAAAGTCTGCAAAATATGTCAACAAACATGTCGGCGTCCAGTGTTATACAGGTTTTCAACTTTCGTTTTTGTTCTCACGTTATTTCTGAATATTGCATCCTTTCCTATACTTATGTCATTTGGAAAACATGTTGTTGTAATAGATTATTAGCCTTTGTATGCAAATAAGTATGCATCACCACGCGTTTTGAGAACATGTTGTGCAGAAGTAATCCGGGTTCTAAAATATATTGTTATCGTAGAAACACGCATTTATTAGCTTCATTAAGGATATAAATTGGGTACTGTCATTGCAGTCATAACACAATTTAATCCTGTTTTTACGTTTTGAATACTGAAAGGTATGATTTAGTATAAGATATACTGATTGACATGTTATGTTTATTGCAGTTAATCGTATCAAATAAAAGTCACCGGGATACGCATTAGCCATTGGTTATCTCTTCCTACCCCTTGCCAGTACACTTTAAGAGCGGTTGTAATGGTTGCCCGCCCTAGCGCTAAGGGTTGTGGTTTTGGCATAACGACTGCATTATGTCACAACTAGGAAACGCCGTGATATAACTGAAAACATTAAACACCATACAGAGAAACTAGTATGATGTATGGCCTGTTCTGGCATACATGTATTCGATACGAATTATTCACAAAATCGATAGAGTGCGTATAGTAGTTAGTTTAGTTGAGTTTAAACTTAGTTATCTTGCATCGATTACGAAAATACCATGATATTACTGGTGTCACCCTACGCGTATCAGCAGTACTGGTAATTTACACAGGAAATATCATGATATAACTGGTGTCACTCTATGCTTATCAGCAGTACTGGTAATTTTACCCAGCAAATGTTTACTGCAATACTGTTGATAGTGTGCTTAAAACGCTATTTCAGCAAACGAATCACTTAAACATTTTGTAGGGAGCGGATAAAGACTAAGATCAGATGGCGCGAGTAAAATGTTCTTTACTATTTGCCCCAATACAGCCGGTTACTGATGCCTCGGCTGCAGACGACGTTTGAAAACAATGAGCAATTTCTGCTTTTTCAACAATGTTTTCAACTTTTTTTATTTTGCCTAGATGATTTCAAAGTCGCCTGCTGCATATTTGTTGTATTTGGGAAAGAGTTAAATTTCCCTAAATTTCTGGTTGCCGTCAATTAATGTTGCATTGCCTTAGAATAAATGGGAATGTATGGATTTTTTTTTTAAAGTTGTATTTATAACTATTTCTTTTTAGTCGGACAGTGAAGGCTCTGGTGGGACCGCATCGGTACATAGACTTACCCGAGTCTTCACTGTATAAACGTAAACTCGCCAGAAGCGGCTAACATATATGATTTTAAATTGTCTGCTTTTACAGAGATTAAGAACAAGTTTGAGAGAATTGCCTTCCTGGGGTCCTAAAGACACTGAAGCCAGAGACGAGTATAAGATGAAACAATCTGTATACGAAACAAGGCCTCTGAAACATTTACTACGCTATATGATATTGGGAACAACCAGAACAAATCCTGATACATCTATAAAAGATGAACTGGCTGATTTAAATTGACGATGGAGATTATTCAGCATATTTATAGATTCTTCGACTTATGAACCCCTTTCTTCGTTCAATAGACAGTGAAAAATGAAACATGTTTCTCGAAAACCCAGTACGTTTCTGTAATTTTCCGTAAGCCCTACTTAATTTCGATGAAACGGAATAATTGTGTATCGTTTAACGTCAATATCTAGTGGTGTGTATTATACAACTATAAAAGAGGAGCTTGCTGTTTTAAATTGCCGATATGGTTTATTCAGCATATTTATGGATTCTTCGACTCATGAACACTTTCCTTCGTTACATAGACAGTGAAAATGAAACATGATTCGCGAATATCCAGAACGTTTCTGTAATCTTTCGTAAAACCAGACTTAATTTCGTTGAATGGGAATAATTCTTATCGTTTAAAGGTAAAGTTTAGTGTTGTGTATTGGACGCAGCAAAATGATGTATTAAATCAGGGACACTATATTAGTTATTTGATCGTCCACCTTTCATGAGCAAAAAAATAATGATACGAAAAAAACAACATAAATGGGTTTTTTCGCTCATAGGTAAAATGTGTGAGATTTTCTTTTTCTTTTCAATAACCCATGAACCTTTCTGAAATGAAACTGGCAAAATCCCCGGGGGCCGCCATTTGGGGTATGTATAAAATGAGACGAAAAACACGGACTGAAAATTATTGTCGTCTTTTTAATAATATTTTTTCAAAACCTATTGTTTAGATCATTTAAGTGCTGTGTTATATTCTTAATTAACATTTGTTAAAAACAACAGCATTAGCCTACTATGCCCGACCCTAAATTTTGACTATACCGTAGCCAAAGAAGGACGTGACGTCATTTTCGTAACACTTCATCTTTGCGTAACGTCAAATGGAGCGACGTCGTTTCCCTCAAACAAAGTGGTATCAACATGAAAGACCCCACATTCCTATACATGAGGAATATACTTACTCGTACAAAGTAATAATTATTTATCAAACATTGTAGCAAAAAGATAACTTTCTTATAATGAACAATTGTTCTTTTGGCGACAATCTTTTTCTTAGTCGTCTGCTGCAAAGGCATCAGAAACTCTCTCTTTTAGGGAAAGGGTTTAGCAGAAATATGACCCCTTTCATAAGTTGTTCCAGTCATATTAACGAGTTGAAAAAGGCAGTCGCCAGGTGGCATCAGAAAAGGGAAACAGAAACTGTAAAAACAACGTTAACCCAACTATGCAATACGCATGGCCGTAACGTGACCCGTTCTATTACTTGTAAATGCAGCATGTCATCGCTTGGCGATTTTGGTCATTCTTATTTAATAGACGACAAGGTGTCATCGGTTCCCATGGAGTAATTAAGTTGTCTCTGCTTCCTTCCGCTATGAATACTTCGCTGTTTTCACGATTTCATCCGATGTCTAAAATCCATTGGATTCGTACCCGGTTTTTCATGTTTCGTTCGAGATCAACGATTCGTACCAACTGGTTTTCGCACTTTGCTCTTGGGTAACTGACTTTACCATTTTCTTTTCTTTATTTTTCAGTTTTCTAATGGCATGTTAAAAACGATTAAAGTGACCTTACAAACAAACAAAACATACTTAATAATTCTTGCTATATGTTGACTATACATGTGAACTTTCATAATGCTCAATCTTGATCATACATATCTTTCTTATGTGTTTTAATTACTTCTTTTTTTTTGTTTATATACTCCCGTTTTTGCTATCATACTTCTCCTAAACTGGAAGGAGAATAGACTTTCACCTCACCTTCCTAAGCTTGTGTCACACTTAACTTATAACTAGACGCAATACACCTTAATATATGTTAATAGTTAAGCACCTATGGGTTTTTTTATCTAATGGATCTAGTAAGGGGATTTAAAACAGTTTATTGGTAAAATAAAATTGAGAAACTTCAGCTTGCATGACACATTATAGTTGCAGTGAATGTTAAGGAAACCGTAAACCAAATGGTTTCAGACTAAACTTGTCATTTCACGACTACATGCTGAATATCACATAGATCGTAGAATGTAAAACGTTTAATCCCTACGTCAATATTGACCCTTTCTGCTCGTGGTAACCTTTTTATATAGGCTATGGTAGAAATATAGGCACATCTCGGCCTTCTTGTTTGAAATAAAGGGACATTTGGCCTTCTTTTTCGAAATATTTACATCCTGTCAAGATACAAGATAGATACAAAGTTTTATTTGATTAGAGGCCACCGGCCCATTACAACAAAATATAATATTACAAACAATTTTAAAGACCTTAATAGAAGAATTGATAGAATGTAAACATTGGTAACATTATTCATGCACATAATTCATACTGTATAATCACATTGGTTTTATTGAAATTTGATATGTAACCTAAAATAAAGATACATGCTATTTATTCAATTTATGTATTGCGGTAGATCGTATCGACCAATGGGGGTTCGAAGAAGAAGGGTGAAGTGAATGACAAGTCAGGCTGTGTGAAAGGACATTTTAATAAAATGTCAAGGACTCTTGTGGGCCAGTTTTGACCCACTTAGTCACTAATAAACATAACATGGACATTACAATAAAATGTAAATGACTCTTGCGGGTCAAACTGACCCACTAAGTCCATAATAAACCGGACATTCACTTCCCATTCTGGGCGGACAAAGAAAAAAAACCGCCGCCGGAAATGGGAGGTGATTCAATATACAACAATATTTAACACAAATAATATACACGTTGCAGTATCCCACTAAAAGTATACCACAACTTAAAGATAACAAGAACGAATTGAACCTCGTGGTGGAGGATGGGAGGTGGTGGATTTAAAATATTTTCCTAGAGATTTATTCTCGATGCTGTCGTTCCGAGATATAATACAAGAGTGGAGAAGACAGCCAGCGATTGGCCCATAAAGGCCACGTGATAGCCTCTTCTTTTGATTGGTTCACGCTTGCATATACAAGAGGGGTGCAATTGATTCCTGCAACCGAACTTATGTAGAGTTGTTCCAGGTATTAATCGAACAAGGTTATAGGTTATATACACTTAATGTCCTACCATCCATAAATCATTTTATGTTGCATAAAATATAATTTATGTATTGCGGTAGATCGTATCGACCAAGGGGGGTTCGAAGAAGAAGGGTGAAGTGAATGACAAGTCAGGCTGTGTGAAAGGACATTTTAATAAAATGTCAAGGATTCTTGTGGGCCAGTTTTGACCCACTTAGTCACTAATAAACATAACATGGACATTACAATAAAATGTCAATGACTCTTGCGGGTCAAACTGACCCACTTAGTCCATAATAAACCGGACATTCACTTCCCATTCTGGGCGGACAAAGAAAAAACCGCCATGAGTAACACGACGCCCAAGAACCCGCGCATGGTTGATAACACGGAGATTTTGCACTCATTTTTGCTGCTACCCTTGATTTGTACGAAATTTAAGCAATGTCAAAGAAGATTAATTAATTATATACAGCATTGAATGCAGGTGCAACATTGCAGCTTTATCACTGTCAACCCTACTACCCACCCTAGAGAGTAGACAAATTTTACGCGCTAAAGTCTCGGGTTTTGAACTGTTTCAAGGTATATCTAAATCCCACGACTACACCACCACGTTTGTGCAGCTTTATCACTGTCACGCGATGGCGGCACAGTCCTAGGGTTTGCCCCGATAGTTTATGGGTTGTTTTCCACCTTGGTGAAATGTGGTGCCGAGTATATCCAAATCCCACGACTACACCACCACGTTTGTGCAGCTTTATCACTGTCACGCGATGGCGGCACAGTCCTAGGGTTTGCCCCGATAGTTTCATTATGGGTTGTTTTTCACTTTGGTGAAATGTGGTGCCGAGTTCCATGCAGCCAACACTTATATAAATGTTTGAGCGACATTGAGCTGAGCACTTTTAGTTATAAAAGATATTAACATGAGTCTGTTTATTCCGAATGGGACTGACCACACATGTGATACTGTAACAGATACATTTTAGAATTGAAAATGAAAAACAAACAAAACACAACATAAACAATATAATAGTTCATGAATTGAGATCCAAGTATAAAAAGGTCCAGCAACTCCTCCGCTTTATTACGGTAGGGTTTGAGAACTTTTGTGTTGGTTGTGAAGATATTTAGGTAAACACTTGTGGAACTTCCACAAACCGACAGGAACGCAAGGTTAGAATTCAAGGCATGTTTAAGTAGAAATTGCTAATGGTTGTATTCGAATGTACTTTTTGAATGCTAAAGATTTCCAACGGCCCAGCTTCTGAATTTGAGTGGCTGGCATGTTTAATAAGTGGGCATGTGTAGCCCCGCCAATCCGCAGAGAGTGACAGGTATAGCGGTTTGGGTCAAGATGGCATTTTGTAACTAATTTCTTTAGAACCCTGCTGAACTCGGAAACCGTGAGCGGCTTCCCATTAGGATGTTGGAAAAGGGGGCCTTGACTTAATGTAGCATAGCGCATATATCTTGCTAAAGCTCTTACAGGACAAATCGATTTTTGTGGCTGCAATGAAAGAGGTATTTTTTCATGCCGAGTGTTTAAAGGATTTAATTTCGATAGAGATACTAGTTAGTTTTGAATCGCTGTGTTCAATTTGAACATTTTCCTTTTGTATAAGGTTGCTGTGACCTAGGCGAGATAGAGTTAATTCGCCAATTCTAAAAAGACCGAAAAATGCTACCAGAATCACGGCTTTGTAAAGCGCAACATAATAATTGGATTTACCCAAGGATGGCAGTAGTAACATGATGCTTGTCAGGTCTTTAAGACTGAAGGGTAACCGTTTGTCTTTTGTTTGATTTCGTCTCATGCCATGTAGCAGCTTTTTTATCAGGAATGAATCTGCCGGGTTAGGGAGGTTGTTAATTTTGTGGACATAGGAAATAGCTGATATCATGGATGTAACCGATGAAGGACTTAGGTTTTGGTGGTGGCATGTTGATATGAATTGCCCTAAACGGGTGGTAGATATGGGCATGACTTTCCTATGGGGGTGATGAATTAGGTGAAAAGCCTTGTAATGTTTCCAAGCGTTCCTGTAGCTATTTAATGTTGAGGGAGCAAGAGAGTTATTTAACATAGTGATGACAATGTAGTTTAGTGACCTGTTGCAGATGGTCTGGAACGGTTGTTGCGTCTTTTTCCATATGAGGTGTTAATTCCCGAAACTTGGCCACCTGAAGCCGAGAAAGGAGATCTGGTAGTACATTCTTTTTTCCAGGAATATGCTCAGATTTGACTAAAACATTATGAGTCATGCATGCTAGCACTAGTCTACGGACTAAGGACATAATTGAGGGTACCTTAGCTGTTTGTTTATTAATGATGTGCATGACCGCTATGTTATCTGTGTGGAGAACAATGAATTTGTTCTTAAGTTTAGTCCCCCATATTTCCAATGCAATTACAATTGGGAAAAGCTCTTTGAATGTGATGCCTTCCTGTTTTAATTTGTCCGGCCATTTTCCATAGAAGCATGATTTTTGGAAAATGGCTCCGAACCCTAATGAGCCGGCTGCATCTGTATGCAAGTGTAATAAGTCTGATTTTAACCAAATTTGGTTTAAAAGCAGGATTTTTCCGTTAAAATTATCGACGAAAAGCATCCAGGCGGCTATGTCCCGTCTGTGTTCCTTATTGATTGTGATGTAATGGTTGGTCTTTGATTTGGTTTTTGTTAAATCGGTGAGCCGGCGTAGGAAGGGGCGCCCTGGCAGAACTACCTGACAACAGAAGTTAAGGTAGCCTAACAGTGATTGAAGCTGTTTCAGTGTTATAGTTCGTTTTACTGCTTTAAGTAGGGTACGGAGTTTTTCCAATTTGTCCTGGGGGAGACGTGCTTCCATCTTCATAGAATCTAATTCGAGCCCCATGAAAGTGATTACGGTGCGAGCTGTTTCTGTCTTTTCCTTTTTGATAGGAATGCCCACCCATTTGCAAAATTGCAGAAAGAGTTGCAAATTTTGTTGGCAGATTTTGGAATTTGGAGGACCGATAATAAGGTAGTCATCCAATATATGAATCATATGCTGTATATGTATTTGCTTAAGAGAAATGTGTTCAATAGCAGAACTAAAGCGTTCAAAACGTGCTGGTGCAGAAGAGCTGCCCATTGGTAGACAGGAGTCATAAAAATATTTATTTTGAAATTGGAAACCTAACAGGTTATGGTCGTCTGGATGTACTGGAATTATTCGGAAAGCTGAATCAATGTCAGTTTTGCTGAGAAGTGCCCCAGGGCCCAATAGGAGAACTTTGCGAACTGCATCGTCGAAAGTAGCATAAGTGACTGATGCAAGGTTTTTGTCAATATACGTGTTAACGGAATTACCTTCTGGGTAACTTAGGTGGTGGATAAGGCGGTACTGGTTAGGATCTTTCTTAGGGACAAGACCTATGGGACTGACACGCAGAAATGGAAGAGGTTTGGCTGGAAAAGGACCTTTGATGCGCCCTGAATCCAGTTCCTTTTTAATTTTTTGAGCCACCAGGGACGGATTGTCACGGCAAGATTTAAGGTTTTGGCAAGAGGTGTTTGTTTGTGGACCTGCGTATCCCAATTTAAACCCATGTTTAAACCCATTTATGATATATAGAGCCAACGGGTAGCCCTTGAGAAAGGGCGCTAATTTGAGGAAGTTAACTGAGGTTGTTGGGTCTTTGGGATTTGGTATGTGCGTTTGTGGTGGGAAAGGATCCATTGGCACTAAATTCTTTTCTGGGTGAGGGGCAGTTAAATGCTGTGTGTTGCCCCCTGCAGTAGCCGCATATATGTGGCATGTTACATCTTGAGCTACTGCAGCCTGATCTTTTATTGAAATTCCAGCAGGTGTAGTCCAGAAATCTACTTTTGGTTTTTGCACCACTTTTTCCTGCAGGAAAGGGCCGAGCCGTTTGGCTTTGTTGGCTAAAGGAGGTACAGGCCATTAACCAGAATTCCGTGTGGAGCCTATCCCACGGAAGGGGGTTGCACTCTCTGGCCATGCGAAATTGAGTGTCATTGTATGCGAATGCAAGACCAGGTCTACTTGCTGCAATATCCCGCACAATCTCCATATATTTCATGAGTTGGGGCGTTTCTAGAAGGAATTTGGACGAGTAGATAGCCACAAACCGAATAAATGCAGACGACCAAACCTCGATACTGCTAATTTTTTTAGTTTTTGTGGTTGGCTGAAGGGATACGTTGTTTAAGTCCGCGTTGAATTGAAGGGAGAAATTTTGGTCTTGCTGTGCATTGAGAGCATTTGGTAATAAAATGGACAGATGAATATATTGATATGCCCAAATACTTTTCTGCAGTGATTTTTTTATTTGGTTTGAGATTGGGCTACTACTCGGATCTTCGAACAAATTTCGCCCACTAATACCTGTTACGTTTGCAGAATGTGTATTTATTATGATATCACTTTCCACATCACTGTCGTCTTCTTGTTCCATGGCTTCTGTGGCTGTATGCATCCCCGGTGGTATGGACAGAGTTATAACTTTATTGCGTGTCAGACGTCTCTGCTACAAGTTTAGTTCAGGTTCCGAGTCAGAGTCGGACGAGTCCTGGTGTACCACAGAAATTGAGGACACATTGTGAGACGGCGTTGACTGCACTGCCTTTGCTACTGCGACCGGAATTTTGCTCCTTTCCTGTCGACCCTGAGAAACAGGCGTGGCTTTCCCTGTTCTTGCTACCGCAACCGGTAAACGGCTTATTTCAGGTCTGATCTGTTTGGGTTGTGATGCACGGTTGCTTGCTTCATTGTCATTGCAGCATAAGCATCGACTCACCGTCTGAGAAGATGAGCGCCGTCGTTTCATCTGAAAGTATGAAAATGGTTAGCCCTGGGACAATTTTGTTGGGTGTGGCTGTATTCTGCCAACCCACCTGTCTCATCCAGAGCAATTGAAAACACCGTATAGATTACTCGGCATGAATAAGCAAGTAGCATTGTGTATGGAATGCACCGCATTCAATCAATTATTGAATTAATGTCCTGAATTGGGCGC
This sequence comes from Serripes groenlandicus, assembly GCA_031761405.1. Classification (NCBI taxonomy): domain Eukaryota; kingdom Metazoa; phylum Mollusca; class Bivalvia; order Cardiida; family Cardiidae; genus Serripes; species Serripes groenlandicus. The sequence goes on along the minus strand of JASEVX010000013.1, from coordinate 11,947,930 downwards.
ACCGCACTGCAGTTGTGGAGAAATCTTAAGGCAAGGAGCTGCATGAATAAACAGAGTGCATATTCACAGATGGAGTGCACCGCACTTCAGTTAATAATAAATCTTAAGGCAAGGAGCTGCCTAAATAAAAACAGTGAAGCTTCACAGATTGGAGTGCACCGCACTCAGGTAATGTACTGACAAATAGAGTGCACCGTACTCAGGTAGGGAACCGACATAATAGAGTGCACCGCACTCAGGTAGCGAACCAACATAATAGAGGCACCGCACTCAGGGAGCGTACTGACCACATAGTGCACCGCACAGTTCATGCATGAAACATCTGATTAGCGCACCGCACTGTAATAAGAATGGGGTTCTGAACTCTAAGTATTCCTTAAAGCAAAAAGGTGGGTGCACCGCACTCCAGTTATGAACTGTTATCGTGAAAGACAAGCGCACCGCACTTCTACATACCAACCGCAGAGCGCACCGCACCCTAGAATATTGTAACTGTTATGTTTGACTTAAATGGACGAACGTGTACCATGTATAACTGTACTTTGATACATTGACTGAAATTTATAAACCGCTGACAGCAGGAAGTGTGACTGTATGGTAATGCATGAAAGAATGCAGTACAACAAATGAGTAGTGCAATATTGCAATTGTACCTAAATTTAGTAAACACCTAAGTAAGTAAGGCTGATGCGATATCGCTGACTAGGGCCAATCATATAAATACTCAATGATAGGTTAAAATATACATATCTATAAGTGAATCGTGGACCGTATCGCTGCAACTGTGGCTGCTCTTAGGTTTGACAGCAATTTGAACTGCCCATCCCTGGAGAGGTGACAACCATCGGCACAGAAATTGTTTTCTTTGGATTCCTTGGACCAAAATCCTTTCATTCTCCAAAGAAACGCTTTGTTTGGGAAACGAACAGGTAAAGTTGTTGACAGGAGTAAATTTACAGTGTCCACTCTGTCATTAAACCACTCCCTGTCCACCGGATATCGAGATCTCACTGAAGGAGTACATCGGTGTAGAATTTGACCAACAACCACTTTGGGAACTTGTAGGAAATGCAATGAATAGTCAACCATATCACACAATCTATCCACGATCCCGTCTACTGTCAAATTAATGTCGTTAATGTCGTTGGTTCCGATTAAAATGATTAAAATGTCCGGCGAAAAATCAGACACAACTTCCAGTTTTTCCCTCAGCCTGTCTATTGTGGCTCCTGGATATCCCGAGAACTGGATGAGTGGATTCCCCTGCAGGCCTAAGTCATATTTAAGCGACGGCTCCTCTCTGATAAATCGTTTTATGCGAGAAACAAACGAGTGTCCAAATAGTTGCACCTTCGTGGGCGCAGACATCTTGGATTCCGTAAACAAGAATCTGGGTCACTGACGCAGACAAAGGAATTCCAACACAAATCCGTAAATCAACAATTCTCCGATGTTGTCACCTCAAAGAACACCACAGTCTTATATACAACACTTTTTAACATACGATTACGAAAGTTAAATACCTTTAAACGTATGAATAAAGCGTAATTATCTAGAAATTTAAAATATTTTCCTAGAGATTTATTCTCGATGCTGTCGTTCCGAGATATAATACAAGAGTGGAGAAGACAGCCAGCGATTGGCCCATAAAGGCCACGTGATAGCCTCTTCTTTTGATTGGTTCACGCTTGCATATACAAGAGGGGTGCAATTGATTCCTGCAACCGAACTTATGTAGAGTTGTTCCAGGTATTAATCGAACAAGGTTATAGGTTATATACACTTAATGCCCTACCATCCATAAATCATTTTATGTTGCATAAAATATCATTTATCTCGTTTATATAACTGACTAAGTTTGCATGAAGATATATACGTACACCAATAAACGCCCCCACATACATATTCACATAAATATATGCACATATGTACATACACGCGCACGCACGCACATGCATACGGCATATCCGATTATACAATGATCAAAATGATATGAGCGCTCAATAACTACAATAAAATCAAACTAAATGAAGGTATAACTTAGTTGTTGCTGTTATTAATATCAGCTCGTACTTTGAAGGCAAAATATATAAACGACGCCACTCCGTAAATGACATTTGTTGATTTGGAAGACATCAGTAAATTAAACTGGTGGATCGAACAATTACGCCAGTACTTTCCGTTTATATATTTCTTGCGAAGTTCCTGCAGTTTAGAGCACTTTAATAAGAAATGATACTCATTTCCAACTCCGTCGCCACATAGTTTGCAAATCCTCTCATCTCTTTCTATATTAAGATGTTTTCCTGTTTCTATTTCTAGATTATGGCAGGCTGTCCTGAAAGTAGACATAGCTCTACGATACTTTCTCATGCTTATAACATCTAAATATTTTTCATGGACAAACGAATCTTTGAAGTGTTTATATAGTATCAGTTTCTGGTTATCTGCTACAGAAGCTGACCAGTCTTGCACAGCCTGATCTTTTAAAAGTTGAGAAAATTCGCAAAGAAACAGTCTTCCATTCAGGACACACTGGCGTTCCCATACATAACCAAAACCGAATCTTTGTAACAATAGTTTTACTGAAGTAACCCAATTTTTCTGACCAGATTCATCGTACAATTTCAACATCAAATAGCATTTTTTAACTAGTCTTGTTTCCTGCATATTAAGAATGGTTAGCCAGTATTTTACACTTTTTTTGAAATATTCTGTCCTTAATGGGTGTTGACCACAATCTCCAAAAACAGCTGATTTTGATGCAGACTTACTAACACACATGTATCTACGATAGGCGTATGTTTGCACTGATTCTATAGAATTGTGCAAGTGTACACCCCAAATCTCAGCCCCATATAGCAGGATAGGCACTATTTTAGTTTTAAATATATTAAAAAATACTCTAGCCGGTAACTGGCCAAATTTGTGCAATTTCGATAGAACCGATATTAACGCTCTTTTCCCTTTGACTGCCTGTGCTGTGTCCATACTGAATAACGACATGCGTTGAGTAAATGTGAGACCAACGTATGCAAACTTCGGTACCACTTCTAACATACTATCACCATAAAACCACTTTTCCTTTCGTGACAAGTTACCTCCCTTTTAAAATACCATAACTTTGGTTTTTGAAGTATTGACCAATAGACCGCTGTTTGTACTATACTGCTGCAGTTTATTAAGGAGTCTTTGCAAACCATATACTGTATCCGCTATTAAACCTATGTCGTCTGCAAACATAAGAATTAAAACTTCTTCAATATCGGGGAAAATCTGTATTCCACGTATATTACTGTTTGCTATTAGTTTTGCCAATTCATTGATGAATATGCAAAATAATGCAGGAGAGACCAGGCATCCCTGTTTAAGACCCGTTGGGCATAGAATTGGAGTAGACAGACCATCACTAGATCGGATACGGGTAGTCACTCTATTATACATGCTTAAAAGGGTATTATATAGTTTTCCCTGTATGCCATTGTCTTGTAGTATAGACCATAATTTGTGCCTATTTACCTTATCGAATGCTGGTTTAAAATCTACGAAGGCCACATAAATTTTACCATGTTTTTTTGCGAGTGTTTTATTTATTATGGCTTGTAGTATGAAGGCATTGTCTACAGTCGAATAGTTTTCTCTGAAACCAGCTTGTACCTCAGACAGAATACCGTATACATTCAAGTAAAAGGTTAGCCGCCGATTTATTACGCATGAGTACACTTTACCTAAAACGTCTAATAATGAGATACCGCGGTAATTCTCGGGTGAGTTCCTGTCTCCTTTGTTATAGATTGGCACCAAGATAGAGCTACTCCACGATACCGGATATACTCCAGAACTGAATATTCTATTAAATAGCCTGTTAAATATGACGAGTAAATCTTCACCACTATTAATAAAGAAATCTGGTGTAATCTCATTTTGCCCTGCACTCTTTCCACATTTTAATGACTTCAACGCACCCATGATTTCCTCGTTTGTTATCTCAGAGTTAAAGATGCAGTCTTGTATTTCGTCGAGTTGAGTATCGTTACCGTAACCTATGTGTATATTTGTTGCCTGGTTATCTGTATATGCTGTAGCGTCAAATTCACTGTCTGCTTGCACAGGTTATTTAAATGTACTGAACTGCATCTGCTTCCTTTAAGTCATGCTTCAAAACCATGCGCGGCGTCTTTGATGCTTTGCATCAAAATTCTTCTTGTACATGTTTATAATACATTTAAATCAAATGTCACATATCGGAAAAAACAACAATATGGACTGTGCGTAATGTAATGCGCAGGCTAATCCGTGCCGACACATTCCGTCTCAGGGAGATATAGGTAAAGAGTAATGCTTCCCGAAACAGAAAATCCACAGGAGGCGATACGTGTCTGTCCGGTTAGCCTGCGCGGCATACTTAGGCTGATCCGCGGGTCGATGCTTTACGCAGAGTCCATGTTGTTTGTTTACTCGCGGGACGGCTCAAATGTTAAAACCGCGGTAGGTTTATCCGTATTCGACTAGTATAATTTATGATAGTTAAATTGGTTAATGTTTTACTGACATGACCCTTTTTGACACATCTGTAGCAGACGACTTTTTAAAATTTAATGAGCAGTTTCTTGTTTTACCACAATGTTTTTTCCGGCATATGTCATCAACGTCGTCTGCTGCCACATTGTTGTATGAGGGAAGGGGTTAATTACCGGTATAGTCGAAAAGGAAATCTGGCACCAACGCACAGTGGTTATGCTACAAAAGGTAACCCTCTGGGCCTATCAGACTACTTGAGCATAATTTAACCTTTCCCTCATATAGACGCATTTTGACGCATCTACAGCAGACGACTTTTGAAAACAATTTGTCAAAAGGAGAAATTGCTCATTAGTATCAAATTAATTGAATTTGCACAATTTGTTCAACTCTTTTCAATTTTATAATTTCCCTTTTTAGAGAGTTTCCGTATTTGTGCCATGATATCTTCAACCATAGTCGTCTGCAGCAGATTTGTTGTACGTGGTAAATGATAAAACAGACTATGACGAACGCCGTTAAATCTCCGTTGCCATGTCACATACCCATGTCTTTGCAGGTATTTCTGTCATTCGAGCACGTTTTAATTTAGGAATTCGTTGCGTTCAACCGATACTTGAACCCTTTTCCCACTAAGATAACATTTGCAGTAGACGACCTTTTTAACGTCTTGGAAAAGTATCGAAAATATATATACATGAAGGTATGAATTCGAATAGAGTTGAAAACATTGTGGCAAGAGAGAAATGGCTCATGATGAGCAATTTCCCCTTTTGCCACAATGTTTACAAAAGTTGTTTGCTGCAAATGCACAACAAATGCGTCTACACCTGGGAAAACGATAACTGCACCATTATCATAGTATTTGTGGATATTAACTCTGTTCTGCATTTCAGATATGTTTTGGCAAACTAAGTACTCAATCTATGCTAAATAACTGGCGGGATATTTTGCGGGAAAGAGTCGCAAACGACCTGATATATTTTCAATAAAAACGTTCATACATAAAATAATGTTCGTAAAGTTATGAATAGTGTTGGTTTTATATGCGATACATGTACCACTTGACAAGATATATAAAACCAATAAAACCTCAAATATTGCGAAAACACGTCAACATTGAATGATTTATTTTTTATAGACGGATACCTTTCTCTATCTAAATCAGTTCTCCGCATATCGTCTTAATGAACGTAACAAAATACCAGAATTATCGTAGTTACTTTGATTTTAGAATATATGCGACATTGATATAAAATACACTGCCGGTGTGATTGCTCAAACGATCCATACAAACAATACAGATATTTGTTTTAACATATAAATATCAATGTTAATAGTGATAGACAAAGGTTCGAGAAATATAAAAATAAAGATGCAAGTTTACTATTATCCCACTGTACGTGACTTTAATCATTTCCCATATACATCAAATATGCAGCAGACGACATTGAACATGTTTAGTCGAAAATATTCAAACTCTCTATAACTGAAAGAAGAGTAATATAATAAAGTTGAAAACAGTGTGGTAATTGAAGAAAATGCTCATTGTTAGCAATTTCTCCTTTTGTGAAAATGTTTTCAAATGTCGTCTGCTGCAGGGGCGTCTAGAAACTGTAAAAACAACGTTATCCCTACTATGCAATACGCATGGCCGTAACGTGACCCGTTCTATTATTTGTAAATGCAGCATGTCATCGCTTGGCGATTTTGGTCATTCTTATTTAATAGACGACAAGGTGTCATCGGTTCCCATAGAATAATTAAGTTGTCTCTGCTTACTTCCGCTATGAATACTTCGCTGTTTTCACGATTTCATCCGATTTCTAAATTCATTGGATTCGTACCCGGTTTACATGTTTCGTTCGAGATGAACGATTCGTACCAACTGGTTTTCGCTCTTTGCTCTTTGCTCTCGGGGAACTGAGTTGACCATTTTCTTTTGTTTATTTTTCAGTTTTCTACTGGCATGTTCAAAACGATTAAAGTGACATTACAAACAAACAAAACATACTTAATAATTCTTGCTATATGTTGACTATACATGTGAACTTTCATAATGCTCAATCTTGATCATACATATCTTTCTTTTCTTTTTTAATTACTTCGTATTTTTTATTTATAGACTCCCGTTTTTGCTATCATACTTCTGCTAAACTGGAAGTAGAATAGACTTCCACCTCTCCTTCCTAAGCTTGTGTCACACTTAACTTATAACTAGAGGCAATACACCTCAATATATGTTAATATTTAAGCACCTATGGTTTTTTATCTAATGGATCTGGTTAGAGGATTTAAAACAGTTTATTGGTAAAAAAAAAAATTGAGAAACTTCAGCTTGTATGATACATTATAGTTGCAGTGAATGTTAAGCAAACCGTAAACTAAATGGTTTCAGGACTAAACTTGTCATTTTACGACTAAACTTCATATGCTGAATATCACATAGATCGTAGAATGTAAAACATTAATCCCTACGTCAATATTGGCCATTTCTGCTCTTGGTAACCTTTTTATATAGGCTTTGGTAGAAATATAGTCAAATCTTGGCCTTCTTATTTGAAATAAAGGGACATTTGGCCTTCTTGTTCGAAATATTTACATCCTGCCTGCTTGCACAGGTTATTTAAATTTACTGAACTGCATCTGCTTCCTTTAAGTCATGCTTAGTAGTGTTAAACTAAAGGGAGTTATCCTCGGCATTTAGGAGTACAATCCTCGGTAAAGGGAGTAATCCTCGGTATGAGCAAATCCTCGGTAAAGTGAGTAATCCTCGGTATGGGCAAAAACTCGGGAGCACAATCCTCGGTGATGCACCATTTCCTCGTTATCATATGGCATCGTTAAACCGTGTCATCCGAGACGGATGCGTGTCATCTGAGACGGATGGTAATCGTGTTTTTAAAAAGCGGGAAAAGAGGGACACAGTGGACAGGCGCGGTTTTCCGATAAAGCAAGGGAGAAGACCGATGCGAGTCAACAGTTAAATGTAACGCGTTTATGACGTCCCTTTAAACACTGATAATTATATATAACTAATTCAGACCTTTAACATTCATATTATTCATTTCAATGTCCATGGAGTATGAAGAAAGATGAATGATAAGAAGAAACGAAACATATTAAACAAGTATTACTTTAAAGAAAACAATCCAGCAGCGTATGCCGGACCGCAAAAATTACTAAATGCGTTAAATCGGAAGTATCCAGACGTGTTTACTATTAAGTATGTGCGACAATGGTTGGGCAATCAAGATTCATACGCTTTACAGAAACCGGTTCATCATCGTTTCAAGACGGCGAATGTTCGTGTAACTTCTATTAATGAGCAATGGGATATAGATTTGCTTTCAATGGCCAATTTGGCAGATGAAAATAATGGCATACATTTTCTTCTATTTGCAATCGATATCTTGTCGAGAAGAATATGGATACGACCGCTTAAAAACAAAACGGCCAAGGTTATTTTGGAAGCGATGAAAAGTATATTACGTGAGCAAAAACCAAAAAAAGTACGAGCTGATCGTGGATCAGAATTTGTTAACCGTTGGTTTAAAAGACTTATGAAAGAAGAAGAAATTTACTTTTTTACAAAGCAAAATCCCACGAAAGCGAACTTCGTTGAACGTGTACAACGTACAATTAAAACTTCGCTTTACAGAATGATGAGACAGAAACGTTCATATCGTTACATCGATTCCCTAGAGGCCATCGCCAGTAACTACAACAATACATCGCATAGAAGTTTAAATGGATTAACACCTAACCAGGTTAATAAAAAAAACGAAGCTGATGTTTGGGCTTATATGTATTTAAAAAAGAAACCACTAATGAAAACCAAACCCGTTTTAGATATATAATGGGTGATTTAGTTCGCATAAGTTTTACGAAACAACCGTTTCGTAGGGCCTATCAAGAACAGTTTACTACGGAAGTATTTAAAGTGTCTGCTAGATTGTTGAAACAAGGTATACCTATGTATAAATTGAAAGACCTGAAGAATGAAAGCATTAAAGGTCTGTTTTATACGAAAGAGTTACAAAAGGTTGATAAAGACGAAAACAGCTTGTGGTTTATTCAGAGAATCATACGAAAGAGACGACGAAACAAAAAGCTACAATACTTTGTCGAGTGGCAGGGATTTCCCAAGACATTTAATAGTTGGATAGACGCGCGCGATGTGAAAGACGCAAGTAAGAACGTATCGTAAATAATTATGGATCGTTACATTTATATAAAAAGTGACGAAAGTAACTCTTATTTCACGGATAATCAGACTAATAAGTTTAAGATACATTTAAAACTACCTTTATATTTAACCGGAGTTTGGAAGGTGGCATTAGTTCAATTTCGTGTTAGAGAGAAGGTGAAATCGAAAGCAACGGATGCTATTTACATATATTCAGATCTTTGCAAGGAAAGTATTGTATACGGTGAAGAACGACCTCTACTAAGACGACTTGGAAAGAATAAAAAAGCTGAGTGGAATTATATTTTTGATAATCCATTTTACGTTACGGTGAAAAGGGGTGAAGTGAGAGAATTCGAAATCTATATAAAAGATGAGAACGATATATACGCGTCAGAATTGAGTGGATCAGCATACTTAACACTACATTTAAAGCCTTACCCGTTTTTGTAAAAACATGAAATTATATATACCTAATCCGCAAAAATGGGTCGACTTCTTCGATCGCGTTAGCTCCGGAAGTGCATCTTTAAACCAATCAGGCGGTGGTAGACGATTACAGGTGATATCTGTCGATCATTCAAAAAGTAGTGATAACAAACAGTATCCTGTTAGAACAGTTTTACCTGCAGAGCAAACCACTGCTCAAGCTAAATCGGAATTACAAAGAGAAGATAAAAATTCAACTACAGTTGCGGATATGCTTCAGACAAGTAAAGGCCGTCGACGAAGAGGGATCAAAAGGAAAAAACCTCTAAAAGAAATTCGAATAAACGTGTAAAACGACAAAGTGGTGCAGGTAAAACGACAAAACGTGCTGGGAAGAAGTATAAACGGAGAAAGCATAGTTCTAAACGATCACGTGATATTTTTGAAATTAATTAAAGACAATGTCGGTGTTTAACGAAGAACAGTTTTAAGAAGGACTCGTGTCTGAACTTGCTTTATTCGATTTGCCACCAACTCAAAACAGCGTAAACGACGTATACTATGAGGAAGTACGTCCAGTATCTCAGGTGTCAGACGACAGCCCTTTCGAGTTTAGAATTCATTCACAGAATTCTAGCGATTATTGTGATCTAAAGAATTCTCAATTATATGTTAAATTACAAGTTGAGAAGACAGACGGATCTGCATTAACCACAGAACCAGTGGGACCTGCCAACTTAGTTTTACAAACATTGTTTTCTACAAGCGAAGTCACGCTTCAAAACAAAGCCAGTTTAACCTGTAACTACAACCCATATCGAGCGTACATACAGACTGTGTTGAATAACGGTCAGGATGCGTTGTCCAGTCAACTACAGACGCAGGTATGGCATATGGACGACGCGGATTCACCAGGAGTTACAGATACTGGCTCTACAATTAATGGATTATTTGTTAGAGCGGCATTAATCGCCAAATCCAAAACTCTGCATTTGCAGGGACCTATTTTCCACGATTTATTCTCTATGGATCGTTATCTCCTTAATCAAGTGGATGTTAAAGTGAAGCTGTATAGAAGTTCCGTCAATTTCGCTCTGTTAGCAAAGGATAGCAGTACTGACTTTAAAATTCAAATTGAAGATATTTATATATTGGTAAAGAAAATAAAAGTCAATCCTGCCGTTATTTACGGGCATTCACAGATTTTAGAAAAGCAAAATGCTCTTTATCCTTTTACTAAAGTGGAATGTCGGTCTCAAAGTATCGCTACAGGTAGTACATCTTTTCACTGGGAGAACATGTTTCAAGGAAGGAGACCTAATAAAGTGGTGATAGGCTTTGTGAAGAGCAAAGCAGTGAATGGAGATTACACTACAAACCCATTTAACTTCGAACACTGTAACATTCGACATATTGCTTTATATCTAGACGGTTTAGCTGTTGGCGGTAATCCGCTGAAATTGGATTTTACTGCTGATAACGGAACTGCTAGCGTGCGTGCTTTTACCAACTTATTGGTGTCAAGTGGTAAATGGCGGTTTGATGAAGGCAATGCATTGGACAGAGATCATTTTAACAGCGGCAGTACACTGTTTGCTTTTCAAATTGAACCGACTTTCTCGCATCATGGAGAATATATAAGCTTATTAAAGAACGGCAACGTTAGACTAGATGTTCAGTTCGCCAAGGCCTTAACAGGTAAATATTAAATGTATACATTTCATATATCATTATTATATATTAATAAATAAAATAGTGTAATCAGGATAGTTATTAATACAAGAATATATCAGACTAGCAACTCATAGTATACGTGTATAAGGTTATATGACTAACATATGATGAATTTTTATATTTTGAATATTTTCAGAGCCGATGAGTTGCATCGTTTACAGTGAAGGCGTAGGTTATTTCGAAATAAACAAGGAGAGAGACGTTATCTTTCCATGATGAATACAAATCAACTGTTATGCTGTATCAACTGTGACCCCATTTTATATCGACATGTTATAGGAGTGTTCGCGGCGAACCGTCTCCCGCAAAAAAGATTCAAACGTCCCTATGGTTTAATCGTTAATACGGATATTGATTATAAAATGGGAGTTCATTGGTTATCGATCTATGACGATGGTAATGGAAACATGGAAGTGATGGACTCGTTCGGAAGATCTCCGAGAGAAAACAGTGTTTACATCTCAAACTGGATAAATAGACGTGCTAAAACTGTATTGTTTAATAACGTTCAAATTCAAAGCAATAATTCGAACGTGTGTGGACTTTACTGCGTGTTGTTCCTACGCAAGAAATTTCTTATGCACACGCTACAAAGTTTCATTGAAGTTTTCGATACAATTAATACGGACAATAATGATGCATATATTATTGATGTTATGTCAGCTGCCTTCCCACAATGTCTTCAAAGTGATAGTAATAATGGACAATTAAGTGTTCCACGTGTACAACGTTTTTTATAGACGATTTTATGTTTTGTAAATATGTATACAAATAAAGTATGTAATCAATACATGTTATTTTATTTATATATCTATCGAGTCGTGGCAGTTCGGTCGGTAACGATGAGAGTTATTATTCAATTGGATTTAGGGTTATGAGTTCAAATCCAAGCTCGTTCATTCATTCTATCCGATAATTGACGCAAGTCATTCTACCCGACGATTGACGCAAGTCATTATGACTAGCGACGTTAATCTTCCGCCAACGAACTTAATACACTATATGCGATAGATAGCCAGTTATCTGCATATAATACTGCGAGAAGTACTGCTAAAACACATTAAGAGTAATATAAATATAAGATATAACGAGAATATTGTTGAAAAATACGTTAAACTCTAATCAATCAATCAGGATAATGTTTCAAGATGTTATATCGGGAAATATAATATGGGTAATTATTTCAATGTGAGAAAATAACTAAGCTTCATTTATATAGATTTATTCATTTTAAAATACAGGGCGTTACTTTAGCATGTTTCATTGTAAATGATTGCTCATTTAATGTAATAATGTTTTGACAGATCATAGGCATGACTTCAGTTATATTTTCTTGTTCAACGCTCTCATTTTGCGCTCTAATTCTAAAATGACCATAAGCATAGCTTTCCACATTATTCAATAAATACCGTTTATCGTCAAATGCAGATAGCGATTTCTTTTGAATCGTTTCACCATATAACATATGCTTATGACTTGATAGTGAATACATTGTGGACATGTTGCTTGTCTCATTGAAAAGAACGTTTTTATAATGGCTGTGTTTTATGTCTTTTTTCACAGTCACTCTGGAAATTCCTTTCGCACGTTTCTCTTCTTTTTCTTCGCATACATAGCTATACATTTTGGATCTGAGTCCAACAAATTCACTCAAGATTTTCCCGTTAGCTTCATCCTTAAATTTCCCAAGAACCTTCTTGTTATGATCATTATAAAGTGGATGATCTATCGGATAGTCAGATGTATCAAACATCTCCAAATCTGCACTCATATCGCGGTATATGTCATCTGTTTCACAGGAGAATAGGAAAGAATCGGTGTCCGTCATTTGAAGTCTAGCTCTGTTCCCGTACTTTGTCTTAGTATGATCATACCAATATGAATACATCCACCACTTCGAGTGTTCTATGAAAAAAACAAAAGGAATATATTATTTTGTTTCAAAATAAATATTTTTAAAGACATTTTTAAGTATTTTAAAGTATTTTATAGTATTTAAACCAGAAATGAAAAGAAAAAAAATACTAACCAAGAATTGTGAATCCGCAATAATTCGGCCTGTCTAGACGAGCTTTACGTCTAAATAACTCTGTGGCGACTAAACTATCGTTGAAAATTGTTGTATGTTTATACGTGGACTTTGCGGTTACCTTTTTCAATCTTTCTTCTGTGTGAATCAATTCAATATCTTTATGTTTTCTTTTATTCTCCATTGTCTGAAAAACAGAAAAGATTGAACCTGTATAGTAATATTTCTATAAAGTTAAACAAATTTGCTAGTAGGTTGTTGTTTATGACGATATTACTTAGTTAAACGATAAAACACTAACGTAATTCATATTTCTAAAAACATTCTTCAAATAGTGTTTAAAGGGCCGTCATAAACGCATGACATTTAACTGTTGGCCCGCATCGGTCGTCTCCCTTGTTTTATCGGAAACCGCGCCTGTCGAATGTGTCCCTCTTTAACAATCTCACATCGTATGCTTTTAAAAATGTATTTATTGAAACAAAATAAAATCTTACTTTTCCGAAGACGGATACATTCATCAATTTATAGAAGTTCTTTTGAAAGGTCGATGTCGCTCTTTTCCTCATCTCTGTATTGAATTCAATGTAAGGTTTCATCCAAGCCTCTTGGCGGAATTTCATGATTCTATGTATGGTTTTGATCTGCATCCCCAGTCGTACGTATAGTTGTAAATTGCGATAGTGAGTTATATATCGGTCTTTGTCTTCGAGTGTCGTGAGTAGCTTTCCCACTTTACCTCGACTTGGAAGAGGTTCGTTTTCTGTTTTCCCATATAATTTTCTTAATAAATGTTTTGCATGAGGAGATAATTGATCATCACTAATGAGTTTATTCTCCGGTGCTAAAGGGAGGCAATTATGCAAGTCATGGAGGTGTGATGGGTAATGAAGTGACACTTCAACTATGTATCCTGTCTCTCCATATTCCGAGAGCTTTGTTACATCAAACTCTTCAATCTCTTTACTGTTTAAGAAAGCAAAATCACCTACTGGAAGAGGTTGAACCATACTTAATCCATATAAATTGTTAGCATCAATATGGAGGAGGAATTGTGTAGGCTTACAAGAGTCATATTCGGGTAAATATTTATGATTTGCTTTGGCATATCGGTTGGATATTTGAGATATTCCGCCGCGTATACCTGATTCAAACATTAACATTTTCTTAATATCGGTAAGTAATTCTAACTGAACAGCTGTCATTTTCAGACAACTGGCCCAAGATAGTCCTGGTGAAGTGTAAAAGTGACATAGATCAAGTCCATATTGTTCCATGCAAACATTTCGGAAACTTTCAAAAACTGAGCAGAGTAATAGCGTGTCTGTTCTAACATATAAATCGTGAAGATCACGCAAGCAAGTCATTTTAAAATGTTTAAAAATCGTTTGAACAAAATCATAATCTTTGTCTGATATATGTTCGCGTTTTATAGAAGAATAGAACATTTCCTTCGAGGGGATGTTTGTTTCATCGAATTTATCGAATGAATCCATATATTCGTAAGGATAGACACCCTTACGAAGAAGTTATTTAACATCATCTCTCGATTCGAGTTCGGATAATAAATGTGGGAAAGCATTTAATCCGTCCTGTGCTAAGTTCTCTATTAAGGAGTCTAAAGAGCTTGGAAGAAACTGAAAACTGTCTAGAAACCGTAATCCGCCTAAGGAGAAGCTAACATATCGTTCCGAATTTTGGGCAATACAAGTCAATCTATATTTTTTAAACTCTCCCAAATTTTGACATAGAATATGTGCATCAAAGGTTTTCAAATTATGAAATAGGACTGGCGTAAACTTAGCCTGTTTACATTTGAGATTACATTTGTTATGCGCCATACCAATGAATGTACCAGTCAAATGATTATGATGACGTACTGGTCTTATATATTGCTCATCATAAAAAGTGAATTTCTTTTTACAAAGACAGCAGTCTATAGCATTATCGATCAATTGTTGATCTTCTTTCGTGATCGACATGGGCTTTATTGTATCGAGAATTTTCACAATTTCCTGACGCTCTTTTAGTAAACACTCTATTAATCGCTCGCAAGAGTCACTGCCGTTATATACTACGGTTGGTTTTGTATATCGACTATCTTCACTAACTACTTTATACGCGAAACCACACACTTCGTGTTTAGTGGTGGGAATGGTGGCGCTTTTCTTAGGATTCGGTAAACAGGTATGTAGTTTAACATTGATGGTTTCAAAATCTGCGTAGATCACAAATGGGACTTTTAAACATTTCTCAAATTCCTTAAACTCCAAAATATCGTTTTTTCCCGGGGTTGGCAATTCAATCATTTGCGCCCCGTTGGGAGAACAGTATGGTTGATGCTCTTCTAATAATCTTTCATTCATGAATCCATGTAGACAATAAGGACAGAAAAATTCCTGTCGTCGATTGGTTTTCGTTCTATATAAAAAACGATTTAAGTTTGTTATAAGACAATAATGACCATTTTCACCACGTTTAAGCCATAACAAGTTAACGTGGTGAAGACGTTGAGTGAAGGTTGTTATTCTTAACGGTATAATAGAACCATTTTCATAACTAAAAACGTTAATGGAAATGTTTTCATTTTTAGTTTCCACTTTGCGTATCTGCGATATTGCTACGGGATATGTAACATCAGTCATATGTATTTCATGTTCAAATGCTGTATAATGACCTACACGCTCTGGCTCGATATTTATCGGATGCAAAGAAGCTAGAAGGCAGTATAAAAAACACTTTTCGTCAGAAAGCGCCTAGGTGTAAGAAAGGGTTAACAACATGTAGCCATGCCTATTTAGCGATGAAAACCCGTCTGCAGCAGAGGCGTCAGCAAATGCCTAGGTGTGGGAAAGGGTTAACAGCATGTAGCCATGCCTATTACACCATGGAAACTCGTCTGCCGTTAAGCGCCTAGGTGTAGGAAAGGGTTAACAACATGTAGCCATGCCTATTTAGCGATGAAAACCCGTCTGCAGCAGAGGCGTCAGGAAGCGCCTCGATGTGGGAAAGGGTTAACAGCATGTAGCCATGCCTATTTAACGATGGAAACTGTTCTGCAGCAGAGGCGTCAGAAAGCGCCTAGATGTGGGAAAGGGTTAACAGCATGTAGCCATGCCTATTTAGCGATGAAAACCCGTCTGCAGCAGAGGCATCAGGAAGCACCTAGATGTGAGAAAGAGTTATTTAGCGATTGAAATTCGTCTGCAGCAGAGGCGTCAGGAAGCACCTAGATGTGAGAAAGAGTTATTTAGCGATTGAAATTCGTCTGCAGCAGAGGCGTCAGCAAATGCCTAGGTGTGGGAAAGGGTTAACAGCATGTAGCCATGCCTTTTACACCATGGAAACTCGTCTGCCGTTAAGCGCCTAGGTGTAGGAAAGGGTTAACAACATGTAGCCATGCCTATTAAACCATGGGAACTCGTCTGCAGCAGAGGCGTCAGAAAGGTTAAGAGCATATAGCCATGCCTATTAAGCGATGGAAACTCGTCAGTAGCAGAAGCGTCATAAAGCGCCTATATGTAGGAAAGGGTTCACAGCATGTAGCCATGCCTATTTAGTGATGGAAACTCGTCAGCTGCAGAGGTGTCAGAAAGCGCCTTTGTGTGAGAAAAGGTTAACAGCATGTAGCCATGCCTATTCAGCGATGGAAACTCGTCTGCGGCAGAGGGGTCAGAAAGCGCCTAGGTGTGGAAAAGGTTAACTGCATGTAGCCATGCCTGTTTATCAATTAATAAAAGCGATGGAAACTCAGAACTTCATACAACTGAGGATGAAACATAAATTAAAATTCACGCAGAATATGAAATAAGTTATACTGTATGCACTGGTATTGTAAACACAAATTGAAATTCACGCAGAAGATGAAATCATGTATACCGTATGCACTGTTATTGTAAACACAAATTAAAATTCACACAGAAGATGAAATCATAATAGGGTATGCACAGTTATTGTAAACACAAATTAAAATTCACTCAGAAGATGAAATCATTTTTAGGGTATATGCACTGTTATTGTAAACATAAATTAAATTCACACAGAAGATGAACTCATTTATACCGTATGCACTGTTATTATAAAGATAAACGCTTAGCCTACCGTGATACGGAACAAAGTGGTGCAGTGGTAGAGCGTTGTACCAAGATCCCGGGTTTGATTCCCGTGACGAGCGGCTTTTGCATTTAGGATTTGTCCACATAAATGGCGCGAGTACTGGTTAAGTATCTTGGAAGCAGACATCGAACCTCATTAATATAAGCCGAAAGTTTGTTTCGCAGTCGATGTAAATAGAAAGTTTAAACTTAAGTATATATTAAGTATATATGAATTTCAAAGCTTAAAATACATCAATGAATATAACATACATCGAGGGGTCACTTGAACACGTCGCTAAGTCGGAGTAATGTATCGGTCCCTTTCGACTTGAAGAGCCGGTCCTGTTCAGAACCATTCTTAAGACTTTTAACATTGTAGTGATGGCAGCCCTCTTTGGCGCTCAGACTGACTGGCTGATGTCTTGATAAATAGACCAGTAACTGGTAACTTACCCAGGAAACGCCATGATATAAATGAAACAGTGTTGCAAGCGGCGTAAAGCACGAAACAATCAATCAGTTAACCAACCAGAACCGTTCTCTAGATGGGTTCAGGTGAATGTTTGACTAGATAAGCGAACAGGGAATATCTGGACTTCTCTAGATGTGTTCAGGGTGAATGTTTGACTAGATAAGCGAACAGAGAATATCTGGACTTCTCTGGATGTGTTCAGGGTGAATGTTTGACTAGATAAGCGAACAGGGAATATCTGGACTTCTCTGGATGTGTTCAGGGTGAATAATTGACTAGATAAGCGTACAGGGAATATGTGGACTTCTCTGAATGTGTTCAGGGTGAATATTTGACTAGATAAGCGAACATGGAATATCTGGACTTCTCTGGATGTGTCCAGGGTGAATGTTTGACTAGATAAGCGAACAGGGAATATCTGGACTTCTCTAGATGTGTTCAGGGTGAATGTTTGACTAGATAAGCGAACAGGGAATATCTGGACTTCTCTAGATGTGTTTAGGGTGAATGTTTGACTAGATAAACGAACAGGGAATATCTGGACTTCTCTAGATGTGTTCAGGGTGAATGTTTGACTAGATAAGCGAACAGGGAATATCTGGACTTCTCTGGATGTGTTCAGGGTGAATAATTGACTAGATAAGCGTACAGGGAATATCTGGACTTCTCTGGATGTGTTCAGGGTGAATATTTGACTAGATAAGCGAACATGGAATATCTGGACTTCTCTGGATGTGTCCAGGGTGAATGTTTGACTAGATAAGCGAACAGGGAATATCTGGACTTCTCTAGATGTGTTCAGGGTGAATGTTTGACTAGATAAGCGAACAGGGAATATCTGGACTTCTCTAGATGTGTTTAGGGTGAATGTTTGACTAGATAAACGAACAGGGAATATCTGGACTTCTCTAGATGTGTTCAGGGTGAATGTTTGACTAGATAAGCGAACAGGGAATATCTGGACTTCTCTGGATGTGTTCAGGGTGAATGTTTGACTAGATAAGCGAACAGGGAATATCTGCACTTCTCTGGATGTGTTCAGGGTGAATGTTTGACTAGATAAGCGAATAGGGAATATCTGGACTTCTCTGGATGTGTTCAGAGTGAATCTGTTACTAGATAAGCGAAAAGGAAATATCTGGACTTCTCTAGATGTGTTCAGGGTGAATGTTTAACTAGATAAGCGAACAGGGAATATCTGGACTTCTCTAGATGTGTTCAGGGTGAATGTTTGACTAGATAAGCGAACAGGGAATATCTGGACTTCTCTAGATGTGTTCAGGGTGAATGTTTGACTAGATAAACGAACAGGGAATATCTGGACTTCTCTGGATGTGTTCAGAGTGAATGTTTGACTAGATAAGCGAATAGGGAATATCTGGACTTCTCTAGATGTGTTCAGTGTGAATTTTTGACTAGATAAGCGAACAGGGAATATCTGGACTTCTCTAGATGTGTTCAGGGTGAATGTTTGACTAGATAAGCGAACAGGGAATATCTGGACTTCTCTAGATGTATTCAGGGTGAATGTTTGACTAGATAAACGAACAGGGAATATCTGGATTTCTCTAGATGTGTTCAGGGTGAATGTTTGACTAGATAAGCGAACAGGGAATATCTGGACTTCTCTGGATGTGTTCAGGGTGAATGTTTGACTAGATAAGCGAACAGGGAATATCTGCACTTCTCTGGATGTGTTCAGGTAGAATGTTTGACTAGATAAGCGAACAGGGAATATCTGGACTTCTCTGGATGTGTTCAGAGTGAATGTTTGACTAGATAAGCGAACAGGAAATATCTGGACTTCTCTAGATGTGTTCAGGGTGAATGTTTGACTAGATAAGCGAACAGGGACTATCTGGACTTCTCTAGATGTGTTCAGGGTGAAAGTTTGACTAGATAAGCGAACAGGGAATATCTGGACTTCTCTAGATGTGTTCAGGGTGAATGTTTGACTAGATAAACGAACAGGGACTATCTGGACTTCTCTGGGTGTGTTCAGAGTGAATGTTTGACTAGATAAGCGAACAGGGAATATCTGGACTTCTCTAGATGTGTTCAGTGTGAATGTTTGACTAGATAAGCGAACAGGGACTATCTGGACTTCTCTAGATGTGTTCAGGGTGAATGTTTGACTAGATAAGCGAACAGGGAATATCTGGACTTCTCTGGATGTGTTCAGGGTGAATGTTTGACTATATAAGCGAACAGGGAATATCTGGACTTCTCTAGATCTGTTCAGGGTGAATGTTTGACTAGATAAGCGAACAGGGAATATCTGGACTTCTCTAGATCTGTTCAGGGTGAATGTTTGACTAGATAAGCGAACAGGGTATATCTGGACTTCTCTGGGTCCTTGATGATCGGTTATCGTGTCACGTGACTCGTTTCATTCTTACAGGCCCTGTATCTGATGCGTAAATATAAATCTCCGTTTAGTATAACCGATGTCGCTTCGTTAATGTACAGACTTGGGGCAGTGGGTCTGTATTTTTGTTTCCAAGTGCTACAGTGACATATTATGTCCTGACAGTTTAGACTACCTAACCCGCTCCCATATACGACAAAGCCTGCAGCAGATGCCTTTGAAAAGTCCTAGGTAAATGTATGGAAAATCTCATTTACGTAAGATTTTAATCCTTTGCCACAATGTGTTCAAAGGTCGTCTGCTACAAATATTACAGCATGTGGGTAAGGGTAACCGATGCTTGTAAAAGTGTAATAAACACTCATGGTGCATGTTAGCAGGAGATACTATGTAAAGTGATCCTTTCAAAGTGTCGATGTCATATAACAGCGGACAGGTTTTCAGTTATATCACGGCGTCTCCTGGGTAAGTTACCAGTACTACTGGTCAATTTAGTCAGTCAATCTTCATGCGAACCCCTCAACCCTAAGCGGCCCAATGATCACGAATAAGGTCTTTCGCCGTGATATAACTGATATGATGTTGAAAAACGGCGTAAAAACCTAATTAAACAATGAACTGTTATATCATAGCTCTAGATAAGGGGCTTGCTATGATAACTTTCATTTACTTCTTCTACCTACCGCCTTGGTGGTGTAGCTTTAGAGCGTCCGCCTCGATGCGGGATGTCCCGGGTTCGATCACCGGCCGGGTCATTCATACCAAAGAAAAATAGTAAAGAAATTCCCCCCCCCCCCCCCCTCCCCCTAACGCTTAATGTTGCGGGGTTAGCATAGCTGGTGTCAGGATAAATAGACCAGTAGTGCTGGGAACTTTCTAGGGAAACACCGAGATATAACTGATATATTGATGAAATCTGCGTTAAACACCAAAAGATCAATCAATAAATAAATTAATTGACTTCTAGGTTTCCCCGTCGAAGGTTAGATTAATGTTTTTAATTGACTACTAGGTTTCCCCGTAGAAGATTGGAACGTTGTTTTTAATTGACTAGTTGGTTTCCCCGTAGAAGATTGGAACGTTGTTTTTAATTGACTACTAGGTTTCCTTGCGAAGGTTGTAATGATGTTTTTTTTTATTGACTTCCTAGTTTCCCCGTAGAAGAATGGATTGATGTTTTTGATTGACTTCTAGGTTTCCCCGAAGAAGGTTGGAACGATGTTTTTAATTAACTTCTTGGTTTCCCCGTCGAAGGTTGTAATGATGTTTTTAAATTAACTTCTAGGTTTCCCCGTCGAAGGTTGGAACGATGTTTTTGACGTGTCTCAGTCACATGGAAGACTACGCTTGGTCCTATAGCGACATCAATGTGATGCTGACAGGGGCGGGCTTCAAACAGAAAATGGAAAGAGATAAAATCGTGGAGAATATCAAAGATGTTATCATATCAGGTATGCGGTTTTTTCTGATATAACTTTTTTTCTATGACCATGAGTTCTACTTTTTGACTTTATTTATGCAAATGCGTTATATGTTATGTTCTTATAACTATTATGTTTCTTATTTTATTTAGTTATAGGAGGGAAATTAGTGATTTCACCAAAATATACTATCTAAAAAAGTGCTGGACAAATGGTTGAGTTCAAAAAGTCCTTGCCTAAACGTCCGTCGGCCAAAACGTCCGTTCACCGGGAATATCACAGATATGTTTTCCTCCCGCATAAAACTCAATAATCCCATATACATAAACAAATATGGTTATAAAGGCACGTTTACAGTTATGAAAAAGAAGATCATAGAATATATAATGATGATTCTGTATATATATTCTTATTGAACAAAGATCATTTATTTAAATTTGATAATGATGAATTTATGTTTCTGTTAATATCCAGCATCAAATAACTCACTCATCACACGCGTGACAGACAGTATCATTATGATGCGTTTGCATTTTTATTTATATTTACAAAAATGTTCTATTCCAAGTTTAAATGAAACTCATGTATTGAGCGGTGCTCTTCGAAACCTTATTTTAGCCTAATAAGTATACTAGATCTGGATCTAGACTGGTCACCTAATAAGTATACTAGATCTGGATCTAGACTGGTCACCTAATAAGTATACTAGATCTGGATCTAGACTGGTCACCTATTAAGCGGTGCTCTGCGAAACCCTATTTTAGCCTAATAAGTATACTAGATCTGGATCTAGACTGGTCACCTATTAAGTATACTAGATCTGGGTCTAGACTGGTCACGAATGTTTTAAGGTTGGTATTCGCAGATCCCCCTATCAATTACACTATATGAACACGCATATATAATGATGACACTGTTTTTCTTATTGCATTTGTAATGTTATTTTAATAACAATTAGTGGTATATCAGTATTCAGATGACTTTGGTGAAAATACTGAAACGGATTTCTCGTTCGACGCTGCAATAGAAAGTTTATGTTCGGGTTTCGAATTAATACATTTAATACATCTTACTAGATATTTAATTGGCCATGAACACCAGTACTGCTTTCGATGGCGCATCCTGTCCTATAATAAAAGTCTTGTCACTGGGTCTGTACGCCACACAATTCGGATAGTCCATTCCCTCCTTAGACGTTAAGATAATATTCTGCTTGGTACCGTCACTATTCACCACGTGTAGATTGTTAGAGTATCGTCCACACACCATGACGTTGTCATACTCATCAAACAATAAACAACGACTACCCCTAAGCTGACTGTCAGAATACGTATACAGTGCAGTTCCAGTGCTGTCAATACACAGCACGCCAGTATCCGTACTAACAACGATTCTGTCACCGACACTGTTGACAGCTAGGTAGTAAGGAAATCCCTGACTAACGTTAAACGTGTTCACGGTGTCACCAGTCATTGTCAGTATCTTTACCTTCCCCCGGCGTCCTGTTTCATCATGGCAAGTGACGTATATTCTATTACTTTTATAGTCAACACCCCAACACTTCATTCCGACTTGAAGGATGTTACCCTTCACAATAGCACCGGAAACATTCAATAATTGAAGGCAATTTTCATGTCTTTGAGACACAATGACATGGTTCAGTGATACAACCGCCACATCCCAAACATGGTTGATTTTCATCTCGGATTCCATTGTGAAATCTTGTGAAAATACTTTGACCGAATAGTCGCCGAGACCTTCACAAACGACTAATCGCCCGTCAGGCATGAACGCGCATCCCGTGACATGACTAATTGAACCAATATCAATGTCTCTTTTTGTCAGAGACGCTATTTGCTGGAAACAGATTTGAGAATCATCCGACGATATTGGATCTATTTTGAATTTACCAATTGAGGTTATATCGGACATTAAGGTGACGAGTTGGTCGGACTTGTGAAATGCTAACTTGCTTGGTTGTATTTCCTTCATTATATCGTCTGTTGCTTCTTTTCCTTCGTCTAATTTGTGTTTCTCTTTCGTCATAAGAACAAACATGGCATCTGCATTTGCATTCCCAAGACATTCAAATGAATTAATAATTTCTTGTATCTCTTCGCTCAGTTCGTCTGATAGCTTAATATCATTTTCAGCATCAGCCATCAGTTTCTTTTCTATATCGGAAATAGTGTCTACCATATCCTTCGCTAATTTCTCAATCCATTTAATGACTTCCAATTTCAATTCAATAACTTCGTGTATAGATTTTCTGCAACTTATTTCTATCTGTATTTTATCGTTTTCCCTTGAATCCTTTATTTCTTTCATATCTGACGATAAGGTTCTGGTCTTCTCTAAAAATAATACAATGTCGTTCTGTGTCTGTGCTTCTTGCACAATTTCCTTCACCGCCTTAACTTTACATCGTCTGTGTTTTGTTCTATTACACCGGTCGCATATGGCTGCATCATGACTTAAACAGAACATTGTTAAGTTTTCTGTTTCATGGTTTGTGCATTTCATGACGGAAGCGATCAGTGCATTCTGTTTAATCGACTTCCTCTTCGACATGTCGAATGGTTTCAGCTCGTGATCCCGTGAAACACTTACACTTCGATGGAATTCTTCACACGCATCGCATAGATATACTAAACAGACTTTACAGAATGTGCCTGCTTGTGTGTTTACTCCTCGGAACTTACAAGGATCACACATCCTTGTGGGGTCTTCGTCGGACATATTTGTGTTTCCAGCCATGGCTTCAGCCATTGTTTGTTGAGTCTGTAATAAAATTTAACAACTCTGTTTAGATTCGTTAAATAATTACTATCAAATTAAAACATTAATAAAGTAAGCACGTCAAATATACCTACTATATGTTTTCGTTGCGATAATAAATCTAGGTGACTTTAAGTAGTATTATAGTTTCCTTTTAATAAGTCAGTTGTTTGTATCATTGATGATGATATGATGGTTTTGGTGGTGTAATTGCTGATGATATGATTATGTTGGTGGTGTAATTGATGATGATATAATGATGTTGGTGGTGTAATTGATGATGATATGATGACGTTGGTGGTGTAATTGATGATGATATGATGATGTTGGTGATGTAATTGATGATGATGTTGGTGGTGTAATTGATGATGATATGATGATGATGTTGGTGGTGTAATTGATGATGATATGATGATGTTGGTGGTGGTGAAATTGATGATGATGGTGATGGTGTAATTGATGATATGATGATGTTGGTGGTGTAATTGATGATGTTATTATGATGTTGGTGTCATTGATGATGATATAATGACGTTCGTGACATTGCTGATAATATGACGATGACGTTGGTGACATTGATGATGATATGATGATGTTTGTGGTGTAATTGATGATGTTATAAGGATGATGGTGGTCTAATTGATGATGCTATGATGATGTTGGTGGTGTAATTGATGATGATATGATGATGTTGGTGTTGTAATTGATGATGATATGATGATGTTGGTGCCATTGATAATGATACGATTATGTTGGTGGTGTAATTGATGATGTTATAATGATGATGTTGGTGGTTTAATTGATGATGATATGATGACGTTGGTGTCATTGATGATGTTGGAGGTGTAATTGTAAATATTATGATGATTTTGGCGGTTTAATTGATGATGATATAATGACATTAGTAGTGTAATTGATGATGATATGATGATGTTGGTTGTGTAATTGACGAAGTTATGATCATGCTGTTGTAGTTATTAGTAATATTACTATGAAGGTGTCGGTTTAAATGATGATGTTATAATGATGCTATTGGTGTCATTAATCTAGATATGATGATATTGGTGGTGCAATAGATGATGTATGATGGTGTTGGGGTGTAATTGATGATGATATGATGATGTTGGTGGTGCAATAGATGATATATGATGATGTTGGTGGTGCAATAGATGATGTATGATGATGTTGGTGGTGTAATTGATGATGTTATGATGATGATGTTGGTGGTCTAATTGATGATGAATGATGATGTTGGTGGTGTAATTGATGAATTTATAATAATGATGTTGGTAGAATTGATAATGATATGATGATGTTGGTGATTTAATTGATAATGTTATAATGTGACTGTTGGTGTCATTTATAATGTCATGATGATGTTGGTGGTATAATTGATGATGATATGATGGTGTTGGTGGTGTAATTGATGATGATATGATTGTGTTGGTGGTGTAATTGATGATGATTTGATGACGTTAGTAGTGTTATTGATGATGATATGATGACGTTGTTGGTATAATTCATGATGTTATGATGAAGTTTGTGGTGTCATTGATGATAATATGATGTAGTTGGTGTCGTTGATGATGATATGATGACGTTAGTGCAATTGATGATGATATAATGACGTTGATGGTGTAATTGATGATATTATTATGTTGGTGGTGTAATTGATGCTGGTATTGTGTCATTGATGATGATATGATGATGTTGGTGGTATAATTCATGATGTTATGATGACGTTGATGTCATTGATGATTATATGATGATGTTGGTCATATAATTGATGATGTTATGATGATGTTGGTGTCATTGATGATGATATAATGACGTTGGTGACATTGATGATAATATGATGATGACGTTGGTGACATTGATGATGATATGACAATGTTTGTGGTGTCATTGGTGATGTTATAAGTATGATGGTGGTCTAATTGATGATACTATGATGATGTTGGTGGTGTAATTGATGACGATATGATAATGTTGGTGTTGTAATTTATGATGATATGATGATATTGGTGCCATTGATAATGATATGATGATGTGGGTGGTGTAATTGATGATGGTTTACTTGATGATGATATGATGACGTTGGTGTCATTGATGATGTTAATGGTGTAATTGTAAATATTATAATGATGTTGGCGGTTTAATTGATGATGATATAATGACATTGGTGGTGTAATTGATGATGATATGATGATGTTGATGTTGTAATTGACGAAAAAATGATCATGCTGTTGTAGTTATTAGTAATATTACTATGAAGTTGTCGGTTTAAATGATAATGTTATAATGATGATATTGGTGTCATTAATCATGATATGATGATGTTGGTGGTGCAATAGATGATGTATGATGATGTTGGTGATGTAATTGATGATGATATGATGATATTGGTGGTGCAATAGATGATGTATGATGATGTTGGTGGTGCAATAGATGATGTATGATGATGTTGGTGGTGTAATTGATGATGTTATAATGATGATGTTGGTGGTCTAATTGATGATGAATGATGATGTTGGTGGTGTAATTGATGAATTTATAATGATGATGTTGGTAGAATTGATGATGACATGACGATGTAGGCGTCATTGATAATGATATGATGATGTTGGTGATTTAATTGATAATGTTATAATGATGATGTTGGTGGTATAATTGATGATGTTATTTTGATGTTGGTGTTATAATTAATAATGATATGATGATGTTGGTGGTGTAATTGATGACTCGATCTAGCGATTACCCGTCATTTATACGCTTACAGTTTTATACGTAAATATATTGATAATCAAGATTCGGTCATCCGTATACATTAAAAAGAATATATGTATTCATGTTTCGACTTGACGCGGTCTACCTCGGTTAATATGCGCATACCTGTATGTAAATATGTATATGCTGTACACAGTTGATATGAACCTGACATCATATGTCATATTAAACATTATCATTCATTTGGACAAAATGTACAAAATAAACGTTCAAAAATAACTGTTAAACAATTATTCAGCTTAAATAATCGGTCGCAATACCTCAACAAAAATTTAAGTTAAGCATTTCGTGTCTTTGCTAAAAATATTAAACTTCCGCATTTTAATAGGTCCGCTAACACTTAATATACCTGCGAAATAATATATCAGTAAAAATCCTGCCGTTCCCTTTAACTAATTTTGTGTCTTTAACTGTTTGCATTTAATGTGTAAACTTGAGTTCATAAGCTATTTACGAGTATATGTATTTAAGATGCAGCGAATCTGTTTGAATAAGCTATTTTGTAAGACTGGTGCCTTCAGCGTACATAGAAGTTAGGGATAGGGGGGAGAAATCGGGTCAAGTTCTGTCGAGTTTCTAGATAAGGGTACGCATTTCACTAGAAGACAAACATCTCATGGGCTTTGTTTAATTAATATAAATATTAAATCTGATGGATTTATATATTTGTATACTAATTGGTCACTTATTTCAGATTTGTTTAATGTTGGTATGCCGTTTTTCTAATATTTTGACATTTAATTTATAATCGGCCAGAATGAATAATCGAGTCGGGTTTCGGACCTCTGGACTGATAGATCTCGTGGTTGAGAGCTGAGTTTTGGCCTCCAAACCCATTTGTTTTAATTGATTGATTGATTGGAGTTTAACGCCGTTTTTAACAATTTCTGTTATATCACGGCGGCCAGTTCACCTACTCATGCATTTCCTGGTTTTCCCAAACCAGTACTCCACACAACAATATTCCCAAGCAACTGGCTGCTTTTCAACATAGACTAAGCCCATTGGTGGAAGACGAATGACGCATGTCGCATTGACTTTTGTCAATCCTCGGAAAGAAAGTTGGCCGAGCCGGGATTCGAACTCACATCCACTGAATCGACAGCCCGCGTCGTTACCGACTAAGCTACCGGGGCTCGACCCATTTGTTTTAAAGATTCACCACTTTATGATGTTGTTTTAAAAACACGATAGATGCATATTTCCAATAACATATGTCTATCATTTGATCATGTATGGCTAAATGAATGAATGAATGCATACACGAACTAATGACGGACAAATGGACGGACGATCGAACGGTTGAACGGTCCTATGGATGTATCCATTGATGTATTACTAATGGTTTTAAGAAGCATCTATACCTGTTATTAATCAGTAATGAATATTATAATAAATTATTCGTGATGAGGAATGTTTGAGTGCATGTAGTTTAAAATATAATGTTCATAAGGACGAAATAAAGAAGGAATACATTAAGTAGTATCGTACCTAAAGTTTACTCCCGTATACATTTATATATGCGTGAAGAAATCAATACTTGTATAGGATAAACGGCACTTATCTAATATTTCAATCTTTACCCTATTATCTTACATGACGTTCATAACATATCAATCTCTCATATGTGCTATATGTTAT
Source organism: Serripes groenlandicus (assembly GCA_031761405.1). Taxonomy (NCBI): domain Eukaryota; kingdom Metazoa; phylum Mollusca; class Bivalvia; order Cardiida; family Cardiidae; genus Serripes; species Serripes groenlandicus. The sequence continues at coordinate 11,919,464 of JASEVX010000013.1, read as the reverse complement.
TTTGTGAACACCAATTAACATCTGACATATGAATATGAAAACCAAACTTGACCGACATATTCAGGAAATACATTGATTTGATGACGTGGTCCCTTAACCCAAGGAATGCAGGTAAAGCATAGAACAATCGTGTGAGAATGACAAAATCGTTCGTGTTGAACATTTGTTTCGTTGTATCAAAGAAATGGTTGAAACACGTTATCTCAGGTCGAAAATAAAATGGGCTTTAACCCTTTCCCTCATGTACACGCATTGTTTACGCATCTGCAGTCGACAATTTTGAGAACATTCTGACAAAAGGAGAAATTTATTATATTAAACATTTTCCACTTTTGCACTTACATGCTTGTTTTCATCTCTTTTCAATATAAATTTTTAAATTTTACAAAAATTATACTTTCATTTTAAGAGGTTGTCTATACGATAACGTTGAAGTCATCTGTTGGGTTATTTTTCTAGTTTGCGGTTTTCGGTTTTCGTAACCGTATTACAGTAGACTCTCGATAACTCGACGTTGCAATGGATCCATAAATTACTTCTAGTTATCGACGTGTTAATGCTTAACTCATTTAAGCTTTATCTGCCTCGTTATTCATTTATACTTCAGTCTTATTGTTAATTGATTGATTGATTGATTGATTGATTGGGGTTTAACGCCATTTTTAACAATTTCTCAGTCATATCACGGCGGCCAGTTCACCTACTCATGTGTGTCCTGGTTTTCGCACACCAGTACTCCACACAACAAACTTCCCAAGCAACTGGCTGCTTTTCCACATTAGCCCATTGATGGAAGACGAATGACGCATGTCGCAATGACGTTTGTCAAACGTCGGAAAAAAAAAGTTTCAACATGCTCAAGCCAAACATGTGGCTTCCACTGTTAACAAGATTTTCCTTAAATTTGGCCTAGTGACCTAGTTTTTGACCGGTCATGACCTATATTCAAACTTAGCCTAGATATCACTAAGACAAACATTCCGTCATAGTTTCATCATGTTCAAGCCAAACATGTGGCTTCCAGAGTGTTAACAAGATTTCCCTTAAATTTGGCCTAGTGATCTAGTTTTTGACAGAATATAAACTATATTCGAACATAGCCTAGATATTATTAGGACAAACTTTCTGATAAAGTTTCAAAATGCTCAAGTTTAAAATGCGGCTTCCAGCGTGTTGACAACAGTTTCCTTCAATTTGGCCTTGCGACCTAGTTTTTGACCTGACATGACCTATATTCAAACTTTTGCCTAGATATCACTTAAACAAATATTCTGACAAAGTTTCAACATGTTCAAGCCAAAATGCGGCTTCCAGAGTTTTAACAAGATTTTCATTAAATTTGGCCTAGTGACCTAGTTTTTTACCTGACCTGACCCAGTTTCAAACTTGGCCTAGATATCATGAAGACAAACATTCTGACAAAGTTTCAACATGCTCAAGCTAAAAATGTGGCTTCCAGAATGTTAACAATTTGGACCCAGTTTCGAACTTGGCCTAATTTGATGGAGATATATGTTCTGATAAACTTTCATGAAGATTGGATGCAAAATGTTTCCTCTAGAGTGTTAACAAGCAAATGTTGACGACGGACGACGGACGACGGACGACTAACGGCGGACGACGGACGACTGACGACGGACGACGGACAAAAGGCTTACCTTGAGCACGTTGTGCTCTGGTGAGCTAAAAAGGGGTATTAAACTCTGCAACTATGTGTTTTATGTCATGTAAAGTTCAAAATGTAATAACACATACATGTACCAGGGAAACCTTGTATAATCATTTTGTGTATTCTTATATTTCGTAAGTATTAGGTAATATATCAATACAAAAGAATGCCATCGACAGAACCATGTATATAACAGAATGTTGACAAGAACGACTGATTAATCACTTAAATTAACCCACATCTTTCGGTCCAACTTTGGACGTTTCTACAAAATAATTCGACGGGCCTTGTAAGACAAAAGTCAGTTATACTAATATTTGTGCCCCCTAAACCCTTTTCAACATACACAAAAATCTGGAGCAGACGATTGTGAAAGCATCTTGGCAAACAAATGGGAAATCTCTGTAAATGAAAGTATGATAATTGAAAAGAGCTGAAAACATTGTGACAAAACTGAAACTTGTAAAGAAGTAATATGATAATAAAGTAAAACGCACCACTTAGTTTTTTTTATCACGGTCGATACTTAACCAGTGCTTGCACCGGTGTTTGAAAAAGTCCCAATAACAGAACCCGCGCATCACGGGATTCGAACCCGGTACCGTTGGTAAAAGGGGCCGACGCTCTACAACGGCACCAATGTCTTTCATGTGCAGCTCCGTGAGAGTCGACACAAATTGTCTTCAATGTTGTATAGTGACCTGGTTTTTGATAGACTTTCTTTTACGGTTTTACACCATTTTCAACATTGTTTCAGTTCTATCATGGCGAGAGTTTACTTATTCGTGATTAAGTTTTGTAAATGTGCCTTGTCCATGGGCACTCAACCATGACCCCTGTAATTGAGGATCAAACTTTGAACGCTCAGTTCCAAATCCCCGACGCTAAACACTCCGGTCTCTAAACTATATTGAAATTCCAATTAAAATATCAAAGCAAAAGATAAACAATCTGTATCTACATTTTCTGGTTACTAAAAAAACAAGAGCTGTCGGAGGACAGCGCGCTCGACTATTTCAGCGCTTATTTAAGTTAAGATAATGGACGCTAATGTAGTTGCATGCAAAACATTAATCAAAATTTCTTAAAGGGTGATAATTTGCATTATATGCATGATAGAGTTATTTAACTTAATTATTTTGATAGGTGTGATGGTTGGGAAGGGTTATATAACGTTTCAATGGAATGCATCAAGTAGTTACTAAGATATTGACTCTTAATGTAGTTGCACGCAAACCTTTAACCATAATTTCTAAGTAAAGAAAAGGGCAACAATTTGCACCATATGCAGGATAGAGTTATCTTAATTGGTTGTGCATCTAGTGGTGAAAGGTTGTATAAAATTTCAATACAACGCTTCAAGTTGTTACTGAGATTACACTCTAAATGTAGTTGCAAAACTTTAACCAGAATTTCTAAGTCCAAAAAGGGCCATTACTTGCATAAAAGGCTGAATAGAGTTATCGTACTTGATTGTTTACATAGGTGTGATATTTGGAAAGGGCTGTATAAAGTTTCAATGCAATGCATCAAGTAATTACTATGATATGGTCTCTTAATGTAGTTGCATGCAAAACTTTAACCAGAATTTATAAGTCCAAAATGGCCCATTACTTGCATAAAATGCAAGATAGAGTTATTTAAATTGAAAGTCAACATATGTATGATAGTTGGGGAGGGTTGTATAAAGTTTCAAAGCAATGCATAAAGTAAATACTAGGATATCGACTCTTAATGAAGTTGCACGCAAAACTTTAACCGAATTTCTAGTTAAAAAAGGGCCATAACTTGTATAAAATGCAAGAGTTATCTAACTTGATAATCTACAAAGGAGTGATAGTTGGGTAGGGTTGTAGAAAGTTTCAATGTAATGCATCAAGTAAAAACTGAGATATGGACTATTAATTTAGTTGCACGCAAAACTTTAACCAGAATTCCTAAGTAAAAATAGGGCCATAACTTGCATATAATGCAGAATAGAGTTATCCAAATTAATAATCTACACAGGTGTGATAGTTGGGTAGGGTTATATAAAGTTTCAATGCAATGCATCAAGTAAATACTAAGATATGGACTGTTAATTAAGTTGCACGCAAATCTTTAACCAGAATTTCTAAGTAAAAAAAAGGGCCTTAACTTGCATAAAATGCCAGATAGAGTTATCTAACATAATCTACACAGGTATGATAGTTGGGTAGGGTTGTAGAAAGTTACAATGCAATGCATCAGGTAAATACAGAGATATGGACTTTTAATTTAGTTGCACGCTAAACTTAAACCAGAATTTCTAAGTTAAAAAAGGGCCATAACTTGCATAAAATGCCGGATACAGTTTTTTTACTCGATAATCTACATAGGTGTGATAGTTGGGTAGGGTTGTATAAAGTGTCAATGCAATGCAATAAGTAAATACTGAGATATGGACTGTTAATTTAGTTGCACGCAAAACTTTAAACAAAATTTCTAAGTAAAGAAAGGGCCATAACTTGCATAAAATGCATGATATAGTTATCTCACTTGATAATGTACATAGGTGTGATAGTTGGGTAGGGTTGTATAAAGTTTCAATGCAATGCATCAAGTAAATACTGAGATATGGACTCTTAATTAAGTTGCACGCAAAACTTTAACCAGAATTTCTAAGTAAATAAGGGCCATAACTTGCATAAAATGCAGGATAGAGTTATCTAACTTGATAAGCTACATAGGTGTGATAATTTGGTAGGGTTCTAGAAAGTTTCAATGCAATACATGTAGTATTTAAGTACTTGCATGCAAAACCTTAACCAAAGTGTGACGTGGACGCCGACGCCGACGCCGACGCCAGGGTGAGTAGTATAGCTCTCATATTCTTCGAATAGTCGAGCTAAAAAATGGTGGCATATTTGTTTTACCTTGTTTGAAATAATTTATATTTTAAAATTAACATGATTCATTTTATAAACGAAAGAATATTTACACTGTGCTATAATAGAATGATAGTGAGTGGTCCGTGCCTGGATACATGGGTATCAGCTGCCAACAGTCCATTCATTTTTAAAAAAATATTCTACAGATCATCCACTTTCATTGACATTATATACGATCAAGACATCTCTCTGAACCCATCTCTAGTGGTGTTCAGAAACGGAGAGCTGATATAGAAAGACAGATGTGAAGTAATTCAATGCCGATATTGTACAACACTAGTCTAGATTCACGTCTCAAAATGATGAGTGTCTTCGGATTTCGCCTACTATAGCAATTTGCTCTAACGAGCCCTTTGCTAAAAATCGCATGGCCTACTGAAGTTAATAGTTTACCCCCTCTGTAATCACTGCACCATTATTATGTCTGAAGGTAATATTTTACCCTTCTGTAATCACTCTACCATTACTATGACTGAGTATAATATTTTACCCCTCTGTAATCGCTGTAACATTATTATGACTGAAGGTAATATTTTACCCCTCTGTAATCACTGTACCATTATTATGACTGAAGGTAATATTTTACCCCTCTGTAATCACTGTACGATTATGCGATGCTGATACAAAGTTTATTGTAACCAAAGTTTGTAAGATATGATCTGGAATCTGCCTTTCAAATGGTTGGTCTTTTATTGCTGTGTGATTGAAAATGCAAGGAAACTTCTATTTAGACTTCCATGCTCTTAGGTTTTGACTTTATTTATCTTTTCAGCATTCAAACTTAATTTGCAGTTGTAATTCATTGATAGATGAATTGTTCCATCATGAAATTTTCCAAAGGAAAAGAAATTAAATCTAGATCATCATAATTATGATTTTAAAATAAAATTTGAAAACTAGGGATGCCAAATAATTGTTTTTTTCACAAGCAATTTCTGATCTTCATGCAATGTTTTAAAACGTTTTTTCTGCAGCTGATATATGAGAAATGTTTCCTATCATGGAAATGGTTAAACACCTTCGCAATATTGGACACATTTTGAAGCATCTGCATCAGACAACTTTAAACAAGAGGGCCATGAGGACCTGGATCGCTCACCTGATAATTGGCTATTTAAGACTTAACTCTTTCAGCGCCAATGGCAATATCATCAAGACAAACTTTCTGACAACATTTCAAGTTGCTCAAGTCAAAAATACGATCTCCAAAGTGTTAACAAGATTGTTCTTCATTATGGCCGAGTGACCTATTTGTTAACAGACATTACCAATATTCGAACTTGGCCTACTTATCATCAAGACAAACATTCTGATAAAGTTTCAACAAGCTCAAATTAAAATTGCAGCATCCAGAGTGTTAACAAGATTTTCCCCAACTTGGCCTAATGACCTAGTTTATGACCCAATATGACCCATATTTGAACTTGACCTAGATAGTATTAAGACAAACATTCTTACAAAATTCCAAGCTGCTGAAGCAAGATTCGCGGCTTCTAGAGTGTTAACAAGATTGTTCTTCGATTTGACCTAGTGACCTATTTTTGACCCGACATGACCCATGTTCGAAATTTACCTACATATCATTTAGATAACCATTCAGATAAAGTTTCAACATGCTCAAGTTAAAAATGCACCATCAAGAGTGTTAACAAGATTTCCCTTCAATTTGACCTAGTGACCTTGTTTCTGACACAATATGGCCCAGTTTCAAACTTGACCTAGATATCATTTAGGTAAATATTCTGAAAATATTTCAAGCTGCTGAAGCGAAAAATGCGGCCTTCAAAGTATTAACAAGATTTTACTTCAATTTGGCCTAGTGACCTAGTTTTTGATTTGGCATAACCAATATTCGAACTTGGCCTAGATATCATTAAGATGACCTAGTTGTTGACCCACCATGACTTATATTCGAACTTGGCCTAGATATCACTATGATGTTCATTTAATATGATCTAGTGACCTAGTGTTTGGAACTTGGCCTAGATTGTATACAGTTTTATTTGTGAGCTAAGGTAGCTCCTATATTCGACACTGCTTCTTATGTATTGACTGTAACATACATGTTCTGACCCAAATGCATTAACATAATTGATTTTTCTTTTATTCGTTACAAGTATTAACTTCAAATTTCCCAGATATCTAAATTCATCAATATGTTTTGAAACCAGAAGAGGATAAACATCATAGCATGTACACATTTATTGTATATACTATAAGAGCAAATTCATAGTTGTGTTGTCAAAACAAATTGTATTTGAAGCTATAAATTAATAATGAAAGGCTATATCATTTTCTTTCATTTTCAACGTAAGCTTTTTTTTATAATATTTATGTTAAGTTTCAAATTTTGGTATTTTGTTTTGTTTAAAGTTTATGTTAGATCCAAAGGTTAGATCCAATAGTGCAGGTCCTCCCATAATTCCTCACTGTGTCATGATTCGTTAGAGTACTAACAATGGCTAAGAGGTTTAATTAGGAATAAGGTATATGAAATACGCCCATTATCTACACTGCTGGATACATATTTTATCTTTTGTTTACACACAACAAAAAGGAATAAAAGCCTTATCTAACGCTTTCGTCACTTGAATTTTTAAACATTTAAAAAGAGTCCAATGAACATTAATATAATGAAGTAATACAAAAATATTAAGTCACCATAAAATAGAGCATACACTGGGATGAAGTTCATCAATATGTACATGTATCAACTGATACAAAATTTTAAAGAAAGCCCGATTATTATCGACCTCGTATTAATACATTATATTTTGCGATTAATGATTTAATGTTAAGCCCATAATTATTTCAAGACTGCGTGACTATAGTAACTGTTGCATGTTTTTTCTATTTTTAACAATAGTTTCCTTTTATTATTTAATCATTTATTATCATAGGAAGTTGTTCATGATGATATGATGATGATGTTGTATATTAAGAAGAATGCGTGTATTCATGTATCGACATGACCCGATCCTCCGCGGTTTATACGCATAGACCTATGTACATGTATGTAAATATGTGACCCAATATGACTAAAGTACACGATCTTTCTATAAATAGCGTAGCATTTTTGAGGAGATGATTTTAATCAGATTGTATGTGACCCTGACCGAAACAGCTATATTAAACATTATCTTTCAGTGTGATACAAATGTAGGATATATAAACGTTCAAGCATACCTGTTAATCAATTATTCCGTGAAAATAATCGGTCACAATGCCTCAACAAAAGTCAAAGTTAATTAGTTCGTGTCCTTGCTATATCTTCTACTTCCGCATTTCAATAGGTCAGATAACACTAAATACACCAGCGAAATAATCTGTTAGAAAAACCTGCCTTTCGCTTGAAAGGATTTTGTTTATCTGGCTGGTTGCATTATATATGTAAACTTCAGTATATAAGATATGTTGACATGTATGTACGTAGTGCATTTGCTTCAATAACCGTTTTAGTAAGAAATCAAATTACACAGACAGTGAAGGTGGAATAGTAAATAAACTCAATTATGGCCGGTTTAAAGATAAAGGTAATCTTTGTCTTGTTTTGTTCTATAACAAGAAATTTTGTATATGTATATATGATATATCAAAAATCTGTGTATATGTATTCATGGTATAGCAACAATATGTGTATATGTATATATGGTATTGCAACAATATGTGTGCATGTATATATGGTAAAACAACAATTTGTGTATGTATATGTGTTATAACAATAATATGTGTGTATGTATATGTGGTATAGCAACAATATGTGTATGTATATGTGGTAAAACAGCAAAGTGTGTGTATGTACAGCAACAATTTGTGTGTGTGCATATTTGGTATAACAACAATATGTGTTCATGTATATGCGGTATAACAAAATATGTGTGTATGTATAAGTGGTATTTCAACAATATGTGTGTAGGTATATGTGGTATAGCAACAATATGTGTGTACGTAAACGTGATATTGCAACAATCTGTGTGTATGTATATGTGGTATAGCAACAAACTGTGTATATGTATATGTGGTATAGCAACAATATGTGTGTATGTATATGTGGTATAGCAACACTATGTGTGTATGTATATGTGGTATAGCAACACTATGTGTGTATGTATACGTGATATTGCAACAATATGTGTTATGTATATGTGGTATAGCAACAAACTGTGTATATGTATAAGTGATTAAGCAAATAATATGTGTTATGTATATGTGGTATTGCAATAATATGTGTATATGTATATGGTATAGCAACAACATATGTATATGAATATATATGATATAGCAACACTATGTGTATATATACCTATGTGGTAAATCAACACTATGTGTATATGTATATGTGATATAGCAACAATATGTGTATGTATATGTGGTATAGCAACAATTTGTGAGTATGTATATTTTGTGTAGCAACAATTTGTGTGTATGTATACTTGGTATAGCAACAATACGTGAATACATATATGTGGTAGAGCAACAATATGTGTATGTTTGTGTGGTATAGCAACAGTATGTGTGTATATATAAGTTGTATTGCAACAATATGTGTGTATGTATTTGTGGTATAGCAACAATATGTGTGTATGTATACGTGGTATTGCAACAATATGTGTATATGTATAAGTGGTATTGCAAGAATCTGTGTGTATGTATATGTGGTATAGTAACAATATGTTTGTATACATACGTGTTATTGCAACAGTATATGTGGTATAGCAACAATATTTGTTTATGTTTATATGGTATGGCAACAATATGTGTTATGTATATGTGGTATTGCAACAATATGCGTGTACGTATATGTGGTATAGCAACAATACTTGTGCATGTTTATGTGATATTGCAACACTATGTGTTATGTATATGTTTTATAGCAACAATATGTGTATATGTATAAGTGGTATAGCAACAATATGTGTTTATGTATACGTGGGATAGCAAGAATATGTGTGTACGTGTATGTGGTATAGCAACACTATGTGTGTACGTCTAGGTGATATATCAACAATCTGTGAATATGTATATGTGATAAAGCAACAACATGTGTATATGTTGTAAAGCAACAATCTGTGTATATATATATATACATATATATGTGGTATAGCAATACTATGTGTATCTATATGTGGTATAGCAACAATATGGGTGTATGTATACGTGGTATAGCAACACTATGTGTTATGAATATATGGTATAGCGACAATATATGAATGTATATGTGGTATAGCAATAATTTGTATGTTTACGTGGTATAACAATAATATTGCAACAATCTGTGTGTACGTATATGTGGTATAGCAACAATATGTGTGTACGTATATACGGTATAGTAATAATATGTGTGTATGTATATGTAGTATTGCAACAATCGGTGTATACTTATATGTGGTATAACAACAATATGTGTGTATGTATATGTGGTATAACAACAATATGTGTGTATGTATATGTGGTATAACAACAATCTGTGTGTATGTATATGTGGTATAACAACAATCTGTGTGTACGTATATGTGGTATAAATGCAATATGTGTATATGTATACGTGATATAGCAACACTATGTGTGTATATATATGTGGTATATCAACAATCTGTGTGTACGTATATGTGGTATAACAACACTTTGTGTGTACGTATATGTGGTATAACAACAATCTGTGTGTACGTATACGTGTTATAGCAACACTATGTGTGTATGTATATGTGGTATAGCAGCAATCTGTGTGTACGTATATGTGGTATAACAACACTATGTGTGTACGTATATGTGGTATAGAAACATAATGTGTGTATGTATATGTGGAATAGTAACACTTTGTGTGTATAACAACAATATGTGTGTATGTATATGTGGTATAACAACAATCTGTGTGTTTGTATATTTGGTATAACAACAATCTGTGTGTACGTATATGTGGTATAACAACAATCTGTGTATATGTATACGTGGTATAACAACAATCTGTGTATATGTATATGTGGTATAACAACACTCTGTGTGTACGTATATGTGGTATAGCAACACTATGTGTGTATGTACATGTTGTATAACAACAATCTGTGTGTATGTATATTTGGTATATCGGCAATCTGTGTATATGTATATGTGGTATACCAACAATACCAACAATATGTGTTATGTATATGTGTTATGTATATGTGGCTTTAATGGAAAAATGATTGATCGAACGAACGATAGGATCGTTCAAACGGACAGCCAGACGTACGAACAAACTCACAATTGAACGAACGAATCACTGAATTAATTAATTAAATATGGGTTTAATTAAGAAGGATCGACAACTGGAATCAGTCAGTTCTCGAGTATTCATGATCAGGAATGTATCAGTGGTTTAACATGTAAAATTCAAAACGACATAAAGAGGGAATATTTTAAGTTGTCTCATGCCTAAATATATATTTCCCAATACATGCATCTAGTGCGTGAAGGAATCCATACTTGTGTACTGAATATCTAGTTAAACACTCTTCAACCCTTTAACTAACATGTCACTAATAACAGACCCTTCTTTGAAAACATCTGTGTACTATATTCATGGATATATCGTGTGAACATCTATTGACCGCTAACACTTGAATATAAAAACAAACTCGACCAACATATTCAGGAAATACATTTGGGTTCAATAACTCGGTTGCTTAACCTAACGGCTACAAGGATCACAGGAGAATATCGTGTGGGAAAAGACTCGTTCGTTTTGAAGACTGTTTTCATTGTATCATGTTAACAGTGGATTTAATTTCTCTGGGTCGAGGAGAAAACCCCAATTGAACACTTTCCCTCATATAGGCGAATCATCCGAATGAGAATTTTAAAAACATCAAGGAAATGGAGACATTTCTCGTATTTACCAATTTATTCCTTTGTAATACTGTTTTGAGCCTCATTCTTTTATTCAAAGAAAGTTTCTATACTTTTACTTAGAAGTCAACTGCTAAAGATTTGTTGTTCCTGGAACACTTATTGACTTCTTGACATTTTCTGTTCAAGTTGAACTTGCACTTCATCCAATCAGACAAATATCTTGACTGAGATAAAGGAAAACTATTCGCCATGGAATCTTAAAAATTGTATACAGCCGTATGTATAGTCTTTATATAATATGTTTCACCCATTACGTAATATTAATGTCAATAGTTGAGCACGTTAAAAAAAGGTTACTTAGCCCGAGATTGATCTCAGTCTACTATCTGAACTTATATACGTGTGAATTTATCTACGACTGACATCAGGGTACGATCTTGTGTGATATAACCATTTCCAACGTGAAGGCAGTCTCCAACGCATTTGCAATCGACGACTTTTGAAAACATTGTTATAGAGTGAGAAATTGTTCAAAACCAGCAATTTCTCATTTTGCCACAAGGTTGTCGACTTTTAATGAATTATACCCTCATTTAGAGAGATTTTACGTGAGTTCGCCAAGCTGAATTGACAGTCGCTTGCTCTAGATTTGTTGTATTTAGGAAAGGGATAAAAGACACTTACTGAACATGCCTTCAATATACTGCATATGTGAAGAGTTGATGATGAACTTAAATGGTGACTTTAGTCAGCTGCATCTATATAGACTAATATTTTGGTAACTCATTAGTTTCAACCAGAGACATATAAACACACTGGTGAGTCATTAGTAAAGGTGGGGTATGCCACTACTACCATTTTCGAAGTCTTTGGTATGACCCGTTTATGGATCGAACCCGAGATATCCCGCACCGAGGCGGTTCGCTGTCACTAAATGCTCCCGATTAGCCTGCGTTTCTGCGCGATCCTTGAGCAATGGTTTAGAACGTAAGGTGGAGCATGTCGAGTGTGACATACTCGAAACTAGTCTCGAATCTTTCCTACGATTGTCACAGGTTCTTGCAACCGTTATTTAGACTTCGATGTACATTTTGAATGAAGAGTTATTTCTATTTTTTGACTAAATTCATTATACATGTAACTATTATTTATAGAGACGTTTCATACCTTTGTCAAAGTCGTCTGTTGCAGATGTGTCGTATGTGGCAAAGGGTTAATATATCTACCATCGTCTTCCTCATACGTTAATGGTAAATATACCGCGTCACACGTCAACGGACTTATACCATTGTTGATTCATTGGTTGGGTTAAACGCCGCTTTCAACATTATTTCACAATCATATCACGGCGGCCAATTCAGCTACTCATGTGTTTCCTGGTTTTCTCACACCAGTACTCAACACAACATCAACTGGCTGCTTTTCCACATAGACTGTTAGCCCATTGGTGGAAGACAAATGACGCTTGTCACATTAACAGTTATTAAACGTCGGAAATAATGTTGACCGAGCTTGGGTAGGAACTCACAATCCCTAGATTGACAGCCCGCGACGCTACCGACTGAGCTACCGGGACACGGCTCTATAACATTGTAAAATATGTTCAGTCATTTCTGTTATATGAGCCGTTCCGTGAGAAAACCAACATTATAGCCTCTGCGTAATGTATCGATCCAGATCAGCCTGCTCAGTCCGCGCAGAATGATCCGCGCCTACACATCCCGTATCAGAAGAATAGAGGTATAGAGTAATGATTCCTGAAACAGAAAATCTACAGGAGGCGAAAAGCGTTTATCCAGGTAAGCCTGCGCGGCATGCTTAGGCTGATCCGGGTCTCTACATTACCGTTGGTTTTCTCGCGAGACGGTTCATGTAGTGTTTAAATGGTGAACAGGGGAGATCCTTATACGGTTGCACTAAGTGGCAGACTGCTCTGGATTTTCGTTAGTCGTCTTAAGGTTCGTAAGATCGGTGTTCGTTTGATGTGGCTCACATTATATTGTTTATTGTAGATTATATTCCTTACTTCCTGTGTAGAATACGTTCCACCTACCTCGGTGGTGTAGTTGTAGAGCGTCCGCCTTGGTGGTGTAGTGGTAGAGCGTCCGCCTCGGTGGTGTAGTGGTAGAACTTATTCAGCATATTTATGGATTCTTCGACTCATGAATGCTTAACTTCGTTCATTAGACTGTAAAAGCGAAACTTGTTTCGCAAAAACCTAGTACGTTTCTGTAATGTTCCGTAAAACCCGATTTCATTTCGTTGAAACGGAATAATTTTATCGTTTATTTAATTGTAAGGTTTAGTTTTGTGTATAGGACGCAGCAAATTGATGTGTTCAATTAATACAGAATTGTTTTGTAACGCACGAAAACTCACTCCGAAACAAAGTAAGTTTTCGCCGGAAAATACTGAAACATACTAGGTTTGCGCGAAACATGTTTCGGTTTCAGTGTTCATTGAAAACGAGGCTGAAATGTTCATTGTCCTCTGATTAGCAATTAAATCCCTTCCTTATTACAATGTAAATCACCAAGTTTTAAACCACTATTGTTTCACTTTCTTCAAGTTTTACAGCTAGAGGACTCTTTATCATTGAAAACAGTTATCTCTCAGCCATACAAATCGGGGTTAGTTTTTTATGTAAATAAAATCATTTCTGCGAATAAAATTCCTGCCATTTTGCATGCCATCGGGCAAGACAAAACATGTTTTCTAAATACTATATTTTCAGTATTAAATAAGGTCAAAATACCAAAAACATTATCAAATTAACCAATTCCAGTGCATTCTATGAATATTCACATAATTTAACTCATTGTCACATATTCAATGCAAACGCAGTTTTTTTTAGGAGACTACTTAAGATAAGTCTGGCCCGCGGATGCATTTGTAATAGGTTTACCGTTAATGCGTTTATGACGAATGGTTATAGTTGATTATATAATAGACGGGCGAAAAAAAGTATTTTGGTTCTGAGTAATTATCAAAAGCTCTGGCGAGGCCGTGGGTCGTCCGTTCAGACTCGCCGTTGTAACACACTATTAGCCATTGAACATCACCATTAAGCGGTGCTTCAGAATATCAACCTCAGCGTAATTATTACACATCTGAAAAATAACTGCCGGCGCATCCGTACTATCGGACACCTCTTTTCAGAAGTTATTTTAATCTTTCAATCTTTCATTGACTTATTGGCGAACAGTGCAGGGCCATATTTGACTGCGCGGATGTGCCGACTGATCTTGATCTGCAATGGTCGCAAACCTTGAGATTTGTTTTCGTTGAGCATCGCTCAATTATTCAACACATAATCAGGACTCAAAACATTTGTTTTCCAAATTTTATCCAGTGAAATAAGATATTTGGTTCTTGTCTTGCTGCATATATTCACAAGTTACATATTACGCACTAAACGATTAATTTAAAAAACTGTTATATATATATGTTATAAATATAGTATATTTTAATAATATGTTCTTCATTATCTTATCTGATTTTCAAAATAAAAATAAACAAATAAACAAAATAGCCAAGTCAAGCAGTTTCAATCAAGGAGTTCAGTGTGCTCTGTAATCTCCCGGGATTCCCTGATACAAGCATTCATCTGGCTTTAACTCAAAGCATGTAGAAGAAAATTGGACCCTTGCAATCACAGTATGCTGTGTTGTTGACTGGTATCCAGGATGAGTTACCAGTATGCGGGTAAAATAATATCGACAACATTAATCGTAATCTTTCCCAGGCTGGTACCAGGCTCACATGTCACCACATTACCGCTGTGGTTATAGAAACATGGGATTTGATACTGAAAGAAAATTTAAAATCATAAAAACAATAAATATATATTTCTGTTTATCCAATGTCAGTACAATGACGTATGCATCAGACAAACAATGAAACATACAATTAATTGTACACGTACCCGCAATAAGAGACTATCTGCATTAAGAGAGTCATTTGACCTTTTCCCTTGGGTGATCTCTTAAAACAAGTTCGACAATACATTACATATCTTATGGACTGTCTCTGGAAATACTCTTCGTAATAGCAGAGTCGTCTAAACATTACATATCTTATGGACTGTCTCTGGAAATACTCTTCGTAATAGCAGAGTCGTCTAAACATTACATATCTTATGGACTGTCTCTGGAAATACTCTTCGTAATAGCAGAGTCGTCTAAACATTACATATCTGATGGACTGTCTCTGAAAATACTCTTCGTAATAGCAGAGTCGTCTTAACATTACATATCTTATGGACTGTCTCTGGAAATACTCTTCGTAATAGCAGAGTCGTCTAAACATTACATATCTTATGGACTGTCTCTGGAAATACTCTTGGTAATAGCAGAGTCGTCTAAACATTACATATCTTATCGACTGTCTTTGAAAATACTCTTCGTAATAGCAGAGTCGTCTAAACATTACATATCTTATGGAATGTCTCTGATAATAATCTTCGTAATAGCAGAGTCGTCTAAATATTACATATCTTATGGACTGTCTCTGGAAATACTCTTCGTAATAGCAAAGTCGTCTAAACATCACATATCTTATGGACTGTCTCTGATAATATTCTTCGTAATAGCAGAGTCGTCTAAACATTACATATCTTATGGACTGTCTCTGGAAATACCCTTCGTAATAGCAGAGTCGTCTAAACATTACATATCTTATGGACTGTCTCTGGAAATACCATTCGTAACAGCAGAGTCGTATAAACATTACATATATTATGGACTGTCTCTGATGATACTCTTCGTAATAGCAGAGTCGTCTAAACATTACATATCTTATGGATTGTCTCTGGAAATACCCTTCGTAATAGCAGAGTCGTCTAAACATTACATATCCTATGGACTGTCTCTGGAAATACCCTTTGTAATAGCAGAGTCGTCTAAACATTACTTATCTTATGGACTGTCTCTGATAATACTCTTCGTTATAGCAGAGTCGTCTAAACATTACATATCTTATGGACTGTCTCTGAAAATACTCTTCGTGATAGCAGAGTCGTCTAAACATTACATATATTATGGACTGTCTCTGAATATACCCTTCGTAATAGCAGAGTCGTCTAAACATAACATATCTTATGGACTGTCTCTGAATATACTCTTCGTAATAGCAGAGTCGTCTTAACATTACATATCTTATGGACTGTCTCTGAAATAGTCTTCGTAATGTCAGAGTCGTCTAAACATTCACTTCTCTGTAACCCTTTCCAACTTACAACAAGTCTGCAGCATGTGACTTTTTTGAAAACATCTTTGCAAAAATATGAAAAAACCTGTGTAAATGCAAGTATGCTAAATTAACAGAGTTGAAAATGTAATGGCAAAATGAGAAATGGCTCGTCAATTTCTGCATTTGCCACAATGTTTTCAAACGTCGTCTGCTGCAGCATCGTCAGAAAGACTCTGAATGTGGGGAAGGCTTTACAAGCCGCTTTTCGAACCCGATAGATCAGTCGGTAACGCCGGTGTCTTTCAATAAAGAGATCGAGAGTTCTAAACCAATAGATCAGTCGGTAACGATGGGGTCTTTCAATAAAGAGATCGAGAGTTCGAAACCAATAGATCAGTCGGTAACGATGGTGTCTTTCAATTAAGAGATCGAGAGTTCTAACTCAATAATTCGCAGGGGGCTACCCTACAAATGATCAGCTACTATGGTACCAAAACCTGTATGCAATCTGAGGATGCCTAAGGAAATACCACGTTTCCAGCTCCTCAAAGAGGAAAGGGTCAGATGGCAAAAATCAAATTCATGCTTTACGTCTTATGTTTACATTTTTAATCTTAAAAAACAACCTTTAAGCCAGAAATGTACCTAACACTCACAGTGTTTCAGTACTTCTATTTTAGAAAAAAATGACCATAACACGAATATTCTGACTCCAAGTGTTATATAACCGCTCAATGTAGGTTAACCTACATACCGTCAATTATCTATTGTGCTAACAAAATGTATAGAATATCGTATTCTCAACTTGTATGTGTGTAGTTGGATAGATACAGGCTTATAAATGCGGCATATCGACATTTACATAACACGGCATTTACGTAACTAATTCATTTCCGTTATAAGTGTTTATCATTGCGGATCAAAATGCCCTTACTTTCGCATACAAACTGGAGAGATTGTCAGGTAAGTTCACTTTGTTTCGCTTTCTCATTAGCACCCGCTATTGTTTCGCTTTCTCATAAACATCCAATATGTGTTTGTAACTTTCAGGTAACCTCATTTCTTCTCATTTGTTTACAATATTCAAGTAATCAAATCATCGACTGCACAGGCTGTCTTTTAGCTATTTCCCATATAAAGACAAATAGTACAGTCTTACTTGGTATGATTTATATATGTTAACAACGAAACACTTTATAATCAAACAATCATTGTAATACAAATGAGTTAAATTTAATAATGATCTTAACTACTTAATCACCCGAAGACTATGCGTATGTTCTGTACGTCCATATGTCCGTTTGCTGTGACTTTAACCCTTTCCCACATACAGACGCTTTCTGACGCCTCTGCTGCAGACGACTCTTAAAAGCACTGTGATAAAAGGAGAAGCAATTCTCCTTTTGCCACAATGTTTTCAACTCTATTTATTAGTTAAACCCTCATTTATTGAGACTTTTCAGATTGTGTCTATATGTTTTCAAAGTCGTCTGCTACGGAAGTGTTGTATGTGGGAAAGGGTTAAAACTAAAATGACATTTAAAGCGTGTATAAGTATGGACGAATAGTAATACTTTTAAGGGGAAAAATATACATCAAGCGATTGTTTCTTAAAATCAACTAGCACAAGTATTGGTTAGGTTTAAAAGACAGTTGATAATACTATGTAGCCTGACTTTTCATTATTGTTTAACCCTTTCCCAACCCGGCCGGGTTGCTCAATTGGTAGCGTATCTGACTCGTGATCTGGAGGTCACGGGTTCGATACCCGGTTGCGGCGACATTCTTTCGGGCGATGTTTTCCATTGCCTCTCACCTCTGATCTATGTGAGAAAGTAGTCAGTGGCTTCGAAAGAATGTTGTGTAAGTACTGGTGTGGGAAAGCCAGGAAAACATGGGTAGGTGCACTGACCGCCGTGATATGACCAAAGCTGTTGAAATCGGCGTTAAACTCAAAACAAACAAACAAACCCTTTCCCACATAAAGACGCTTTCTGGCGCCTCTGCAGAAGACGACTTTAAACAGTGTAGCAAAAGGGAAAAAGTGCCGTATTTGTCATAATGAGCAATTTCTCCCTTTGCTACAATGTTTTCAATGTATTGATTTATTAAGCTTTCATTCATAGAGGTTTTAACCATATTTTTAACCATATGTTTTCAAAGTCGTCTGCTGCAGAACTGTTGTATCTGGGAAACGCTTACCTTGTAACCGCTTTTCATCGAGGTTAATTCAAATTTATCATATTAAAATTATTCGTTCAGTGTTATATGATATGATGAGTGTTTTAACAAATCTTGATGATAGCAAAAATTACTAAAGAAGTTTCCAAATGCCATATTTTCCTTTTAACATAGAAAACATAATCCAAGTTACTACAACATTACTGCCGTGCGTTTACATTAAGTCATACAACACATACTAAATATGCTATTATAATCCAAGTTACTATAACATTACTGCCGTGCGTTTACATTAATTCACACAACACATACTAAATATGCTATTATAATCCAAGTTACTATAACATTACTGCCGTGTGTTTACATTAAGTCATACAATACATACTAAATATGCTATTATAATCCAAGTTACTATAACATTACTGCCGTGTGTTTACATTAAGTCATACAATACATACTAAATATGCTATTATAATCCAAGTTACTATAACATTACTGCCGTGCGTTTACATTAAGTCATACAACACATACTAAATATGCTATTATAATCCAAGTTACTATAACATTACTGCCGTGTGTTTACATTAAGTCATACAATACATACTAAATATGCTATTATAATCCAAGTTACTACAACATTACTGCCGTGTGTTTACATTAAGTCATACAACACATACTAAATATGCTATTATAATCCAAGTTACTATAACATTACTGCCGTGTGTTTACATTAAGTCATACAACACATACTAAATATGCTATTATAATCCAAGTTACTATAACATTACTGCCATGCGTTTACATTAAGTCCTACAACACATACTAAATATGCTATTATAATCCAAGTTACTATAACATTACTGCCGTGTGTTTACATTAAGTCATACAACACATACTTAATATGCTATTATAATCCAAGTTACTATAACATTACTGCCGTGCGTTTACATTAAGTCATACAACACATACTAAATATGCTGTTATAATCCAAGTTACTATAACATTACTGCCGTGCGTTTACATTAAGTCCTACAACACATACTAAATATGCTATTATAATCCAAGTTACTATAACATTACTGCCGTGTGTTTACATTAAGTCCTACAACACATACTAAATATGCTATTATAATCCAAGTTACTATAACATTACTGCCGTGTGTTTACATTAAGTCACACAACACATACTAAATATGCTATTATAATCCAAGTTACTATAACATTACTGCCGTGTGTTTACATTAAGTCATACAACACATACTAAATATGCTATTATAATCCAAGTTACTATAACATTACTGCCGCGTGTTTACATTAAGTCATACAACACATACTAAATATGCTATTATAATCCAAGTTACTATAACATTACTGCCGTGTGTTTACATTAAGTCATACAACACATACTAAATATGCTATTATAATCCAAGTTACTATAACATTACTGCCGTGTGTTTACATTAAGTCATACAACACATATTTAATATGCTATTATAATCCAAGTTACTATAACATTACTGCCGTGTGTTTACATTAAGTCATACAACACATACTAAATATGCTATTATAATCCAAGTTACTATAACATTACTGCCGTGTGTTTACATTAAGTCATACAACACATACTTAATATGCTATTATAATCCAAGCTACTATAACATTACTGCCGTGTGTTTACATTAAGTCATACAACACATATTTAATATGCTATTATAATCCAAGTTACTATAACATTACTGCCGTGTGTTGACATTAAGTCATACAACACATACTAAATATGCTATTATAATCCAAGTTACTATAACATTACTGCCGTGCGTTTACATTAAGTCATACAACACATACTAAATATGCTATTATAATCCAAGTTACTATAACATTACTGCCGTGCGTTTACATTAAGTCATACAACACATACTAAATATGCTATTATAATCCAAGTTACTATAACATTACTGCCGTGTGTTTACATTAAGTCATACAACACATACTAAATATGCTTTTATAATCCAAGTTACTATAACATTACTGCCGTGTGTTTACATTAAGTCATACAATACATACTAAATATGCTATTATAATCCAAGTTACTATAACATTACTGCCGTGTGTTTACATTAAGTCATACAATACATACTAAATACGCTTTTATAATCCAAGTTACTATAACATTACTGCCGTGTGTTTACATTAAGTCACACAACACATACTAAATATGATATTATAATCCAAGTTACTATAACATTACTGCCGTGTGTTGACATTAAGACATACAACACATACTAAATATGCTATTATAATCCAAGTTACTATAACATTACTGCCGTGCGTTTACATTAAGTCATACAACACATACTAACTATGCTATTATAATCCAAGTTACTATAACATTACTGCCGTGTGTTTACATTAAGTCATACAACACATACTAAATATGCTATTTTCAACCATTTTCCTCGATGTAAGTTCTCCGAGATTTCACAATTTAACCTTTTCCAACATACAGACGTTTTCTGACGCCATAATTTCTCCCTTTGTCACAATGTTTTTAACTACATATACAATTTATACTTATACCTTTGGACATTAACCATATTTTTGGTGTAGTCTGCTGCATATTTGCTGTATGTCGGAAAGGGTTTAATTTTAAACATGTGTAACGTTTCTACTTAACCAAGGTAAAAAATCGTGTGTTATGACACTTAAAAGGTAATGATTACTGAGCATGAAGTTTAATTGACCATGGCCAAGTACAGTGTAAACACAACACATTCAGGGGTCTAGATAAGGGGAGTTTTGCATGTTCTCAAATCCTTATTTGACTTTCCAGTCCTATGTTGTGGGTACCCAGAAAAAAATCCTAAATGAGACGAGACATCATATATTTGGTTGGATAATAAGAAAGATATTTTGAGGAAAAGAGCTGTAAACCCCTTCTTATCTGAACTCGCGAATCAGTCCAATGCTCTCAAAAATATGTTGACATGGCACCTGTGTGAATGTTTTTGGCTCGCTTTAATTTAGCTCGACTCATGATGAAGTGGCCTTGATCAAGATACAATTCCCTGTCTGTTCACACAGGGATCACGATTAAATGGTTTGTCACCGTGGTATAACTGAAATAATGTTGAAAACTGCGTGAAGTCTCCAATGATATGGCTTTACGAAAGTTATCGTGTCTCTATTACTGAATGAGTTACGTGCTTCTACATGATCAAAACATATCATACACACAAACACATCAGCTTTAAATGTGCTGAACTGCAGGGAATAGATATTATAGTTAACGTTTTAAAACTGTTCAAAATTTGTGTTGAAATATTAGACTCTCGGATAGAATTAGAGTAATAATTTCACTTTCCAGTACAATAAAAATCTAAATATTGATCGTTTATGCTTCATTTGTACAGGGTAGACATACACAGTAAGTCAACTTGTGTACATTTTCCTGACTTTCAATTGACAGTTTTTCAACATTTACTGCAAAAATAGTTTTTAGCTACTTATTACTTACTTTGTTGTAATTATTAGCAATATTTTCAGAAGTTTCAACATTTCAAAAGTTTGATCCCCATCTGGAGTTCAGCACCTTACGATTATAACTTGAAAAATGGATTTAACGTTATATCAATTACGCAATATAGAAACAAGAAATCCAAAGTAATTTGATGTTAAAATATTGCAATTAGTTAAAAGAGTTAAAAGGGTATTTATGCACGCAACACCGTCTCAGCAAATTAAATCATAACATGGACATAAACGTATCACATGTGATATGAATAGGAGTTTCTTTACCCTTTTTCACATATAGACGCTTTCTGACGCATATTGAGCAGACGACATTTTGAAATAATTCTTGCAAAAGCTAAATTTTTCATAGAGAGCAATTTCTCCATATGCCACAATAATTTCAACTCAATTACAATTCAAATAATAAAACCATCATTCATAGAGATTTTCTATATTTTGAAATTGATAATGTCAAGTTTTAATGTATGTGGGAAAGGGATTATCAATCGGATTTTCCCGGAGATAATCCGTAACTTCCGAGTGACACTTTTTTTCATCTGGCACCACAAAGCCAATTTGGACGAAAGATCTTCTCAATGTCTTCGCATAACTTCTGGATTTCGTTGCAACCAAAATAAAATTGTTTTAAAACAATCACCTCAAAACAGTTTGGACGATTTTCAAATAATTTCAAGTAATGTTTCTTGGCTGACTCTCTACCCGATTCTATCAATCAGTGTTGATCGGTAAATCGCGGCCATCTTAAGCATAGTTGTGTCAAGAGTATTCCTTTGTTCACTGCGGCTGTCAACTCGGGTAGAGGAACAGAACGATGTAAGCCTTTCTCACCAGCAGATGCATTTTGACGCAATAGCAGCAGACAACTTTTGAAAACATTGAGGCCAAAGGTGAAATTGCTCATAATGAGCAACTTCTCCGTTGGCCACAATGTTTTCAACTTTTTTTAACAATAAAGCAATCTTTTATGGAGATTTTTCATGTTTTTGTTACTACGTTTTCAAAGTCGTCTGCTGCAGATTTGATGTATGTGGGAAAAGGTTAAATAAAGTTGGTAGAGGGCTACCTCGTGAACCTTTGTATGGAATACTCTTGACATCATGTCAGTATTTAAGGGGTGATGTTTATTTTAAAATTGGGTAAGTGGTTTAGTGAAGATGCCGTTTAAATAGTGTGCTATTGTAAGGTCTGATATTTAACAGCTGCTCCGAACAATTTTCTGACATCTTTCAATTATTTCCCTTTGATTCATTGAGACTAGCGCCATTGTCTTACACTTATATCGCTCACCTGACACAAAAACAACAAAATGCTAGTGACTCTGGCGGCCATCTTGTGCAGTAGAGCAGAATGCTTTAAATAAATTTGGTAGAGAGCCACTTGGGGAACATTTGAATGTAATGACTTGGACAGTGGGTTCGTGTTTTAGGGGGAAATGTTGTGTAATGCTGCTCCAACACAGTCCCGAATTCCTCGCGATTGCCTGCGAGTTGCACTCGCCAATTAATCGTTAGTATCGGGATATTCGTTATTATTTCGCCTCCCACGAAATTCTAGCAATTTCATTGGTTAAAGCCTGTCACGTGCACACCCCCTATATTTCTATAGGGGGTGAGTAAATTCCATAGGGGGTGAGTAAATTCAATATGGCTTCTATTCTCAGATCAAGCTGACTGGAAGATTTTTCAGTTGCTTATGTTAAAATAGATCTATGTACTGTATAATATCTTGATATTTTTAACAGCGATTTGTTTACAATATATATATCATAACGACTACGAAGTTGAATATCATGCAAAGTAACTTCCCTTTCCATAGAAAAAAAAAAAATCAATGAATGTATAAAAATAATGCATGTCCTACGCTTGTTAATTTTTTTTTTCCCCCTTAGTGGGTCAGTAACAGACCATTTATAACTGATTTATTTCATTAACCACCTTTCATGAACAAAACAAATTGATATTGTTTCATTTCATTATTAAAGTGGGTTTAGTACTAGGAATTTTAAAAATACTGGGACCAAATACTAGGAAAATGACGTCACGTCATCGGTTTGACGTCATAACGCTAGTGATTTGGCGCCAAAACCCGTAAATTTCATTCTAGAAATATTGTAAATGTTAATGTAAATGAAAGATTATCATTTTTTTTTGCTCATGAAAGGTGGTCGATGAAATAAATCAGTTATTTGGTCTGTTACTTACGGAAGCCCTGGAGGGACATTTGTTACTTATTATTTGTTTGTTATAAACTATTACTTATTACTTGTTATTTATAACTTATTTGTTATAACTTATAATTTATAACTTATGCTCACGTACTATTTACGGCGGGAAATCGTGTTGTTCATCGGGTGCATTTGTAAAAAGGTTGACTGTGTATGCGATTAATTAATTGAAATAACAAATCTATCATGATTAAATGAGGGTAATATTCTCATTTTCAAGAACCATATTCTACACGAAATACGCATTAAGTTTTCTAATTGTATTTAAAAAGTGTAGTCGTTAATGTAATTGGTGTAATCAGCAGCTAATGTGTACTGTCATGCACACACTTGAAAAATAATGTATGAACCTTCAATTAGTCTTTTCCATATACAGAATTGAATAGTTCGTTGTTATTGTTGCATTGAACAATTTTTCAATTCACCCGATATTCAACACACTTTTAAATGCATTAAAAGTGTTTTTTTCGTGACTCAGGATGCGTGTATATTACGGTTTTCGTATGTAAATGGATCGGGACTGATTTTTGCTAGAATCGGGATTTAAAATGAAGGGGCGGATGTTATAACCCTATAAAGCTGGGGATGTTAAAATTAGAAGAACACTAGTTGTCTGTGTTAATGTACAATACCAATTCTCTGTCAAAGTAGTTCTTCTTTATTTGCAGGCTGCCAATTTAACAATGTTTTTGAGGGCTTTTATTTGGTCTACGTTGGTTGTTTTGCTGTTGGAAATAAAGTCTTCTGGAGCTGTAGTACCCTCTTATTTGCCATTAGAAAGACAAAGTGCACTATCGAGACTTCAGCTGATCACCGAGTACTTTTATGCTGGATTTAAGTACTTTGAAATTGTCCTTCTTTTATGTAGTCGACACAACATCAACATAAGTATTCGACATTTGAAGCGCATATTGAAGACGAACAACTTGCGTCGTCGAAACGATGTGAAAACACCGCTAAAAGACGTGGAAGACCTTATCAGGAAAGAAATTAAACTCAGTGTACAATGTATTGGCTATAGAAGTATGTGGCGACGTTTAATACACGATTATAAAATACAAGTTAAAAGAAATGACGTTATGAGGTTGATAAGAGAAGTTGATCCAGAAGGTGTTTCTTTACGCAAAGCTCATAAGCTGAAGAGAAGACGGTACTGTGTACGTGGTCCTAATTACGTTTGGCATGTAGACGGATATGACAAACTGAAACCATTTGGTCTATGCATTCATGGATCGATTGACGGATATAGCCGACGAATAATGTGGTTAGAGGTTGGAGCAAGTAACAACAATCCGAAATGTATCGCATATTATTATCTGGAAACAGTCAATAGTATAAAGTCTGCTCCAAGAATTCTCCGAACTGATTGTGGTACTGAAAATTCGTATCTCAGTTTCTTACAACCATTGCTTCGTCGTGGTCACCAAGACTCAATGGCGGGACTCAAAAGTTTCATGTACGGGAAAAGCACTGCGAATCAAAGAATTGAAGCCTGGTGGGGCCACCTAAGACGTCAAGGTATCCACTGGTGGATAATTAAACTTAAAGATTTACGAGATCGTGGTCGATTCAACGCAATTGATCCTGTTCACATAGAATGTGTACGATTTTGTCTCATGGATGTTTTACAAGCAGAATTGGACCGGATAGCACAACATTGGAATTTGCACAATATACGCACGCAAAAGGATAACACCGAGCTTCCATGTGGTAAACCAGATATTTTGTATTACGTTCCTGAACTGCATGGTGCATATGAAATGGGGAAAACAGTTGATGTTGGTGATTTAAAACTTTGCCAAGAAATGTATACTGCTCCAAAACAAAAATGGTGTGCAGAGTTCTTTGAACTGGCTTACTGCCTTAAACCAGACCTCCAGGTTCCATGTAACGCAGACGATGGTTTCAAGTTATACGAAGAATTGATATCGCTTTATGAACAAGCTTTATTAGATACCTAAAAATGTGACTAAGACATTAAACTGTCCGGAAATGCTATTTACGTGTATTTAAGCCATATAAATTGATAATTCAATTCCAAGGCATCTCATTGTTCGTTTTTTCTCCGCCTCATTTGTGCATTGACCCCCGATTGTTTTTATTTCAATGAATGTATATTGTTTTATGGCGCATCGACAGCTTAGGTCATTTAGCAAGCAATTAAATTTAATTATTCATGATCCCTGGGTAAACAAACCAGTACTAGGCTAGAAAATGTGCCTTGCCCAAGGGCTGTTTTTATTTCAAGGATATGCAATGTCTCGGTGCAAGTACTGTTATGTTTCCTAAATATTCAGTTGCATGTATCTCAAGCAAGCACTTCTCCATTCGAATTAGTTTTCTTAATGACCACAACATACAATTGTATCGCAAAGCGGGACATCCCAATCACAACGTTATTTTGACCTGTGCCTCGAGTGGCATTGACCTTTGAACTCTGACCCTGAAAAATCAATAGACTACATATTTTTAAAGTTGGGGACAAGAATGACAAAGTTTGATAATCAGTGGGTTCTCTAAAGTGAGCAAGACATTTTGAGAATTTCCTCTAGTGACCTTGACCCTTGACCCTGGAACACGTATGCCTACTTTAATTATCCTCAGTAATAAGATGCTCTCTTAATCGTGCTTAAAATATGTTGTATACAGACAGACACAACCACACAGACGCGTGGCATCAATGCTATATCCCCTCCACAAAACATTGCAAAGACATAATTAGAAACATGAGACCCGAAAGTAATCTACTGACTATATTGTGCATATAAATATCAGATAGGCAGTGAACGTTACCAATTTTGGCAGTTTCAAAGGTCACAATCCAGTGGTCACACTCCAGTCATGCATGGTAAAGGAACCAAGCACTTATTGATATCTAACTACTGTATTGTGAAAATTAATTTACCGCATACAAGCGCATACATAAATCGGTCCATTGCACTCAAAAATAGGTAGTCGTGGTACTTTCGTGAATGTTCGTTTAATCCAGTCCAGTATTGTGTCTACCTATTATCGGGTGCAGTGGTCCGAATGATTACGTCAGGATTCCGCGGTCAAATATATTTCACAATATAAGTTAGTTAAACATAGAATATAAATAACTTAAGGTGATATTGTGTTCACAGGCAATCTCATTTAAATATTCAGGAGCATGTGCTATTTTTTGTTCAATGAAATCACACGATACAACCAAATCTCGGTTCTATACACTCGACAATTACCGCTTCCCTATCTCTCTCGTTTATTTATATACATTATCAATCCTGGTTATACCTAACTAGGTTGTAGGCTTCAATTTGACTGAGCGACGCAAGTGTCAATCTGAGACGATCTGTTTGAGGCAGGCATTTTGTTTTATTGGTGTTTTACGCCGCTTCCAACATTATTGCAGTTATATCACGGCGACAGTTCACTTATTCATGATCCCTGGGTAAACAAACCAGTACTAGGCTAGAAAATGTGCCTTGCCCAAGGGCACTCCACCATGACCATCGTGCCGCGACTGGGGATCGAACCCGGGACACCCGGTTTCAAATCGCCGACGCTACAGTTAAGAACAATTGACACATTTGCCTTTCACGCTCCGCTCTGTTCCGTTCCGTTCCGCTGCGCTCACGTTCCATTCCACTCATAAAGTGTTCACTCATTCATAACATTGTGATTGCCTTTTTTCCGTTCCGCTCAGATTGAGCGAAGCATTCATGTGATTGGATTTTTACGTTCATTATGATTGTTTCGTTCAGAGCGCAAAAATTCCGTTCCGCTCATAAAGCGTTCCAACTTTTTTCCAATCACGTTCCGCTCAGATTGTCAATTTGTCAATTTCATGATGTTCTTAAGTGTAAGACGTCTTGAAATTGACAAATGTACCGTTCACGCTCCGCTCCGCTCCCGTTCCATTCCGCTCATAAAGCGTTCACTCATTCATAACATTGTGATTTTTTCCGTTCCGCTCAGATTGAGCGAAGCATTCATGTGATATGATTTTTTCATTCATTATGATTGTTTCGTTCAGAGCGCAAAATTCCGTTCCGCTCATGAAGCGTTCCAATTTCGTTCCAATCACATTCCGCTCAGTTTGTCAATTTCATGATGTTCTTAACTGTAACCCAGATCTATATATACCAGCGAGCGAAGTTTAGGTCTGGTTTTAATGAGATTGGTTCACAGACTTAATTGAAGGATTTTTCCAATTTTGAAGGACGAAAATCCAGTCATGCATTGGTACGTTTGCGAAAGGAACCGAACTTTCATTAATATTTAAGTACCAAGTTGGATAAACACTAACAACTTAAGACTAGATTTGCTCTAGTGCCTAGTTTTAACACCACATGAACCAGTTTCAAATTTGGTACTAGATTGAATAGAGACAAACATTCTGTTCAACTTTCATGAAGATCAGATAAAAAAAGAGTGGCATTTAAAGTGTCCACATTTGTTTTTCTGATAGTGCCATTGTGACCAAATATGCCATAGTGATCTATATTGGTTTTTACCTGATATGACCCATCTTACGACATTGACTAGATATCATCAAGACAAACATTCTGACAAAGTTTCAACTTGCTCATTGTAAAAATGCGGCCTCCGGAGATTGAGAAATATTTTCCAATATGACCCATATTTGAACTTGACCTAGATATAATTCAGACACACATCCTGACAAAATTTGATCACACTAGCCTCACCTTGCACTTCGTGCACAGGTAAGCTAAAAATAAAATGTTTAAACTCAAAGGAAACTAAATTATCAAGCATTTATTTTAACAAATAATTGAACTGCTTACAAAAGGTAACAAGAGGACCATGCTGGTCTCATATCGCTTACCTTATTTAAAAGAACTTAAATGGTTTTCAAGTTTTCAACATATATACATATAAGGAAAACAAGCCTAGGGCCGCCATGTTCTTCTACGGATTATGATCACACTAGCTCACCTTGCACTTCGTGCACAGGTAAGCTAAAAATAAAATGTTTAAACTCAAAGGAAACTAATTATCAAGCATTTATTTTAACAAATAATTGAACTGCTTACAAAAGGTAACAAGAGGACCATGCTGGTCTCATATCGCTTACCTTATTTAAAAGAACTTAAATGGTTTTCAAGTTTTCAACATATATACATATAAGGAAAACAAGCCTAGGGCCGCCATGTTCTTCTACGGATTAGAAGAATTTCGTTAATCTTGGTAGAGTGTCACCCAAGAAACCTTTGTTGCAAATTATTTTAAAATATGGCAAGTACTTTTGGACAAGAACACTTTTAAAGTTTCAACTGTATACATAATCAGAAAACCGAGCCCCCGCCCCCTGGTGGCCATTTTTAACAACTTGGAATCATTTTAACAATCTTGGAATATGGTCATCCAAGGAACATTCGTGCTTACTTTTTAAATCAGGCCAGTACGATAGGACAAAATATGTTTCAAGGTGTTCCTTTCTGTTGCCATGGCAATCAAAGTTTTACATAAAATTCAAATTATTTGAACAATTCTGAAAGAAGACTACCTAAGGATCATTCCTGTGGAATTATTTTAAAATTGTACAATTGGTTTAGAAGTAGAAATATTTTTAAGTTGTTTGAAGGATAATGTGAACAGACAGACAGCGATGTTGGAAGGTGAGTGATCACAATATCGTACCTCACACTTGGTGCCCAGGTGAGCTCAAAACACTAACAGAGTATTGTTATTTACATAGCACTAGCTTTGATTATTCATGACAGAAGAACAAAAGCACGATGATGGTTCTATATTGTTCACCTAATTTTAACAGAACTTCAGTAGAAGTCACACACCTTTATATAGAAACAGTATGCAGTACTGTACCTGGTAAGTCTCATATTTGCCTGATGCAGTAAAATGATGCGAGTTAATGGCATGACAAAAGTTTGTACAGATGAACATTTATGTTTGTCAATGGATCAGAATAATCTGAACAATATTGGTAGGGGATCACCCAAAGAACATTGGTGTAAAATAGTTTCAAACTGAGCCCTGCTTTTTAACAGATCGGATTATTTTTAACAATATTGGTAGAAGGTCAACCAAGGAGCATCTGTGAAAAATGCATTTCCAAAAGATGTTTCAATGTTTTCCTTTCTATTGCTGTTGCTTGGACAAGACGATTTTTGCATTGAATTAAACTTTTTGAACAATTTCGAAAAATAACGAAATAAGGAGCATTAATGTGACACTATTTTAAAAATTGTCAATTGGTTTAGGAGAAGTTCTTTAAAGTAAAATGTGAACAGATGGAC
The DNA here is from genome assembly GCA_031761405.1 of Serripes groenlandicus. Lineage (NCBI taxonomy): Eukaryota > Metazoa > Mollusca > Bivalvia > Cardiida > Cardiidae > Serripes > Serripes groenlandicus. Next base: position 11,888,672 of record JASEVX010000013.1, on the reverse strand, counting down.
AAACAGACGGACAAACAGTGTGTGATCACAGTAGCTCATCCTGCACTTCGTGCTCAGGTGACCTAAAAAGAACTTAAACGTCAAAGTAAACACAAATCATATAGATCAATTTTCTAAGCTATTGTCCTGTATCATGAATATTTATTTCTTCTTGCACATAACTGAACAATATACATGCAAATACACAGCAAATATTAAATAGTAGGATAACTTCAATATTGTCTGTGCAAGCTTTATCGTGGTTCCTACACAGATGAGAAAAAATAAGATATGTTTGCAAAACAGGTATGACTTCAAATGGAGGCCAATTACTTCATTGCTTAACCCTTTCCCACATACAACAAATCTGCAGCAGACGACTTTAAAAACATCTAGATAAAATGTCTGCAAAAACTGAATGTATAACTGTTAAATAGAATTCATTGTGGCAAAAGGAGAAATTGCCCATAAAGAGCAATTTCTCCTTCTGCCACAATGTTTATAAAAAGTCAGAAACCGTCTGTATGTGAGAAAGGGTTAACCTCGACATTCAAGGTCACAGTGAAAAATGTCTTGTTACACAACAGCAAATAACAAATTGTATCTTCTAAATGTTAGTTATTCTACATAAGTTGGAAAATTACACTGCCACAGTATCAAGGCACTTTGAGTAAAACCCTAACTGTCATTGTTCATTAAATCCTTTGTTGTATTTCAACTTTCTGATATACAAGCTATTTGTATGAGGCAACTTTGTATCAGTTTTGAGAACACATGGAATTGGTAGGACCCAGCAGTATCCGATTTTAATACTGGTACCGCTTAAAAATACTGACAATGTCTATCAAAATTCAGTCTTATGGCTATTGTTCAAACACTTTAACTATCTTCAATGCATCTGGTCTTTCAACAGGTCGGTAACTAAGACCTTTATCTAAGACACTGTAAATCGCTGCATTCACTTTACTAGCAAGTCCTTGTAAACCATCTGGCTGGGCTTCAAGTCTCATTCTCTCTATCGTGTACTGCACAGGGTCTGCATCTTGGTGAATGGGATAATCCCAAATAGGTGTTTCACAAAACACTTCCACCAAAGTGCAACAAAGGGCCCATACATCAGTCTTCGGATTTCCACTGTTCTGTTGTAACAAAACCTCTGGAGCTTGATATGCTGGGGTTCCCGGCTGTGCTGAACCTCCTGCCAATGTAGTCATTATGGTATTCATAGTCTTTAACTTACTGAGTCCCATATCACAAAGTTTTACAACACGAAAATCATTAGACACCATTATATTGTCAGGTTTAATGTCCCTATGAATGATAACTGGACGTTGGCAATGTAGATAAGCGACTGATTGCGATACTTTCTTTGAAATATCCAATTTGGTAAGCCTACTTAAACTTTCACGTTCATCACCGAAAAGCATGTCATCCAACGTATCACCAACAATAAGTTCCGATACCAAGTACAATCTGTGCAGCTTTGTGGCATATGCCATTAATAAAACAATATTGGGATGCCTTACTCTACTGTGTAATTCAAGCTCTCTTTCAATAACTGGCTTTGAAATTTTCATGCGTCTAACAACAATCTCTTTCACCGCAACTGATGTTCCTAACCAGTCTGCTTTATACACTATACCAAATGCACCTCTACCAATCTCTTCTCCAATCTTTATGTCTAAAATATTTATTTTGGGCACAGATACTGATGAAAAGGATAGGTCTGACACAAAAGGCTGAGTTTCCTGTGGCGGTTGTGACGGAACACTTACTAACTGGGACTGCGATACAGTACGTTCTTGTTGCAACTGTGACGGAACACAGAATAACTGGGATTGTGATACAGTACTTTTCTGTGGCGACTGTGACGGAACACTGAGAAGACGGGGGTGTTCTACAGTACTCTGCTGAGGTGTTTGTGACCGAACACTGACTAAACATGACTTGACTACAGATTTTTTCTGTGGCAAAGGTGACGGAACACTGACTAGATGGGACTGTTCTACAGTACTCTCCTGTAGCGACTGTGACGGAACACCGAATAGATTAGGCTGTTGTTCAGCACTCTCCTGTGGCAACTGTGACGGAACACCGAGTAGCTGGGATTGTCGAATACTGACAAGATGGGACTGTTCTACAGCACGCAGCTGTTGCGTTTGCGAAGGAACACTGACTATATGGGTCTGTTGTACAGTCTTTTCCTGTGGCGACTGTGATAGAACACTTATACGACGGGGCTGTTCTATAATACTTTCCTGTGGCAACTGTGATGGAACACCGACTATATGGGACTGTTTTACAGCAATCTCCTGTGGCAACTGTGAGGGAACACTGAGTAGCTGGGACTGTCGAATACTGACTAGATGGGACTGTTCTACACCACTACTTTCATGATATTGTGGTGACTGTGACGGAACACTGACGTGATGAGACTGTGATACATTATTTTCCAGTTGTTGTTGTGTCAGAACACTCACTAGCTGGGACTCTACTTCAAGACTTAATAGTTGGGAGTGCTCTGTAATCCTGTCCTGTTGGTCAGAAACACTGACAGACACTCCCAAAGACCTAACAATTAGGCTGTCACTACAAACTATTTCGGCAGTATAAACCCCAGGTTCTTGAATTCGCAGAAGACAGTGATCGAGTTCACTGTCAACAAGGTCATCACCTCTATACCATCTGTACATAAATGACTGGTTGTGGTACAGAGTTAGTGCCCCCAACAGAAGATGCTCACTGTCATATGCCTCCGTGCCATGTATTTCATCTGGTCCATGTACAATAACTAAGTCATTTTTCGAACTGTTAATTGTTTCAGTAAAAATGTAATTACTTTCATTTTCTACTAAGTACTGTTTATTATTTTTTGACACTCCTCTCACTGTAAACCCATCTTCAAAAACATCGTAACTATCATATATTTCATTGTTGCTGGCCAAGGAAATGCAGGTTTCGTATGATTTGCAGTATAAGGCACTGGCTGTACTTGAATACAATGATGGTTTTACTTTGCCATATACAATAGCAAGTGTTCCAACTTGTTGACCATTAACCAAGAACAATTTCTTTTTGAATGTTTTTATCTGCGACACTTCAACTGTATCGGAATCAGCTGCACTGTCATTCACATGATATATGTCTGTAGACTCTGTACTGTTAAGTGACGATTCATTTAAACTTTCAGTTTGAGTTCGCAGATACAGGTGGCACTGGGAGGGATACATTCCATATGCTTTTAAGTAATCACTGTAAGAGCAAAGGTCGCCATTAGTATCTGTGAATTCAACAATCGTTTCACCCGATGGATTAACGAGGCAAGCTGACATTGTCTCCAACTTTCCGAAATAACTGTTGCCATCTTTAAAGAAAAATTCTTTGCCTGTTTAATTATATCCTCAACTGTTATATCCTCACTAGCTTTACATGTTATGGTTCGAGTACCACCACCTTTGGCACTAGTAACTACGCGAAATGAATTTCTACTGTAGTGTTGCCACCCAACATACACTTTGTATTCTGACCGTCTTCCTCTGCCGCGGCCACTTCTGGTATTATAAGGTGCAGTGTTGCCCTGTAAATAAAAAAACGAAATAGTAAAGCGTTGTAAAGATTTAAAAGTTAAATGACACTAGGTCAGTTAATTAAGTTTAGCAGCAACATGTGTCACAAGACTTTTGGGATATATTAATCTAATTTAAATCGGACCAAAATACGCTGTCCAATTGACTTTAAACACTTAAATACTCATTAGCACGTGCTCCGTTTATTTGTCGAATGAAATGGCTCGATACAACAAACGCAGAAATCCATTAAATAATATTAAGTGATATATCCTCAACAATCTAAAATTTATGATGGAATTTGGACCAGACTATATACATAATGTTTCTTGCTTGTTATGGCATTGTAAGTTATTACTTATTACTTAATATTTATTACTTAATATTTATTACTTAATATTTATTACTTAATATTTATTACTTAATATTTATTACTTATGATTTATTACTTATGATTTATTACTTAATAATTATTACTTAATAGTTATTACTTAATAGTTATTACTTAATAGTTATTACTTAATAGTTATTACTTAATAGTTATTACTTAATAGTTATTACTTAATAGTTATTACTTATGATTACTTAATAGTTATTACTTAATAGTTATTACTTAATAGTTATTACTTAATAGTTATTACTTAATAGTTATTACTTAATAGTTATTACTTAATAGTTATTACTTAATAGTTATTACTTAATAGTTATTACTTATTACTTAAAATTTATAACTTATTACTTAATATTTATTACTTATTACTTAATATTTATTACTTAATATTTATTAATAACTATTTATAACTTTCAATTTCATTTGACAATAATGCAAAACATGTGACGCTCCATTGCCATAAGGAGAAATAACCCTACCTTGATACAATATTTGTGTGTGAATCTGTGCATCAATATATATATCAACAAAAGATAACTTGGCCCTTCCCCTGTTGGCCATTTTTTTTACCAATCAACATGGTTTCGAGGAACATTTCTTCTAAATTATTTGTAAATCAGACAACCAGTATCTTCAGGGATTCTTTTTACTATAGCCATTTAAGGGAAAAGGCTGCTTCCTGGCGGCTTATTTTTCAACAGATTGGAATAATTTAAACTATCTTGGAAGAGGTCCACCCAAGGAACATTTGTGCTAAATAATTTTCAAATTGGGCCACTTCTTTTGGTCAAGAAGACTTTTAAAGCTTTGGAATATTTTCCTCTTTCTGATGCCGCAGCAACCAAAGTTCTACTTGGAATTGAATTATTTGAACAATATTTGATGAAGGTCAGCTAGGGACTATTCCTGTGAAATTATTTTGAAATTGGACAAGTAGAGAAACAGATTTGAAAAGATGCCGGACGTTGGGTGATCATAATAGCTCAGGTTTGCTAAAAATGACAAGGCTAGCTAGCCCCAGTCTATGGAGGCCATAGTTTAACCAATCTCAATACCTTGAGCAATTTTACAAACAAAGGAACATGTCTATCAAATTATCATGAAAACAGACAAGCAGACAAGCAGATTAAGAGGAAAACAAGAGGGCCATGATGGTACTCTATCGCACACCTGATTTGATAGAACTTCAATAGTTTTCAAAGTTTTTACTCTATAATTATAAGGAAAACATGCAACGCCCCCTGGTGGCCATCAGAATAATTTGAATAACCTTGGTAGAGGGTCACCCTAGGAACATTTGAGGAGAAGATTTGTAAAGTGTTCACTATAGCCATATAAGGCAAAACAACCCAACCCCTGGCGGCGATCTTTCTTTATAAATCAACATGGCTTGAAGGAATCTGATAAGAAGGTCACCCAATGAACATTTCTACTAACCATTGTAGGCAGAGAAGAATTTTAAAGTTTTTCTTTCGGTTGCCATGGATCAAACACATTTGAAGGGATTTAACGGAGGACATTGAGAGGATGCTAACTATGAAGTTTCATCCTAATTGGCCCAGTGGTTACAGAGGAGAAGTCGTTTGAAGCGATAAGTTAATGCATGCACGCGCAACGGACAATTCACAATGACATAAGCTGGACTGGCTTTCAGCCAGTGGAGCCAACAATTTGGCATTTTCCACTTTTATGATGCCGCAGCAACCAAAGTTCACCATATAATTTAAAATCTATGAACAACTTTGAAAGAGGATCATAAAAGGAACATTCCTGAGAAGTTTGATTGATTGATTGTGGTTTAACTGGCTTTCTCATGTATACCAGTACTCACCACTGGTATACATTCCAAGTAACTGGCTGCTTTTCCACATAGACTGTAATAAGCCCATTAGTCAAAGACGAATGACCCATGTCACAGTGACTTTTGTCAAACGTTAGAAATAATGTTGGCCGAGCTGGGAATCAAACTCACAACCCCTGGATTGACAGCCCGCGTCGCTACCGACTGCGCTATACCGGAGCTTTGTTTGGTTGAAATTGGTCCAGTGGTTTAATATTTGATGTCGTTTAAAGCTAAAAGACAGACAGAGTGACCAGAATAAATCACCTTGAGGGCCTACGGCTCAGGTGATCTAAAAATGGAAACTCAGTAACATTAAAAAAGGATGAAAAATACCTTAAACATGGCTCGCCTCTCTGTTTTTTTACTAGCCTCTATACTTCTTACTAATGCTTGAATGTTTTTTTTCCTCTCTACATGTTCCTGCAAAAACAGATAGTATCCTTAAGTTAATGTCCACAACTAGATAGCTGCATCGATCATCAAACAAACTTAGTGAGGCTAGAAGATTAATCAAGAGGCCCAAGAGGGCCAGTATTGCTCCACTGCCATTAGCCAAAAATGAAGCCCGCCCCCTGGTGGCCATGACTTTTACCAATCATCATCATCACAACAAAATAGCTCGTCTAAATAAAACCCACCATCGCAGAATCACGAGGACACTCTTATCTACTTCTGGTTTTGTGTGTGTTTTTTTTACTTCCATTTAATTACGAAGAAATCCATTGTTTAACAGTTAGAAGAAGGACTAAATACATATGTATACGTTATACATACTCGATCATTCAAAAAAACATATTTCCAAAATGGTTCTATAACGAAAGGGATATTCCTTTAATTTAAATCACAGTTTGCAGCCGCTAAATGATTATCTGATAATGTTACTGTTTGAAAGATAATTTATTTTGCCAATCACCACAATTACCACTGTTGTTAAGCCATTGTTGATTCTTGACTGCCGATATATTATATCCTTTCATTGCTCAAAGTCGGATAAAATATTACCAGCAAAACCCTAACAAACTTGGCAAGATAAAAAGCGTGAAGTTTCCCACTTTAGTCCATCAATTTGGACGGATCCAAACGTTAAAGCTGTAAACTTTCTCATCTAAAATAATAAATGATGCAATTATTTGACCTGAATCTACAGAAAGGTATGTGACCCTATTTAAAGACACATTTCGACACAACAGCTTTTGATAGAATTGTGACAAGATGAGAATGGATGCAACAACTCAATTTAGTATTGAGAGTATTTTGAGGAAAACAATTTCTGCTTTCTTGTAAGTTTAACGTTTTAAACGTTGAGGGAAAGGTGAAATTCAGAGTCATATATATGTCCCTTTCTAAACAGTCGGACACAAATAATATTTAGCAGATTATACAGACACCAATTAATTTGGACTGATCCAAACATAAAAGCTTGGTAAATCCATTTTACATGTTCCACATTGCTGTGAAACAACCACGTGAGCTTGTTTTGATAAATGACGTATTTTTTCCCCGGCTATACATTGAGTCGCGTCTAACAAAAACCAACATTAAAATCAATGACTGTCACAGTTACTATCAACTGTCACACTTATACAGTCAATTCTTTAAAGACAGTGTGCTTCCCATGTGAATTCATAGATATTAGTGTGACTACCAACGATAGCAAACACGGAACAACCTGATCAGACTGGACAGGCTTATATGAACACCGGCTGGACACAGAGTCATGAAGGTCATTTTTGTATGGTGTTGCTTGTTCGGGCGCCCAGAGACAAGTCTTAGATAACTTATTTATAGAAAGTTTACTTAGATTCATTTGACATGGACCCATTTTCAGACATATTTAGACTTTAACAGCAAATGATAGCATCGTGACAAAAGGAGAAATTGATACAACCTCGCATCATAGTATTCATGATATTTTCATTTGAAAAGGTTATCGAAATTTGGCCAGGAAATGCGTCAAACCAGATATTTTAACGTGACCGTGTACGATAAGCGAAAGAGAAATGTTGCGATCACTTTATGACTAAAGATCAGCAGAGGTCAAATACAATTAATTAAACACTAGATATTTTAATAGTCCAGAACGTTACAGGCAACATGTACCATGTAGACATATCGTGTGATGCCCTTAAAAGCGTTAACTATAGAAAATATGCATGCAAACCTCGTCTGGCTTTCTATTATCTTCACTCATTGCTGCCTCTACTCCCGCTAAAAACACAGGAATGACATGAAATTACCATTTTTAACTAATAAATAATAAGTTATAATTTATAAGTTATAAATTATAACTAATAATTTATAACAAACAAATAATAAGTAACAAATGTCCCTCCAGGGCTTCCGTAGTTACTGACCCACTACTGAAAAATAGGGGGTATGTTGAATGTATAGGGGGACTCGGCTAACGCCTCGCCCCCTATAAATTCCACAGACCCCCTATTTTTCCGTAGTGGGCCAGTAACAGACCAAATAACTAATAATGTTTTGAACCACTCGCTTCTATTCGTTTATTGATGCGAATATTAGCAACATGCTCCTAAAATTGGCAAGGAAGGCATATTCTTCACTTTTTCGCAACATACTTGTAAGTATTCGTAAGCCATTTTAAATCAGCGCAATGTATTTGTAGCGCTTGCAAGGCATTCGGAACATTCGTAAGAAATTTGCAAAACTTGGAGCCCCTCTTGACGCTTCTTGGCACGATTAACTTGACTCGACGTGTACTGTACTCTACTGGAGAATGAGTGACGAAGAGACGAAGTTGCAAGAGCAATCGATTTCGCAATCGCTTCATTCATAAAGGCCTCCTCACACATAGGCGAATCCATTAAACGCAGCCTGGCGAATAGGGTGAAGGTGTCAATTCTGGCGAATTTTGACCGAAACTGTTTGAAAATGTGTTACATAATTTGAAATATAACGAAAGGTAAACATAGGGGAACTATTTGTTGCGAATGATTTACGAAGTGTAACGAACGGTTACTGTTATTCGCTAGAATGCGTTGGGTCGCGCAGACAATCTTTGTTCTTTCCGTTAGCGATTAGGAACGCAAACATGCGAACCGAATCGCAACTTTTCGCATGCTTCCGAAGCCGTCCGAAGCTTTCCGAAAGGGTATTTCCGAATCCGGCCGTTACCGGACGCTATACAAGACTGGCGAAAACCAGGTGTTCACAAGCACTCGCAACACTCGCATGGCCACTCGCAACATTCGTTAGAAATTCTTATAACGTATTCGTATACATTCGCAATGATCGGCAGAAATTCGCAAGCACTCGCAACCATTCGTAAGAAAATCGCAAAGATTCATAAAGGTTAAAATGTTCATTATTTTTCCTGCACACTCGCGGCGAATGCATGCTACAATCCCAAAGATTGAATTCGTACAGCCCAAAGGTTGAGATTGTTTAGCACACTCGGTTGTGTGATACAATCCTAAAGGTTGTCCCAATTTGTAACGGCTTTTAACTTTAGAATTCCGTAATGTATTAGTATAGGGTTTAAATTTAGGAAATGGATTTGGGACACCCTGTATTTTTTATTTTTTTATTTTTTTCAGGAATGAAAGTCACAAGGATTCAACCTTTCAACGACAAGCAATGAAGCCAGTAAGATGTTCGATGCAACATTGGCTCAGGTTTGTTTTTGTTTTGTTTACATATGAGCTGCATCTAGCTTATGCACAGCTGGATTGGTTGATCCACATTACCTTGATATGATCCCATTTATTTTTAAAAGGCTGCAGACTTGCTTTTTGTGGGGAAAGTGTTAATAAGACCCTGAACTCGCCAGACGCAGTCCCTTTTTTCATCACAACAACATCTGAAAGCAATGCACCAGACGACGACTTTTGCGGCGGTTTCATCCTTTAAAACAATAAAGATCATATCATATACAGATCTAGATCTGTTATCATCAGTACTCATAAAGGTACAAACATTTAACCTTGAAACGGACACGCCACCCGATAACCGACCTTCGAAACTTCGCAACCAATGAATTGCCTTTTTTTAACTAAAACACTTTTGTTATCATATATTTATATCATATATTTAAAAGCGGCTTCGTGTTTTTCGAATCAAATAGTATTTTTTAAGCCATAACATGATGATTCCCGCGCCAATTGCTGGATCTTGCAGCAACTCTTGTTGTTGTTTATTTGCTTTGTTTTCTTATTCCTGGGTGTAAGTACCGCCTCAGTGGTGGCGTGGTAGAACGTCCGCCTCGGATGCGGGAGGTAATACCTGCCCTCCTTGGCGTTCAGGATTGCGGGGTTAGCATTACGACTGACAGGCTGGTGTTAGGATAAATGAACCAGTAGTACTTGTAACTTACCCAGTAAACGCTGTGATATAATTGAACAATTGTTTTAAGCGGCGTAAGACACCAAGCAGGTCCTGGGCGTAAGGCGTCCTAAAAGCAGCTCTTGGTTAGTGACACTGATTAAAGCGTCCGTCCTGCTAGTCGTAGTCAAGGGTATTTTAAGTACTTCAAAAATGGTAATCTCCGAACGCAGGATTGTGGAGATAGTATGACGACTGATGTATCAGTGTCGGAATACATGATATCGGTAGTACCTGTAAATTACACAGGTTACGTCGTGATTAAACTGTAATAGTGTTTGGTGTTGACGCCGCTTTCAACAATTGTTCAGTTATATCACGTCGTTTCCTGGGTTAGTTACCTGTACTACCTGAACAGTTATATCACGTCGTTTCCTGGGTTAGTTACCTGTACTACCTGAACAGTTATATCACGTCGTTTCCTGGGTTAGTTACCTGTACTACCTGAACAGTTATATCACGTCGTTTCCTGGGTTAGTTACCTGTACTGCCTGAACAGTTATCCTGACACCAGCTTGTTAGTGTAATGTTAACCCCGCAACCCTGAGCGCAAAGGAGGCCAGCCATTACTATCGTTTTGAAAGATTTGGCATGACACGGCTGGAGATCGAACTCACGAACTGCGTCTCAGTTCAGCGTTACGTCAAGTCATGTTTTCCTCTAAGCCTTTCCAACAATTCTGCAGCAGACGACATTAAACATATCGTGCCAAATATATTGCTTTCATTTTCAGATGGTCTCCAGTTACGACGATCCATCCATCGGAGGCATCGAGGGCACCGTGTCAAAAATGTTAGAGGCTGACCCGACATTCGGTAAGTCTCTTTTTTCTTTAACGTGAAGGACTGTCTCACCATATTAATATTCTAAACGGATTAAGAACACCATTGTGTTCAGTATAGCAGTATGGTAACTAATGGTTTATAATGGTGAAAGAGTGAACACAACTGTTATTTGATTGGTGGATTGACTACCGTTTGCTACCATAACAATGTCCTTGAAGGCCGGGTAGGTTTTATATTCTCTTCCCAAAGGTCCGGATAAGGACGGGTTTGCAGCTCTTTTCTCCACAATCTTTTTCTTGATTATTTTGAGTACCCACAGCATAGGGTTAGCGGATAACATAAGGATTCTAGAATAAGCAAAATGCTCCTTATCTAGCTCTGTTATTAGCTTGTATCTTATTAGCCCTACGTTAAAAAATACATGAATATTCGTAAGTATGTTATTAAAATGTGAGAATTCGCTTGACATATGAAACGATGAATTGTTGCACAACTGGAGTGCAAATTGCTGATTAGTTATCGAAACTCAACTCTGCCTTTGATTAACCCTTTCCCACATACAACAATTCTGCAGCAGACGACTCTGAAAATATACCCGAAAATAATTGTAAACTCCCTTTAAATAAAAGTACAATAATTGAAGAGAATTGAAAACATGGTGACAAAAGGAGAAATTGATCGATTTGAGCAATTTCTTTATTTGCCGCCATGTTTTCAAAAAGCCGTCTGCTGCAGAGGCTTCGGAAAGCGATTATATGTGGGAAAGGGTTATGTTATTTAAAATAGTCAGCAAATTGCACACGCACGAACTTCCATATCTTGTGTTACCCTTTCCAACATACGATAAAAATAACGAACAGTGGATAATTTTCTTTCATTTTTCCAAAACATTATTATTTTCCCCTCAACTATTTCAAAAGCATACAACATATCAAATACAGTAAAAAAGAATATTGTGGAAAAACATAGTTTTTGACCAATTTCTCATTTAACCACATTGTGAAATCGTGCCCTGTATATGTGTCTGAATGGCGGTAAATAGTAAGAGAGTAGAAGTCAATGGTTAGACTTCATTCATTAACTCCATATAAAGTTGACCTTTCACATGCCATATTTAAATGAAACACAAATCATAGAGATGCATTTATGAATCTGGTATGTCAAAGGTCAGATTTCATCCATAAACTGGATATAAAGTTGACCTTTCACATGTCAGATTCAAATAAAACACAAATAGTAGAGATGTATATCTGAACTTGCCATGTCAAAGGTCATATTTCATTCTCAAACTCGATATAAAGATGACCTTTCACATGCTAGATTCAAATAAAACATAAATAGTAGAGATGCATTTCTGACCCTTGAATGCCAAAGGTCAGATTTCATATTTAAACTCGATATAAAGTTGATCTCTCTCATGCTAGATTCAAATAAAACACAAATAGTAGAGATGCATTTCTAACCCTTGAATGCCAAAGGTCAGATTTCATATTTAAACTCGATATAAAGCTGACCTTTCACATGCTAGATTCAAATAAAACACAAATAGTAGAGATGCATTTCTGATCCTCGAATGTTTAAGGTCAGATTTCATATTTAAACTCGATATAACGGTGATCTCTCTCATGCTAGATTTAAATATAACACAAATAGAAGATTTGAATATTTGAACATGCAACGTCAAAGGTCAGATTCCATTCTTAAACTCGATATCAGTTGACCTTGATCGATGTAAATCTAAAGGTCAGATTATTTAATTCAGTTCAATGTAAATACGACCTTAATTATACTAATTCAGAAATTTACCTTGATCTGACGTTGGGTGATTAAAATCAGTTGTATTTCTTATTTATTGTAGTCGCGGGCATTGCGCTAAAACTTGGACTGGCTGCTCAGTTTGCCGGTAAGAGAACGTACAATGATCCAGACATTGCGGAGGCAGCAAAGCAGATGATGGATTTAGCGGAGAAACCACACGTGACGACGTGGGGAAAAAATCACGCACAGGCGATAACTCTTTAATTAAACGGGTACGTTGGGAGTTTTATAACATAATGTTTAATTGCAAAAAAATCATTCTATGTGGAAAAGCGTTTTATTGAACAGAATGAATAATTGTTTTTTTATTTATAGATAGTTTATCTAACTTGGACACAGTCAGTTATCAACACTTGTGAACAAAGGGAAGCAACTAGTATTGCTCTTGAATATCCTCTTTATGATATGTAACCCCAAAACTGTTAACTTCTTGTTTTTTTTGAAAACTTAAGAGCAATTTTCAGGTCACGTTGTAGGATTGTTTGGCAGTTTTGATACAGGTTTTTGGGATTCTTGATTTGTGAACGATAGCACATTATGCTAAGGAAAATGCAATAATTCCGTCTGACCTTCGTCGGAAATGCCCTATGACTTGTTCCTGACGCTCATCTTATATTCAATCGACGTGTTCGTGTTAACTTTTTTGAGCCATACCACACGAACACATTTGATATACATTGATATACATTGATATGCATTGATATGCATTGATATGCATTGAAATACATTGATAAAATACATTCAGAAAATATTTCAGATGTATGGAACGCAAAGGAAATTGAGGTTTGATAACCATTTTTTGTTGAATATTTGTTTTATCTTAATATGGCAGATTCTGGATTTGCTCATGTTTGTACATGTTGTTTATCATTTTTATCATATATTTGACCCTTCATTTCAAAACCTCAGTATGGTAAGGAACGTTTAAGATAATTCGAACTATTTCAGACAAAGACAGCAAGCTGCGGATGTTTTAGAAGACGTACTCATTGACCACCCGTTAGATATGGGTGCCATCAAGTTTGCGTGCGGAATGTACGTCGAGAATGGGTTCTATCCACGCCTACGAGATTGCTGTGGGCGTGTCTTTCCGCATTGGAAGGTGACCACGCCTTTTTATGGGTAATGTCTACGATTTATGAATTTGTATTCCTCAACCCGTGCCTGCCATTTGCGTCAGACATATACTAGTTTGATATACAGGTATTTGTATCTCAATTGTAATTTATTTAATTAAATCACACATTATGGGATATAAAATAACACCTATGAAAATATGTAGGTCCTAATAATAAATCGTTGCACTATGCGTGAGGATCATTTCAATCCTTTCAATATTGAATTGATGAAATAGACTTGTCCAGCTTTGCATCTGGAAAATACCATAACAAACTCTATGCATATCAATATAAAGTTAAGTTGAACAAACTACAGTACAGAGCCAAACCAGTCCGCGCGGATGCGTCTGATGGCCTTGCTATATAGGTCTACTGGTAGCACAGGCTTCCGAAAATCTGTTCCAGCTGTTAACTGATTAACTGAAAATGATCTGTCTTTTTAAAAAACGTAGAAGCTGTGCTGTTTCCTGGTATGATTTTAGCACTTCCTTTTCATAAATATTTCAGTATCAAAAAAGACAAATGAATTTAGCCTAACTCGAGTGATCCCTCGAACACACTGATTACTCGAATCAATAAATGGGTTTCTTACGACTTTGAGATATCGAGAGTCCTCTGTACATGTACTTTCAGAGATTTCCTGTCATGGTATGGTTTTGGTTTGGAAGAAACAAACTACTTTCATGAAGCTGAAAAGATGGCAACGAAGGTTACATAGTTAGATGTTGTTTTAACATGTGGTGTTCCATTATATTGACACCGTATAAGCAATACAGCAATTAAATTGAGTAAATGATGAAAAGGGAAAGCTTTATAGCTCATAGAGTTCGAGAAGTTTCCGACGAACAGTCCAGAGTTGTAGAAAGGATGCACGTGCAGATCTTAATCATCTTTTGTAACACATGCCAAATGTTTGTTTTTTCCTGGATTATTGTTACAATATTTATTTTTTTAAAGTTATCCAACGTTTCCAACTTATCATTGTGATGATATAAAGTTTATACCGACGGACAATAAACTCATCATCAAAGACGCGCAATTCATACAAGACCTAATTATACTTAGATCATCAAACATATTTCAGATACAATAAAAGATAATAATAATTATGATAATTATAATAAATTGTAATATATTCTAAATGACTCGTAAGCCGTCATTTGGTTGCGCGTTATATATTTTTTTAAATAAGCATATGTTGGTATAATTTATAACAAATTCGATGTAGATAGTAGGTGTTGGACCAATATCACCTGTCTTGTCCGCCACGATAAAACTAAGCTGATGAAATCGGCGTAAACCACCATCCCCCAGCCCCCTACCCCCTTTCCCCCCCCCCCCCCCCACATCCCCCCCCCCCCCCCCCCCCCGCAATTTCTCCTTCCGCCACGATATTTTAAACTCTATTTATTAATTGCGCTTTCAGTAACAAGGAAACTCCATATTTGTTTTTTTACACGCTTCCAAGTCGGTTGTTGCAAATTGTATGTATAGGGAGGAATAATTCACTATCTTTATACGTTAACAGGCACTGAAGATAAACCCTAATGATGCTTGGGCGGTTCACTGTATCGCTCACGTCAGAGAGATGAATGGACAGTTTCAACAGGGTTCAGATTTTATGAAAGAAACAGAAAAGGATTGGAACGTAAGTGTTACCAACCTAGGCACATTTCCTAGCCTTATACTGGTTTGTTTACCTTTATATCGTAAATAAGTGAACTGTCACCGTGATATAACTGGCATAATGTTGAAAACGGTGTAAAAACCCATAATGAAATATATGTTCGTGCGTAGTTAAACGTACCAATTGCCGTATTATTTACAGGTTGTTAAAAGCGTTTTCGCAAAGGCCAAGCTATATGTTCCAAACACTCGGCTCTAAATAGTGCAAATGTTAGATCCTCCTGACGTCATTGGCTCGTTAACGTTAGAAGGTCGTGTTTCAAAATTGACGTTAAGTTAAAAAAAACGGATTTGAAACCTTTTGTTCTATATGATTTTGCTTGATGTTTTCTTGTTTAGTGTGTTTATTTAAATGATATTAAAAGGTTTATCCGTCTTAACCCATATGCAGGCGCATTTTGACGAATTTGCAGCAGCACTGTGGAGCAATTTCTCTTTGAGACTGTATAGATGTTTTCAATGTCGTCTGCTGTAGATTTTCGTATGTGGGGTTAAGTTATTTTTTATTTTACAGGAGTCAATGCTGGACTGCCACAATTACTGGCACTGGGCCCTGTTTAAATATGAAGCCGGCGATTTTGAAACAGCTAGGGGTATACTAGACACTCAGGTATATTGGGGGAGTAATTAAAACTACATAGACCCTTTCCCACATGCACCAAATTTGCAGCAGACGACTGCAAAAACTTCTCGTTTCACAATATGGTAAACTAATCAATATTATTTCAAAGCTAAAAACACATACATGAGTTTGGCATACCTCGATCGAGGGGTCACTTGAACACGTTGCTAAGTCGAAGTAATGTTTAGGTCCTTTTCGACTTGAATAGTTGGTGTTGTTCAGAACCGTTCTCCAGGTTTACAATCTACTGTGCCGTACTGTACTGAACCGTGTTACGACCAAAATTGGTGTGTGTTACGACCGGGGAGTAGGCCGTGTTGATAAAACGGTCTCCTCATTATCGGTCCTAGTTAAGACGGTCTTAAATCTGACCATATTGATAAAACGGGATCCAGATGTTTTCAGGGTGAATGTTGGACTAGATAGCGAACAGGGAAGACACTGATGAGACTGTGCGTAGGCCCAGACTTTCTCTGGATCTTTGATGGTCGGTTATCGTATCACATGACTTGTTTCATCCGTACAGGTCCTCCCTTTGATGCGTAAATATAAATCCCCGTTTAGTGTAACCGATGTCTCCTCGTTGATGTACAGACTTGAGGCAGAAGGTTGGTATTTTTGTTTCTTATTTCTCCCCTATTATGTTCTGACAGTTTAGACTTCCCTACCCTTTCCCATATACGACAAATCCTGCTGCAGACGCCTTTGAAAGGTCATAAATAAATGTATGGAAAATGTACAAATTATACACATACAGTAGTACAGAAGTAACAGAATGTATAGACAAAATGGTCTGACCACAAGTTCAATACAATAATAAAAATAATAAATGGGAAAATATCAGAAAATAAATAAAGTAAAGACGAAATGTTTAATTCAGAAATGGTTGATTGTTGTGTTTGTGAAAAATAAGAATAGATAATGTGTCTCTTGAAAAAGGGTGCAAGAAAAAAAGAACACAAAAAGTAGTCAGCTGGTACTCGAAAACTAGAGAAGGTCCAAAAGCAGACAGCTTAACTTGTATAAACATGTAGCCGTAATATGAAATCGATTTAAATCACTCACTTAAACCTTTCTGTCTAATTTAATAAATGTATGGACTGTTAAGACAATAATAGAGTAATCCTCATAGCCGAGATTATACGAACCATATAAAAGTAGATAAACGTTAAGCGTGTGATACTCCTGGAGTGTTCGAAACAATTTTAACCTCTGTATATTAAAATTATTACACTTGAAAAAAGTAGTGTTCAACGTTCTCAATGTTGATTCCACAAGTACATAAATTATTGTCTGATATATTGTTAATGTACAAATGTGAATTAGGGTCACTGCAATTATTTCGAAGTCTGGCGTGAATAACAGATAATCACATTCACGCATACAGTAATATTAAGGTACACTTGAGACTGGGAATAATTGTAGAATTTTACACTTGAACAAGGAAAGATATTGAAGATTGTATTTCATCAGGTAAATCGTTCCATAGAGATACTGCAGATGGTATGAACGAACTTGCAAATAGTTCAGTCCATCCTGCAACTATATCAATGTCTAACGCATTTCGTAACGGGTAGTTTGCTTTACATTTACGTAATATTTTAATCCTTTACCACAATGTTTTCAAAGGTCGTCTGCTACAAATGTGCCAGCATGTGGGTAAGGGTAACCCATGCTAGTAAAAGTGTTTTGAACACTCATTGTGTATTTTAGCAGGAGATACAGTGTAAAGTGTTCATTTCATAGTGTCGATGTCATATAACAGCGCCGTGTGCTATATTTAGACTTACCGGCCATAATCAAACGGGTTGATTTAAAATTGACAGAGGTTCGGTAATGATACATTTATCTGCCTTTCCGTATATGTCGTTTAATAAGGTTGTTGATACAAGACAATATATTGTATTACATAAAACAACACCATATGTTTATAGCAAATACAGAAAATTAACAGGTACATAGGGAGACGTGGATATTTACAGAAAAAATACAAATATTTAACAACGTTTATATCGCACATTCAGGCAGAACTTGGTTATTTACGGAATGGAACATCGGGAGCGATGAAGGAACAATAGATTGTTTGAATACCACTATTCGAATTTTAACGAATGAGCCGTTTTTGCGCTTTGCCCTGTCCCGAATGCAATTAAATATCAAAATTCTGACACACGACCTATTTAGTTAGCTTACGACTTACTGGCTGGTGTCAGGATAAATATACCTGAAGTACTGGTAACTTTCCTTGGAAACGCCGTAATATAACTGAACTATTGTTGAAATCTGCGTAAAACACCAAAACAATCAATCAATAAATAAGTTTCCCTGTAGGAGGTGGGATTGATGTTTTTAATTGACTTCTAGGTTTCCCCGTCGAAGGTTGGAATGATGTTGTTGACGTCTCTCTCAGTCACATGGAAGACTACGCGTGGTCCTACAGCGACATTAACGTGATTCTGGCATGTGCAGGCTCCAAACAGAAAATGGAAAGGGATAAATTCGTGGAGAATTTCAAAGATGTTATCAGGTGTTATTTTGTTTCTGTTATAACTTCTCTTTGACCATGAGTCGGCTTTTTAGCTCTCCTGAGAACAAAGTTTTGAAGATAAGCTATTGTGATTACTCAATGTCCGGCGTCCGTCCGTCCGTCGTCCGTTGTCCGCCGTCCGTTTAAATATTCTTCTCTGAAACTACTAGTCCGATATCAAATTATTTCACAGGAAGGTTCCCTAGGTGGCCATCATCAAAAATTGTACAAACAATTTAATTCCAATCAGAAATTGGCATCAGAAAAGGGAAAAATTGCAAACACTTTAAAATATTCTCGTCAAAATGTACAGGCCTAGTTTGAAGATTATTTAGCACAAATGTTCCTTGGGTGACCCTCTACCAAGATTGTTCAAATGTTTTCGATCCGTTGAAAAACATGGCCACCAGGGAGGCTGAGCTTGTTTTCCGTATACATGTATAGTGAAAACTTGTAATATATTGTTTTTCATAATTTGTGTATTTTCTGAAAACTTAAAAAATATTCTCGTACAAAAATGCTGAGCTGATTAGTAAATAATTTGGCACACATATTCCTTGGGTAACTCTCTATCAAGAGTGTTGAAGTTATTACAATAAATTGATAAATATGACGAAAAGGGGACGATGCTTGGTTTCCTTTATATCGTTAGAACATTTCTATTAAATCAGATTAGCGAATTAGGACCATCATGGTATTCTTGTTTACTTGATTTATGCAAATGTGTTATATGTTTGTAGTATATTGGGTGTATTTTTCCTGGGTAATATACATATATCTGTTATTACATGTTTTTCAGTGGATTGTATCCTAAATAAGTCACTGTTTCAAATAGTGAAGTTATTTACTGATAATCTCACTTTTTGTGCTCACTCAGTACAAATATATTTCAATAATAACCCTATCCCTCATACAGACGCTTTCTGACGCCTCTGAGGCAGACGTTTATTGAATACTATGTGGAGAAATGAGAAATTGTGTCTTTAAGAGGGAGAGGGTTAATTCTAGTTCCGTCGAGCCGCGATAGCGACCGATGGGTCGTATGCTCGAACCCGACTCCTCGGCTATTTGTAATGTGCAACCCTTTCCTACATACAAACGCTTTATGATGTCTCTGCAGCAAATGACTTTATTTTTAGATATTGTGACTAAAGGAGAAGTTACCCATAATGAGCAATTGCTACTTTTGTCTAAATGTCTTTTAACTTTATTCAAAAATACGTTTTTTCTTATAGAATGTCCATATTTTTGCCAATATGTTTTCAAAGACATCGTCTACAGATAGATGTGTTGTGTGCGGTAAAGGGTTAACACAGTCATTGTTACCGGCCTCATTCGTCTTCCATCAAGTGGAAAGGTACCTTATTGCCATGGAAGAATGTTGTATCAGAATAATTAGTGATAGACAGCCTGGAAATACGATTTTTTAAAATACTATTGAAAACGCTGTTAAAAGAAATAATGATTAAGCTCCAACCAATTTACCAAAATGATTTTTAAAAGTTCAAACGGCCACGGCGGATTACTTAAAGAATGAATGATTAAGCTCCAATCAATTACTGTTTGTAGTGCTGGAGACAATGGTGACAATGTCCAAGTCTATAAAGAAGCCGCGTTACCGGTGCTAGAGGCTATCCAAGCCTATGATGACGGTGACTATGACAGGGCTGTGGAGTGTTTAGAACCTGTTCGCTACGAACTGTACAAGATTGGAGGAAGTAACGCACAGGTACGTGATATGCCGTAATATTCCCCGTTTCCCACATACAGACGCTTTATGACACCTCTTTAGCAGATGACATTTTAACTTTTCTCAATAATTGATATTTCATTTTAGAGTTTACATATGTTTGACTAAATGTTGTCAATGTCCCCTGCTTCAGATTGCTTTCATGTGGGAAAGGGTTAAAGATGACCACTACATACGGATAAAAACGTCTGCCAAACATTGTAATCTACATGATTAGGGTAAATAAAAACACAATAATCATCATTCGAAATACACCATTTCTAATTAGCTCAATGATAATATGAGCCGTCCCGCGAGAAAACCAACATTGTGGCCATAATGTTGGTTTTCTCGCGGAACGGCTCAATTATGGGAATCCGTTTTTCTTGTTTTGTTCCATTCTCCTAATCCAGAGCTCGAGATAAAGGTCGTTTTGCTTGTTCTAAAATAGTTATTCAGCCTCCTAACTATATGTTGTTCGTACTCAAAAGAATCGTCTCAATGAAATGGCTGCCTTTATCATAGGGATTCGTTGGGAAATAAGAAAGCTAGCTGTATTACAATGTATTACAATGTATTTAGCTGTATTACAATGTATTACAATGCATTACATTGTATTACAACGTATTACAATTTTTAACAATGTATAACAATGTTTAACAATGTACAATAATTTATAACAATGTATACAAATGTGACACATACATATGACGGAAAACTGATCCTTTCGTATCTCTTAGCCTTACAGATAGGCGACACAAAATGTTGGATTTTTTTTTATTTATAGTAGCATTACAGTACCTTTTAATTTTCAGCGAGACCTGTTCAATGTCATCCTCATTCAGTCTGCTATTCGATCAATGAAGTATCAGAAATACGCAAAGTAAGTCCATTTTGAAAGTGCATACACATTTTGGCACATCTGCAGCAATGAAAAACATTGTGTAAAAAGTTGAAAAGAGTTGAAAGGAGTTGAATAACATGTTGCCAAACTTCTTTTATTATTTATGCTTGCATTAATAGAGATGTTCCAATGTTGTGCCTGGATGTTTTCGAAGTAATCTACTGCAGATGTGCAGAAAGGATTAATACAATAGTTCTCTTTAATTGGGGGTATACAGACAATTATAACTCTTTAATAGGAAAAAAATGCTGTTAACCATTGAACTTTTGAATTAAATCCCAAGTTAACTCTTTCCCACAAGCAGACGCATTTCGACGGACGCATCCACAGTGCGATTTATCAAAACATTGTGGCAAAAGGAGAACTTGTTCATAATAAGAAATCTCTCCATTCGTCACAATATTACAGACGTTTTCAATAATAAAAAATGTAATTTCGTGTTTAACAGATATTACATGTTTTCCAATATCATTAAAATCAGAGCAGAATTCTTCGCTGTACGTATACAAGCGAGAGACGTTTTAGTCGTTATACATGAATGTGTCACAACAAATACTTAACAGTAAACTACGTATAGGTTATTTTACCATTTCACCTTTACTAAAATAATTCGAGCCGTAGTGAAATGTATGTACACATAACACATGCCGATCCCGTGTAGATCAGTCGGAAGCGACGCCGGCTGTCAATCCAGGGGCTGTGACTTCGAACCCCAGCTAGGCCGAAATTCTTTTCGACGTTTGAAAATAGTCTCCGTGACAAGCGTCGTTCGTCTACCACCAATGGGCTAACAGTCCATGTGTGAAATCAGGCAGATGCTTTGACATATTGTTGTGTGCAGTACTGGTTAGATACAGACAAGAAACACGTGAGCAAGTAAACGGGCCGCAGTGATAAATATATTGAAACAGCATTTATCGAATAAAGTTTAAAATATTTTTGCGTGAGGAGAAATTGCTTATTATGAGCAAGTAAATCTTTTGCTAAACTGTTTTCAAAAGTCGTCTGCAGCTGAAGCTACGTCAGTATGTTGGAAAGGGTTGATATTCTTCTATGCACATGTATATGTTTTGAACAACGTACACAAATCTCATATTGATGGCATTTAGCACATGGTCAGATATCGTAATATTCTACCAAATGAGTCTGATAGTATTTATTTGTTAATTCAGTCACCTGATTGCAGAACGCCAGAGCCTGAAGGGAGAGACGCCATTGATGCAAAAGATGCTTCAAAAACTCGTGGTTGAGCACTGAACGTTCACAGAATGTAAAACATAGTGGGAACAGCAACAATTGATTTATATTCTGCCACGAATGAACATATATCTTCTTCTAATATCTTAACAAACATTTACTTGTTGGTTCAGGCTTTAAAGGCATGCTGATCTTTTGTAGAAACGTCGCTTATCATTTGGCATATAAACTTATTTATATTTCTAAACAAAGGCGTCTGATTAATTTAATATGTGAAACGTGTTGGTTAAAAGGTTGAATACGACAATCGATCTCTTTATCTATAAAAAACTAAGACTTGTTTATAATTAGAGGAAAAGACTAGCTGTGTTAATTTAGTACCATTAGAGTTATTGTCCTAGCAAGTTGACACCCATGGGGTCATGTCGTATTTCAGTTTCTATCGTTCCGTCATGCTGTGATATATAAACACATGAGTTCATCAGATGATTCGAACCTGGGACCTTTGGCACGCGAGATCGACGCTTTAGAACACTTCATCATTGTCTTCCACACTGATGATGGGACGTGCACTTATGCTTACGACTGGTGCTATATAACTGAAATAATGTCGTAGGCGTGAAACACAATTCAAACAAAATATATTCCATAAATTAAGAGGGTCATGGTGGCGCTCCTCGCTTCATAATTAATGGGCTTACAATTGGAGCTTCTAGATAATCCACAATATTGTTCTTAAATTCGCTCTAGTGACCTTGTCTTTGAAATGATATAGCCAAAATTGACATTAGTCTTGATATCAATAAGACAAACATTCTGACCAAGTTTCAACATGCTCGGCTAAAAATCCGGCTTAAATTTGTTTGTCTTGTGACCTAGTGTTTAACCGGTCATGACCCAATTTTGAACTTGTCCTAGTGATTAGGTTTTTGACCTGACATGAACCATACTCAAACTTGATCTAGATATATCATCAATGTAAACGAACTGACTATGTTTCATGAATATTGGATGTGAACAGTTGCCTCTAAAGTGCTAACAAACAAATTGTTGACGAAGGAAATAAGGCGATCACAATTACTCGCCTTGAACACTTAGTGTCTTTTCCATTCATACGGATTATGCATATTTATGCTGTTGTTGTTGTTGTTGTTATTATTGTTAATCAGTTAAACATGTGCATTTACTAATGTTTTTTAATATAAATAAATATAAAATATATGGCATAAACGAAAGTCGCCAAGAATTGATATAAAGGAACGCACTTGTTCAACTCTTATCCTAAAGCAGAAGATGCATTTTCAGATTAAATTTGCTGACTCCATTTGTGTTCAAATGAGATATGACAAGGCTCATTTCTTTAAACAGGGTCAGAGGTTACATGGTACAGGAGATATTGCCCGGACAAGGTTGAGCAAGACTTTTCTTTAAATGTGGTAAGAGGCCAAGGTCGAGTGACCTAATTTTAATTAGCAACACATTCTCTTTCCAAGATGCCCATTCAGACCAAATTTGGTGACAAAAAATAATATTTAATAATGCGTCGGCAATTAACGATAAATACCTATATGTCTATAATATACATGACATGTAAAGTAAATCATTACCGGTCTAGTTGCCTGAAATTGGGACCAAGTGTAGATCGTGTGTGTAGGTCCTCTGCAGCAGAAGCTTTAGAAGTGGTCAGACAGTGAGCTATCGAATCAGCTTATATATACATGTACATACTTTATACCATTATCACCATATGATCCCGTCCATGGGGAAAGGTTCAATTGGAAATGTATAAACAGTGTATGTTCAGGTGTACATATGCTCCGTATTACAAGAACCTTCACAAGTTGTCATGCTGCTGATCTTGATCAGACTGAAACTAGAAAATGTGTACCTTTTCCTATGTGTGGGTGCATATATTTTTGTATACACCTATCCTAGGTAAAATGTTGAACAGATGGAGTGGAATCCCTTAGATGAAAGGTGAGAAAGAGAGAGACAGCAGACAGTAGTGATTTGCCATTGGAGTATATCGGTAGATTAGTAAGAAGGTGTGAAACCTGTATTAGGAATAATTTGATTTACTCTTTATACAAAACCATGAATATTTGAGACGAACTGTGAGTATGTATGAGAAGAGGAATGTGTTGCCTACCATCAAATGCAAGGAAATGAGGATAAATCTAGGGCTAAACGTGTGTGTCACGTGAATGATGGCGAATTCGCAACTGCTGTTAACAGTAAAGCTAGCGTACTATTCTGGTTTCACAGGTCTCACACCTCTATGGTTACTCCTGAAGCACCAATATAATTCAATGTCTCAAGGGTCATGTACATGATACTGACAGATGGGTTTCTTTATACTCCAGTTATCTGACTGTGTCTCACAGGCAATCATCATGATACTGACAGGTGTGTTTCTTTATACACCAGTTATATAACTGTGTCTCACGGGTAATCATCATGATACTGACAGGCTGTTGTTATGTTCTTTTATGTCACTTTACACAATTATTCAGTCATATAACTGTGTCTCAAAGGACATGTACATGCTACTGACAGTTCGGTTTCTTTATACAGCAGTTATATGACTGTGTCTCACGGGCAATCATCATGATACTGACAGGCTGTTGTTATGTTCTTTTATGCCATTTTACACAATTATATAACTGTGTCTCAAAGCCCATGTACATGCTATTGACATGTTTGTTTTCAATTGTGTTTTATGCAACTTTCAACACTACTCTCGGGTGTTTTGTTTTTATTTTATAACGTTGTTTCATGGCACTTTCCACAGTTATTTAGTCATATCACTGTGTTTCAAGGGCCATGTACATGCTATACACAGGATAGTCTGTTTGTTTTCAATTGTGTGTTATGCCACTCTCCACAATATTCCAAGTTGGTTTGTTGATTTTCAATGTTGTTTCGTGTCACTTTCCACAATTATTCAGTCATATAACTGTGTCTCAAAGCCCAATTTTTCAGTCATTTCTTCGCTTTGTCTCAAGTGCTATGGACATGACACTGACAGGTCTGTTTGTATGTTTCATTATTGTGGATTGTGTTTAAATGCAACTTTGTCTCAGTCTGTGATAATTGTAATTTCAATAACATATCAGTCTTGGATAAGTGTTGTTCATGTCTAGCATCAAACTGTGATCATTGTTGTGTTTTGTTAAACATCAGTCTGTGATCATCGTTTTTGTTTTTAAACAGCAGACTTTGCTGAAGCACCATGATTTTAAAACTCGTCTGCCGCAGAGGCTTCAGAAAGCGCCTAGGTGTAGGAAAAGGGTAGAAGTCTGTAACCATGGAAACTCGGACCTTCATACAACTGAGGATGAAACACAAATTGAAATTCACACAGACGATGAAATATTTTATACCATTTGCACTGTTATTGTAAATATAAACACTGAGCCCACTGTGATAAGAAAAAAAGTGGTTCAGTGATAGAGCTTTGACCTCTCCTACCAAAGGTCCCAGGTTTGATTCAAATCACGAGCGGCTTTTGCCTTTAGGATGTTTCCACACAAACGGCGCGAGTAATGGTTAAGACACCGAGTCTCATTAATATAAGCCGAAAGCTTGTTTCGCAATCGATGTAAATAAATACGCTTTAAGTCTAAACTAAAGTATTTATTAAGTGTATATGAGTTTAAAAGCTGAAAACACAAAAGTGAATTTAGCATACATCGAGGGGTCACTTGAACACGTCGCTAAGTCGAAGTTATTTATCGGTCCTTTGATATAACTGAAACATTGTTTAAAGCAGCGTAAAGCACCACACAGTTAATAAATCAACCAGAACCGTTCTCTAGATCTGTTCAGGGTGAATGTTTGACCAGAACCGTGTGATGATCGGTTATCGTGTCACGTCATTCGTTTCATTCCTACAGGCCCTGCCTCTGATGCAAATTTAGGTAAAAGGGAAGTAATTCAGATCGGCTTATAGGGCTTAAAGGGCAGACAATTTTTCCAGGGGATTTCAGATGAATATGTAAGAGTGAATTTGTCTTCCATTGGACAATAATGATTTTGCTGAAAGTTGAAAGTGTTTTTTGAAAACTATATTAATCTGTGAGTGATTTGTAACCAAAGAATCCCAAAGTCAGGACCCGCTCATCACGGGACTCGAACCGTATCAAAGGTCCCTGGTTCGAGTCCCGTGATGAGCGGGTCCTGACTTTGGGATTTTTCCACAAAAACGGCGCGAGTACTGGTGAAGTCTCCAGGAAGCAGACATCGCCCAAGGCTTGTTTCGCAATCGATGTAAAATAAATAAGTTTAAACTAAACCAAACCCTGGTTTTCTTTTGACTATATTGACACCTTTAGAGGCATATTTAGAACATTTAAAGTGAAAGTCAATGCGGGATAAGGGTGACCTATCTTATGACGTCATAGCTAAAAACAGATTTTTGGTGCTGTTATGGTAGATACAATAATTGACTCTGATTTAATACAGGTTTCTGGCTTCTTTTTAATCCTGGGAAAGAACCCTCACACGTAATGCTATAATGGTCGCCTATGCAAAATGAATTGCTTCCCTTTGACCTAAATATAAATCCCCGTTTAGTATAACCGATGTCGTTTCGTTGATGTACAGACCGATATTTTTGTTTCCAAGTTCTCCAATGACATATTATGTCCTGACAGTTTATACTATCTAACCCTGTCCCATACGACATAATCCTGCATTAGACGCCTTTGAAAACTTCTAGGTAAATGTATGGAAAATCTCTTTACATTTACGTAAGATTTTAATCCGTTCCACAACGTCTTCAAAGATCGTCTGCTAAGAACGTGGGTAAGGGTAACAACCCATGCTTGTAAAAATCTTTTGAACACTCATGATGTTATTTAAGGAGTTGCAATGCAAAGTGTTCCTTTCATAGTGTCGATGTCATATAACAGCGGACTTTTAGATTTTTTCTTACTGGACAAAACAAAACGGGTTGATTTGAAATTGTTACATTTCTCTGCCTTTCCGGATATGTCGGGTAAGGATGTTGATTCAATACAAAACAATAATTGTTATTGAATAAAACAACAAATAATTTGTTTATAGCAAAGAAAGAAAATTAACAGGCACATGGACTTTTCCAGAAGAATTTACAAACATTTAAGTTAACAGCGTAAAATAATACATGTATAATAAAATAGTGACACACGTGTTTGTTGTTGACCTATTTAAAGAACTATTTAGCCAGGTATATAATACGGTCCCGATAGTGTCAAATTATCGTTTAAATCGTTTTAAGTTGTATTAATGTGATAAAGGAAAGTAGAAAAATGCCAGAGCCGAATGGTTTGGAATCGGGCATACGGGTTCAATTTTCGATCGCAGCAATCTTGCTGGAAGGCCCGTTGATAAGGCACATTTCTAATCATATTTCTGAATTGTTTTCCCAAGGATCATTGATTGATTGATTTTTTGGTGTTTTAGCCCGCCGCTTTCAACAATTGTTCAGTTATATCACGGCTTTTCCTGGGTAGGTTACCAGAACTACTGGTCCATTTATCCTGACACCAGTCAGTTACCAGAACTACTGGTCCATTTATCCTGACACCAGTCAGTTACCAGAACTACTGGTCCATTTATCCTGACACCAGTCAGTTATCAGAACTACTGGTCCATTTATCCTGACACCAGTCAGTTACCAGAACTACTGGTCCATTTATCCCGACACCAGTTAGTCAATCGTAATTCTGACACCTTAAACCTGAGCGGCCAATGATCTTTCGCCTTGGCATAACTGATAAGATGTTGAAAAACGGCGTAAAAACTACATTAAACAATAAACTGTGATATCCGAGCTCTAGATATGATAACTTCGATTGACTTCTTCTACCAACCGCCTTGCTGGTGTAGCGGTAGAGCGTCCGCCTCGGGTGTGGGATCGATCCCTGGCCGGGTCATTCATACCAAATACTTTAAAAATGATAGAAGTGGCTGCCATCCTGGGCGCTCAGGGTAGCGGGGTTAGCATTACAACTTACTGGCTGGTGTCAGGACAAATAAACCAGTAGTGCTGGTAACCTTCCCGGAAAACGCCGTGATATAACTGAACTATTGTTGAAGTCTGCGTAAAACACCAAACAATCAATCAATTAATTGACTTCTAGGTTTCCCCGTAGGAGGTTGGAATTATGTTTTTGATTGACTTCTAGGTGTCCCCGTCGAAGGTTGGAATGATGTTTTTGACGTTTCTCACAGTCACATGGAAGACTACGCACGATCCTATAGCAACATCAATGTGAGGCTGGCATGTGCGGGCTCTAAACAGAACATGGAAAGAGATAAATTCGTGGAGAATATCAAAGATGTTATCAGGTGTGTGTTTTGTTCTGGTATAACTTTTTTCTATGACCATGAATCCGCTTTTATGTTTGTAGTGTTATTAATATACTATTCGCCAACATATCCTATCTAAGAAAATGCTGGACAAATGGTCAAGTTCAAAAAGTCCTTGCCTAAACGTCCGTCGGCCTAAACGTCCGTTCACCGGGAATAGCACAGATAGGTTTTCCTCCCGCATAAAACTCAATATTCCCATATAAAAAAACAATATACATATAAAGGTATGGAACGCCTTTAATGTCTTATTATGTTGTATTGTATTATACAGGTTCATGTATACGAGGTACATATTTCAATTGACGTGGTACAATTTGCATGATATGCAGTGCCTTTTCTGTTATATATGGTGGTTATTTAATGATATGCAGTGTAAAAGTGTGTAGACACAGTAGAATAACCATTATATGGTATGCAAACAGCATCATATGCGCTACAAACAACATTATATGCAGTTTAAATGACATTTTATTCAGTCAGTGTTATTAAACATGCGGTGGTATTTTGTTTATACGCAGTAGTTTTACCATTATATGTGGTGCATTTTCCATTACGATGATTATACTTTCCGGCATTCTCATGAATCATTTCCGGAAATTACTGATTATGACAGTCGATTTAAAAACAAATCTATAAATATAAGTGTACACATTTTCTGAGGTGCAGACTGTCGTTAAGCGAGGTTTAATCGGCCAACTCTTGAAATCATTGTGACAAAAGGAGAAATTGCTTATTTGGAGAAGTTTCTCCATTTGCCTCAATTATTATCTCTTCAATAATTATACTCTTTAATAAAGATGTTCTATAGTTTTGCCTTAACGTCATCTGATGCATAGTTGTTTTATGTGGGGAAGGATTTAAAAAATGAATTTAAAAATGTGTTTAAGTTGCAACAAAAGAGTAAAACAACTTTTAATTCCTCATCAAAATACCACATATAATTGTTATTCTACTGTTTCTACACACTTTTACACTGCGTATTATCAAATAACTACCATACATAACAGGATTATCACTGCATATCATGCAAAATGTACCATTTCAAGTGCAATATGTACCTCGTATACATGAAAATGTACTGCGTATAATACAATTCAACATACTAATACTGTAAAGGCGTTCCATATAAAGGCATGTTTAAAGTTATAACAAAGAAGATAATAGAACATATAATGATGAGTCTGTTTATATTTCTTATTGAGATTGGTGCTCTGCGAAACCCCTATTTTAGACTAATAAGTAAACTAGATTTGGATCTAGACAGGTCGCAAATGTGTTTAGGTTTGTATTCGCAGATCCCCCGATCAATTACACTATATGAACAAACATAGATAATGACGACACTGTTTTTTTTATTGCATTTACAATGTTATTTTATTAACAATCAGTGCTATATCAGTATTTCACATGACTTTGGAGACAATACTTAAACGGATTGCTCGTTCGATGTTGCAATAGAAAATTTATGTTCGGGTTTCGAATTAATACATCTTACTAGATATCTAGTTGACCATAAACACCATTGGTGCTTTAGATTCCATACAATGTCCTATAATAAGAGTTTTATCACTGAGTCTGTATGTCAGACAATACGGATCGTCCATTCCCTCCTTAGACGTTAAGATAATATTCTGCTTGGTACCGTCACTATTCACCACGTGTAGATTGTGAGAGTATCGTCCACACACCATGACGTTGTCATACGCGTCAAACAATAAACCACGACTACCCCAAAGCTGACTGTCAGAATATGTATACAGTGTAGTTCCAGTGCTGTCAATACACTGTACGTCTTTATTCGTACTAACAACAATTCTGTCACCGGCACTGTTGACAGCTAGGTAGTAAGGACAACCCTGACTAACGTTAAACGTGTTCACGGTGTCACCAGTCATTGTCAGTACCTTTACCTTCGCCCGGCGCCCTGTTTCATCATGGCAAGTGACGTATATTCTATTACTTTTATAGTAAACACCCCAACACTTCATTCCGACTTGAATGATGTTACCCTTCTCAATGGCACCGGAAACATTCAATAATTGAAGGCAATTGTCATTTCTTTGAGACACAATGACCTGGTTCAGTGATACAACCGCCACATCAAAAACTCGGTTAATTTTCATCTCTAATTCCATTGTGAAATCTTGTGAAAATACTTTGACCGAACAGCCCCCGTAACCTTCACAAACGACTAATCGCCCGTCAGGCATGAACGCACATCCCGTGATACCCGTAGTCGAACCAAATTTAATGTCTCTTCTTGTCACAGACGCTATTTGCTGGAAACAGATTCGAGAATCATCCGACGATATTGGATCATCTATTTTGAATGAACCAATTGAGGTTATATCGGACATTAAGGTGGCGAGTTGGTCAGACTTGTGAAATTCTAACTTGTTTGGTTGTATTTCCTTCAGTATATCGTCTGTTGCTTCTTTCCCTTCGTCTAATTTGTGTTTCTCTTTCGTCATAAAAACAAACATAGCATCTGCATTTGCATTCCCAAGACATTCAAATGAATTAATAATTGCTTGTATCTCTTCGCTCAGTTCGTCTGATAGCTTAATATCATTTTCGGCATCAGCCATCAGTTTCTTTTCTATTTCGGAAATAGTGTCTTCCATATCTTTCGCTAATTTCTCAATCCATTTAATGACTTCCAATTTCAATTCAATAACTTCCTGTAAAGATTTTCTGCAACTTATTTCTATCTGTATTTTATCGTTTTCCCTTGAATCCTTTATTTCTTTCATATCTGACGATAAGGATCGGGTTTTTTCTAAAAATAACGCAATGTCCTTCTGTGTCTGTGCTTGTTGCGCAATTTCCTTCATCGCCTTAACTTCACATCGTCTGTGTTTTGTTCTATTGCACCGGTCGCATATGGCTGCATCATGACTTAAACAGAACATTGTTAAGTTTTCTGTTTCATGGTGTGTGCATTTCATGACGGAAGCGATCAGTGCATTCTGTTTAATTGACCTCCTCTTCAACATGTCGAATGGTTTCAGCTCGTGATCCCGTGTAGCTCTTAAACCTCGATGGACGTCTTCACACGCATCGCATAGATATTCTGAACAGACTTTACAGAATGTCCCTGCTTGTGTGTTTACTCCTAAGAACTTACAAGGATCACACATCTTTGTGGGGTCTTCGTCGGACATATTTGTGTTTCCAGTAATAGCTTCAGCCATTGTTTGTTGAGTCTGTAATACAATTGAACAACTCTTGTTTAATTACAACAATTACAATCAATTTAAAAGTTTAATAAAGTACACGCGTCAAATATACCTACTATATGTTTTCGTTGTGATAATACATCTAGATTACTTTAAGTAGTATTATAGTTACAATTTCAATAATGCAGTTGTTTATATCATTGATGATGGTATGATGATGTTGGTAGTTTAATTGATGATGTTATAATGGTGCTGTTGGTGTAATTGATAATGATATGATGATGTTGGTGGTTTAATTGATGATGTTATAATGATGTTGTTAGTGTCATTGATAATGATATGATGATGTTGGTGTCATTGGTGATTTTATAATGATGTTGTTGATATCATTGATGATAATATGATGATGTTGGTGGTCTAATTGATGATGATATGATGATGCTAGTGTCATTGATAATGATATGATTACGTTGGTGTCATTGCTGATGTTATAATGATGCTGTTGCTATCATTGATGATGATATGATGATGTTGGTGGTGTAATTGATGATGCTATGATGACGTTGGTGGTGTAATTGATGAATCGATCTAGCGATTCCCCGTCATTTATATGCTTACAGCTTTTTATACGTAAATATATTGATAATCAAGATTCGGTCATCCGTATACATTAAAAAGAATATATGTATTTATGTTTCGACTTGACGCGATCTACCCGCAGTATATATGCGTATACCTATGTATGTAAATAGGTATGTGCTGTACACAGTTAATATGAAACTGACATCATATGTCGTATTAATCATTATCATTCATTTTGACAAAATGTACAACAGAAACGTTCAAACATACCTGTTAAACAATTATTCCGCTTAAATAATCGGTCGCAATACCTCAACAAACATTTAAGTTAAGCATTTCGTGTCCTTGGTAAAAATGTTAAACTTCCGCATGTTAATAGGTCAGCTAACACTTAATATACCTGCGAAATAATGTATTAGTAAAAATCCTGCCGTTCCCTTTAAATGAGTTTGTGTCTTTAGCTGTTTGCATTTAAGGTGGCATAACACAGTTGAAAGCTGATTTTCTGTTTCCTGGGAAACCCCAACTTTTATTCTCTCAATATTTCGCATAATATCCATACTGGTCAGATAAAAAGAGGTTTCCTGTATCAAGGAGTGCCATAATTATAAGAAAATGACTGGAAGTCACACTCTCGGTCCATATTATGGAAAGAAGTGGCCACAAAAGTGGTCTGAAACAGGGTGAAAAAAGTAAGACAGAAAGATCAATTTGACCCTTTATTCCAAAAATCACCCAACAAAAACGCAGGGGGTTAGTCTAAAATTGAAAGGCTGCTAAGACTCTCAAAACGATAGGCAATCTGTGGACGCAGTCAGAAACATCACGTTACCAGCTCCTTTTCAAGCAATTTTGGACGCGAAAGCTGGTATTCAAATTTACCTCTAAATTCACGCCTAGCTCTGCAACCAGTGTTGTCAAAGCGGAAGGAGAAGTGGGTTCAACTGAAAAATTCAATCCCGTGACTAGAGCTTAATTTTCACATTTATAAACATCAAAATCAACTAAATACCCAAAAATGTACTCAAAACTTAATATATGTTATTATTTCTATTTTTGACCCTGGCCAAAATCCGAATATCCTGAAAGCATGTGTAATGTGTCACCTAATGTGTAAACTTGAGTTTATAAGCTATGTACGAGTATATGTATATAAGATGCAGAGAACCTGTTTGAATAAGCTATGTTGTAAGACTGATGCTTACTGCGTACATAGA
The DNA here is from genome assembly GCA_031761405.1 of Serripes groenlandicus. Classification (NCBI taxonomy): domain Eukaryota; kingdom Metazoa; phylum Mollusca; class Bivalvia; order Cardiida; family Cardiidae; genus Serripes; species Serripes groenlandicus. The sequence continues at coordinate 11,854,828 of JASEVX010000013.1, read as the reverse complement.
AGTTAAGGATAGGAGGGAGTAATCGGGCCAAGTTCTGTCGAGTTCAAAGATAAGGGTACGCATTTCACTAGAAGACAAACATCTCATGGGCTTTATTTGATTAATATAAATATTAAATCTGATGGATAAATATTTTGATTGATATATTTGTGTATTTGTTCAATGTTTGTGTGACGTTTTTCTTATACTTTGACATGTATTAATCATCGACAATATTTAAAAACCGAGTCGGGATTCGGACATATGACCTCTGGACTGATATACCTCGTAGTTGAGAGCTGAGTTTTGGCCTCCAAACTCATTTGTTTTAAAGACGCACCACTTCATGATGTTTTTTGATAATTAAAAACACGATGGATGCATATTTCCAATGATATATGTCTATGAATAAATGCATACACGAACTAATGAACGGACAAATGGACGGACGGACGATTTAACGATCCTATGGATGTATCCATTGATGTTTTACTGATGGTTTTAAGAAGAATCTAGACCTGTTAATAATAAGTAATGAATATTCTTATATTCATGATGAGAAATGTTTGAGTAGTTTCCTAAGTTTACCCGCGTATACATTTATATAATGCGTGAAGAAATCAATACTTCCATTGGATAAAAGGCAGTGATCTAATATTTCAATCTTTACCCCATTATCTAACATAGACATTCATAACCGATATAAACCTCTCATATGTGCTATATGTTATTTTGTGAACATCAATTGACATCTGACATATGAATATAACAAACTGGACCGACATATTCAGAAAATACGTTGATTAAATCGATGACGTGAAAAAAGTATGGAACATGTCGTGTGAGAATGACAAAATCGTTCGTGTTGAACATTTGTTTCGTTGTATCAAGGAAATGGTTGAAACACGTTATCTCAGGTCGTAAATAAAATTGGCTTTAACCCTTTCCCTCATGTACACGCATTGGTTATGCATCTGCAGTAGACAATTTTGCGAACATTTTGGCAAATGGAGAAATTTCTTATATTGAACATTTTCCACCTTTGCACTTATATGCTTGTTTTCATCTCTTTTCAATAAAAAATTTCAAATTTTAAGGGGTTTTCTATACGTTTACTTGGAAGACATCTGTTGAGTTATTTTTCTACTTTACGGTTTTCGGTACCTTTGTTTACTTTGCGGCCAAAGAGGTTTCACCGTTATCGTAACCGTATTACAGTAGACTCTCGATAACTCGACTTCGCAATGGATCCGTAAATTACTTCGAGTTATCGACGTGTTAATGCTTAACTCATTTAAGCTGTATCTGCCTCGTTATTCATGTATACTTCATTCTACAAACATGTCACGAAAACAGCACACAGGCAGTTCTGGTTTATTGTATGTTCAATTATAATTGCTACTACATTTATTTTCAAAAGACAATTGCCTTTCCCGGAATGGTTTGAGATAAGCGATATATTCGAATATTCGCATGTTCGAGTTATTGCGACCCCACTATTACTGTTCGTAATCATGCGTGTGTTTACGGTATTCACTTAACTTGGATTTTTACGGGCTATTATAAATGACAAGAAACGAAATAAACCTCAGATCCAAACTCCAACCCAAAAAGAAGAGAAGGGTATCAAACTCTGCAACTATGTGTTTTATGTCATGTTAAGGTTAAAATGTAATAACACATACCACAGAAACCTTGTATAATCATTGTTTGTATTCTTATATTTCGTAAGTAACAGGTATTATATCAATACAAAAGAATGCCATCAACAGAACCATGTATATAACAGACCGTTGACAAGAACGACTGATTAATCACTTAAATTAACCCACATCGTTCGGAAAATTTGGACGTTTCTACAAAATAATTCGACGGCCCTTCCAAAACAAAGATCAGTTATGTTAACTGGAAATCTTCGGAAAGATTAACTAATATGTGTGCAAGACAAGAGTTGAAAACATTGTGACAAATCTGGAACTTGTAAAGAAGTAATATGATAATGAAATAAAACGCGCCGCTTAGTTTTGTTTATCACGGTCGATGTCTGCTTCATCGAGACTTAACCGGTGTTTGAAAAAGTCCCAATGACAGAACCCGCGCATCACGGGATTCGAACCCGGTACCGTTGCTACAAGGGGCCGACGCTCTATAACTGCACAAAAGTCTCTCATGTGCAACTCCTTGAGAGTCAACAAGAAATTTCTTCAATTGTGTATAGTGAGCTAGTTTTTGATAGACTTCTTTTAACGGTTTTACACAATTTTCAAAACTTATTTCAGTTAGTTCACGGCGAGAGTTTACTTATTCGTGATCCCTGGGTTAAGACACTATGTTTTGTAAATGTGTCTTGCCCATGGGCACTCAACTATGACTGCTTCGATTGAGGATCAAACTTTGGACGATCAATTCTAAATTCCAGACGCTAACCAGTCGGCCTATTTAAAACAAGCCCAGATATTACCAAGACAAATATTCTGACAAAGTATTAACATGCTTAATTCGAAAATCCGGTCTCTAAACTATATTTAAATTCCAATTAAAATATCAAAGCAAAACATAAACAATTTGTATCTACATTTTCTGGTTAATAAAAGCAGAAAATGGTGACATATTTGTTTTACCTTGTTCGAAATAATTTATGTTTTAAAACTAAAATGATTCATTTTATAAACAAACGAATATTTACACTGGGCTATACTAACAATAATGAATGGTCCATGCCTGGATACATGGGTATCAGCTGGCAACAGTCCATTCATTTTTAAAATATATTCCACAGATCATCCACTTTTATTGACATTATATACGATCTGCAACTACCAAGACATCTCTCTCGAGATGGTGATCAGAAACGGAGAGCTGATATAGAAAGACAGATGTGAAGTAATTCAATGCCGATATTGTACAACACTAGTCTAAACTCCGATATTGTACAACACTAGTCTAGACTCCAGTCTCAAAATGATGAGTGTCTTCGGATTTCGCATACTATAGCAAATGGCTCTAACGAGCCCCTTGCTAAAAACCGAGATACCGCTTGTCATATTGCTAGATTTTCTACATAATCGTCACTACTATGACTTCGGCGCTTTGACTTTATAGTTTTCGGCGATAGCAGTTTAACCTCAGTTTTGACCTAGATATTAAATAAATGATCTAGAATGTAGACAAATCAAATGTTGTATTTAATGAATAATGTCGAAGAAATAAAGGAAATGAAACGTTTCGATTGGTTCATAGTTAAATTGGTGATCCTACGGGAGGCACTAATAAAATGAAGTTTTAAAATGAAATCTTCTTCATACTAACTTTTCATTGTTTACCTTAAGATATTAAATTTCAGTGAAAAAAATCAGTGAAAACGTATAAAATATATATAATTTAATTTTCATATGGACACATTGTAAATTTTTAACAGTTCAATACTAGTTAACGATTTGTTTTGTGCTCCACTGAACCCATTACCTCATTATGTTCTCTAGCATTCTTCCGGGCTGAAAACATCTGAAGCAAAATTAGCGGATAATATGATCGATACTTAACTACATTATATTGATTTGTGAATATATAGAAATGACTATTTAACTCTTTTCCACATATCGACGCTTACCGACGCCTCTGCAGCAGATGGCTTTTGAAAACAATGTGTCAAAAGAAGAAATTGCTTATAATGAGCAATTTCTCTTTTTGCCACAGTCGTAATAATAAAACTATTAATTGTAGAAATATTTCCTATGTTTGCCAACATGTCGTCTGCTTCAAAGTGTTGTACGTGGGATAGGGTTAGCAACAAATCGACACCAGACAATTTGAAAGCATTCAGGCAAAAATATTGGAAAATTTCTCTAAATTAAAACACAACTATTGAGTAGATGTGATTTCATTGAGAGCAATTTCTCCTTTAGCTACAATGTTTTTAAAAAATCATTATACTACAGATGTGTCTTCATGGTGGAGAATGATAAAAGAAGTATTTGCTATACAATATGCAAATTTGTCTTCACCAAAGCAATAAGTAAAAACTCATTATATGCTGAATTGCAATACATATTCAATTATACATCTGAGACACTTGGGTTTATTTCATACCATTTCATGTTATATCATTAAATCTTCCTAAATTATTTTTAGCCTCTTTTAAACCATTTAGTTATAATTTATGTCTCTAACATATAATTGTCTGAAGGTAATATTTTAGCCCTCTGTAATCACTGTTCCATTATTATAACTAAAGGTAATATTTTACCCCTCTGTAATGACTGTACCATTATTATGACTGAAGGTAATGGTTTACCCCTTTGTAATGACTGTACCATTATTATGACTGAAGGTAATAGTTTACCCCTCTGTAATCACTTTACCATTATTATGACTGAAGGTAATATGTTACCACTCTGTAATCCCTGTACCATTATTACGACTGAAGGTAATATTTTACTCCTCTGTAATCACTGTACCATTATTATGACTGAAGGTAATATGTTACCCCTCTGTAATCACTGTACCATTATTATGACTAAAGGTAACATTTTACCTCTCTGTAATCAATGTACCATTATTCGAATCTGATACAAAGTTTATTGTAACCAAAGTTTGTAAGATATGATCTGGAATCTGCCTTTCATACGGCTAGTCTTTTATTACTGTGTGATTGAAAATGCAAGGAAACTACTATTTAGACTACAATATCATGAAGACAAATATTCGGCTTCCAGAGTGTTAACAAGATTGTTCTTCAATTTGGACTTGTGACCTACTTTTTAACAGACATGACGAATAGTCGAACGTGGCCTACATATCATCAAGACAAACATTCTGATAAATGTTCAACATGCTTAAATTAAAAATGCAGCATCCAGAGTGTTAACAAGATTTTCATTCAACTTGGCCTAGTGACCTACTTTGTGATCCGAAATGACCCATGATCGGACTTTACCTACATATCATTAAGACAACCATTCTGATAAAGTCTCAAGATGCTGAAGCAAGAATCGCCGCCTCTAGAGTGTTAACAAGATTGTCCTTCAATTTGACCTAGTGACCTACTTTTTAAACCGACATGACCCATGTTCGAACTTTACCTACATATCATTAAGACAACCATTCTGATAAAGTGTCAACATGCTTAAGTTAAAAATGCACCATCCAGAGTGTTAACAGGATTTTCCTTCATTTTGGCCTAGTGCCCTAATTTTTTACCCCGGCATAGACCATATTCGAACTTGGCCTAGATATCATTAAGATAAACATTCTTACCGAATGTTAAGCTGCTGAAGCAAAAAATGCGTGTAAACAAGATTGTACTTCAATTTGGTCTAGTGACCTAGTTGTTGAAACACCATGACCTATATTCGAACTTGACCTAGATATCACTAAGACAAACATTATGACACAGTTTCAACATGCTCAAGTTTAAAGTAGTTGACAACGAACTACAAACGACGGACGCCGGACAAAAGGCAATCACAATAACTCACCTTGAACACTTCGTGCTCTGGTGAGCTAAAAAAAACATGGTGACAAAAGGACCAATTGGGCAATGTTCAACTCTATTTGATTATTATACGTCGTCTCCGAAAGAATTGTTGTATGTGGGAAAGTATTAAAAGCTTTTGCAGTATCCAAGTTTTACTTCAACAGAAATGAATAGCTGATATTAATTAAATGTGACTTGTTTAACTTTCCCTTTTTCATATCCATATCAAGATATTTATTTCAGTTTTGATAATTTATTACTTGTACCTTTTTATGAGTTTAGTGTAATTGGCCAGGCTATTTATTTGAGTTATCAAAGAAATCACAATGTTTTATAAGCATTCAGATTGTTTAGAAAAGAGGTTAACTTGTCTTAAATTTTGCTACACATGTCAATTTATTTCCGTTACATTGTGTGTCATTGCGCATTCAACAACAACTTTTCAGTTAAACAGTTGGTCCAGTTATCATAAGTCTGTTATAATGCTTAAACCTACTATCCTGAACGAATACGAGAAGAGAAATATATTGCAACCATTGTTGAAGTCTTTGGAACAAATAAACCTCCTATAGTTACATATGATGACAGTAGTGTTAATTCAGACTAGCCTGTGTATCCGTATTATCAGATCCTTGAAACTATCATATTTATGCCGGTCCACTTGATTAATAATTAAATATCAGACAGTGTTTATTTTAAATCAACAGCCTGTACATATAACATTGTAATGATATAAATAATTTCACTCCAAACATGAACAGTATTTAAGCTATATCATAAGCTGATGTATTTACTATTTAAACTTGTTTTATTCTGACACACTTGGCTAGCTGCATCCTAATAATGCAAAGATTAGTACATAGAAAGAATGCTCCTTGTTTAGTGATTGTTTGTTTACAGTTTTATTTGTGAGATAAGGTAAGTCCAATAAAATGGATATTTGTTTTATCCATTTCAAGATTAAACTTCAAATTTTCCAGATATCTAACTTTATCAAGATGTTTTGAAAACAGATGAGGCTAAACATCATATCGGGTAAACATTTATGTTATATGCTATAAGAGCAAGTTCATAGTTGTGTTGTTAAAAACAATTTTATTTGAAGCTATAAACAAATGCTGAAAGGCTATATGTTATCGTTTTCTTTCATTTCATCGTAAGCATTCTTTTTATAATTGTTATGTTAACATTCAAATTTTGGTATTTTGCAATTAAGTCTTATTTTGAAATTACAAATACGTTTCAGTAAGCATTTTGGACCATTTTGGCCTGTTTTCAAAATACCAAATTTAATCCTTTCATAGGTGGTCCCAAGCTGGCAAGGGCTGGGCATCATTATTCTATTCAGATCTCAATAGCTAACAACCTCAGCAAAATTCTATATAGCACTAATGTGTTCACAATATTAAATAAAGTATATGAATCAAGGCAGTTGATTATATAATATTTGATTGGCAATTTATTCTTTATTGTATACAATAACAATTTCTCACATTCAGAAACTTTCTGATGTATCTGCAGCAGATGACTTTTTAAAACAAAGCAATTTCTCCTTTTTTCACAATGTTTTCAACATTTGTTAGTAATTAAACCTTTATTTACATAGATTTACCATGTTTTGGCCTACATTCAAAATCGTCTGCTGCAGATTGGTTGTATGTGGGAATGGCTTAAACATATTAATTGATGTATGTGACTTTCTACAGTAACGAATTCTTCGTGATCAAGCATGGATTAAACAAAAGGCCCTTGTCATAGAGATTAAAGCTGTAACTAAAACCAACTAATGACATGGATGAACTCTCTCTTGATTTGTAATAGTAAATGAATGTAATGTTTTAAACACATGTATGTTTGTTTTATTGAATAGTTGTAATATATTGTCGTGTTCTGTACTTGTTTTGAGGCTGTGCCTTTTCCATATTATTTCGTGATGAACAAATCTTGTTTAAAGTCCAACAAAATGAGGGTTATATCCGATAGTGTAGGTCCTCCCATAATTCCTCACTATGTCATGATTCGTTAGAGTACTAAAAATGGCTAAGAGGTTGAATCAGGAATAAGGTATATGAAAAACGCCCCTCATATACATTTCTGGATACATATTTTATCTTTTGTTTACACACAACGAAAAGTAATAAATTCCTTATCTAACGCTTTCGTCACTTGAATTTTTAAACATTTAAAAAGAGTCCAATGAGCATTAATATAATAAAGTAATACGAAAATAGTAAGTCAGCATACAATAGAACATACACTGGGATGAAGTTCATCAATATTAACATGTATCAATTATTACAAAATTTTAAAGAAAGCCTCATTATTTTCGACCTCGTATTAATACATTATATCTAGCGATCAATTATTGAATGTTAAGCCTTTATTTCTATAGTTGTATGTTTATCCTTTTCTAACAATAGTTTCCTTTTATTATTTAATCTTTAATTATAATAGGAAGTTGCTTATGATGATATGATGATGATGTTGGTGGTGGTGGTAATGAATCCCAGTCGTTTATACGTGTACATCTATGAACGCAAATTTATTTATAATCAAGACTCGTTCAGTCGTATACATTAAGAAGAATGCGTTTATTCATGTATCGACATGACCCGATCCTCCGCGGTTTATACGCGTAGACCTATGTACATGTATGTAAATATGTCTGTGTTGTATCCGTTTAATGTGACCCTGATCTAAACAGCTATATTAAACATTATCTTTCAATGTGATACAAATGTAGGATACATAAACGTTCAAACAAACCTGTTAATCAATTATTCCGTGAAATTAATCGGTCACAATGCCTCAACAAATGTCTAAGTTAATTATGTTGTGTCCCTGCCATATCTTCTACTTCCGCAATCTAATAGGTCAGATAACACTAAATACACCAGCGAAATAATCTATTAGAAAAACCTGCCTTTCGCTTGAAAAGATAAGGTTTATCTCGCTGGTTGCATATATATGTAAACTTCAGTATATAAGATATGTTTACATGTATGTACGTAGTGCATTTGCTTAAATAACTGTTTTAGTATAGGTGGTATATCAACAATCTGTGTATGTTTATGTGGTATAGCAACAATATGTATGTATATGTGGTTTAGTAAAAATATGTGTACATGTATACACGGTTTAGCAACAAAATGTGTATGTATATGTTATATATTAACTTTCTCTCTATACGTATAGGTGGTATAGCAACAGTATGTGTATGTATATGTGGTATAACTACAAGATGTATGTACGTATATGTGGTATTAAAACAATTTATGCGCACGTATATGTTGTATAGCAACAATATGTGTGTAGGTATATGTTGTATATCAACAATCTGTGTGCATGTATATGTGGTATAACAAAAATCTGTCTATATGAATAGGTGGTATAGCAACAGTCCGTCAAAAAAATATATATGTGGGTATATGTACATGTATAGGGTATATCAACACTCTGTGTATATATGTATGTGATAAAGCAACAAACTGTGTATATTTATATGGGGTATAGCAACAATATGTGTATATGTATATGTGGTATACCAACAATATGTGTATATGTATATGTGGTATACCAACAATATGTGTGTATGTATATGTGGCATTAATTGACGAATGAGCGAACGAACGAACGAAAGGATCGAACGAACGAAAGAACGAATGAACGAATGTCCGATCGAACGAATAAACGAAGGACAGGCGGGCGTTCGAACGAACCTACAATTGAACGAGCCAATCACTGAATTAAATTAAATTATTTATGGGTTTAAGAAGGATCGACAACTAGAATCAGCCAGTTCTCAAGTATGCATGATCAGGAATGTAACGTTAACATTCAAAACGAAATAAAGAAGGAATATTTTAAGTAGTCTTATGCCTAAATATAGTTCCCACTACATGCATCTAATGCGTGAAGTAATCCATGCTTGTGTTTGATAAAGGGCGTACTGAATATCTAGTTACACACGCTTCACCCCTTTAACTAACATGTCACTAATAACAGACCCTTCTTTGAAAACATCTGTGCACTATATTTATGGATATTTTTTGGGAAACATCGTGTGGGAAGAAAAGACTCGTTCGTTTTGAACACTGTTTTCATTGTATCAGGTAAATTGTTGATTTAATTTCTCTTGGTCGATAAGAAAACCACAGTTGAACACTTTCCCTCATACGGGTGCATTAAGACGAATCTGCAGAATGAGACTTTTAAAAACGTCAAGGAAAACGGAGAAATATCTTGTATTTATCAAATGATTTCTTTGTAATACTGTTTTGAGCCTCATTCGTTTATTCAAAGAAAGTTTCTAAACTTTTACTAAGTAGTCAACTGCTCAAGACTTGTTGATTCTGGAACATTTATTTTTCTACTTCTTGACCGTTTCTGTTCAAGTTGAACTTGCACTTCATCCTCAGACAAATATCTTGACTGAAATAAAGGAAAACTATTCGCCATGGGCGCTTGAAAATTGTATACAGCCGTATATAGTCTTTATATGATATGTTTTACCCGTTACGTAATATTAATGTCAATAGTTGAGCACGATAAAAAAGGGTTACTTTATCCAAGATTGATCTCAGCCTACTATCTGAACTTAAATGAATACGAATTTATCTACGACTGACATCAGGGTACGATCTTGTGTGATATAACCATTTCCCACGTGAAGGCAGTCGCCAACGCATTTACAATCGACGACTTTTGAAAACATTGTAATAGAATGAGAAATTTTTCGAAACGAAAAATTTCTCATTTTGTCAAAAGGTTTTCAACTTTTAATTATTTAAACCTTCATTTAGAGAGATTTTTCGTGTATTCGCCAAGCTAAATTGACAGTCCCTTACTCTAGATTTGTTGTATTTAGGAAAGGGATAAAAGACACTTACTGAACATGCCTTCAATATACTGCATATGTGAAGAGTTTATGACGATCTTAAATGGTGACTTTAGTCAGCTACATGAATATAGACTAATATTTTGGTAAAGCATTAGTTTAACCCAGAGACATGTAAACACACCGGTGAGTCATTTGTAAAGGTGGGATATGCCACCACAACCATTTTCGAAGTCTTTGGTATGACCCATTTAGGGATCTAACGCGGGATATCCCGCATTGAGGCGGTTCGCTGTCACTAAGTGCTCCCGATTAGCCTGCGTTTCTGCGCGGTCCTTGAGCAATGGTTCAGAACGTAAGGAGGAGCATGTCGAGTGTGACTTACTCGACACTAGTCTCGACTAACATTCTTTCCGACGATTGTCACAGGTTCTTGCGACCGTTATTTGGACTTCGATGTACCTTTTGAATGAAGAGTAATTTCTCTTTTGGGCTAAACGTTTTCAACACAATTCAATATACATGTAACTATTATTTATAGAGAAGTTTCATACCTTTGTCAAAGTCGTCTGCTGCAGATGTGTCGTATGTGGCAAAGGGTTAATATATCTACCACCGTCTTCCTCATACGTTAATGAATAAATATACCGCGTCACAGTCATAACATTGCGGCCAATTCACCTACCCATGTATTTCCTAGTTTTCTCACACCAGTAATAAACACAACAGCAACTGGCTGCTTTTCCACATAGACTGTTCGTCCGTTGGTGAAAGACAAATGACGCTTGTCACATAGACTGTTAGCCCTTTGGTGGAAGACAAATGACGCTTGTCACATAGACTGTTCGCCCATTGGTGGAAGACAAATGACGCTTGTCACATAGACTGTTCGCCCATTGGTGGAAGACAAATGACGTTTGTCACATAGACTGTCAGCCCTTTGGTGGAAGGCAAATGACGCTTGTCACATATACTGTTCGCCCATTGGTGGAAGACAAATGACTATTGTCACATAGACTGTTATCCAATTGGTGGAAGACAAATGACTATTGTCAAATAAACTGTTCGCCCATTGATGGAAGACAAATGACGCTTGTCACATAGACTGTTCGCCCATTGGTGGAAGACAAATGACGCTTGTCACATATACTTTTCGCCCATTGGTGGAAGACAAATGACGCTTGTCACATAGACTATTCACCCATTGGAGGACGACAAATGACGCTTGTCACATAGACTGTTCGCCCATTGGTGGAAGACAAATGACGCTTGTCACATAGACTGTCCGCCCATTGGTAGAAGACACCACCGTCTTCCTCATACGTTAATGAATAAATATACCGCGTCACAGTCATAACATTGCGGCCAATTCACCTACCCATGTATTTCCTAGTTTTCTCACACCAGTAATAAACACAACAGCAACTGGCTGCTTTTCCACATAGACTGTTCGTCCGTTGGTGAAAGACAAATGACGCTTGTCACATAGACTGTTAGCCCTTTGGTGGAAGACAAATGACGCTTGTCACATAAACTGTTCGCCCATTGGTGGAAGACAAATGACGCTTGTCACATAGACTGTTCGCCCATTGGTGGAAGACAAATGACGTTTGTCACATAGACTGTCAGCCCTTTGGTGGAAGGCAAATGACGCTTGTCACATATACTGTTCGCCCATTGGTGGAAGACAAATGACTATTGTCACATAGACTGTTATCCAATTGGTGGAAGACAAATGACTATTGTCAAATAAACTGTTCGCCCATTGATGGAACACAAATGACGCTTGTCACATAGACTGTTCGCCCATTGGTGGAAGACAAATGACGCTTGTCACATATACTTTTCGCCCATTGGTGGAAGACAAATGACGCTTGTCACATAGACTATTCACCCATTGGAGGACGACAAATGACGCTTGTCACATAGACTGTTCGCCCATTGGTGGAAGACAAATGACGCTTGTCACATAGACTGTCCGCCCATTGGTAGAAGACAAATGACGCTTGTCACATAGACTGTTCGCCCATTGGTGGAAGACAAATGTCGCTTGTCACATAGACTGTTCGCCCATTGGTGGAAGACAAGTGACGCTTGTCACATAGACTGTTCGCCCATTGGTGAAAGACAAATGACGCTTGTCACATTGACTGTTATCAAACGTCGGAAATAATGTTGACCGAGCTGGGGTTCGAACTCACAATCCCTAGATTGACAGCCCACGACGCTACCGACTGAGCTACCGGGACACGGGTCTATAACATTGTACAATCTGTTTAGTCATTACTGTTATATGAGCCGTTCCGTGAGAAAACCAACATTATAGCATCTGTGTAATGTATCGTCCCAGATCAGCCTGCGCAGTCCGGGCAGACTGATCCGCGCCGACACATTTCGTATCAGGGGGATAGAGGTATAGAGTAATGATTCCTGAAACAGAAAATCCACAGGAGGCGAAAAGTGTCTATCCGGGTAAGCCTGCGCGGAATGCTTAGGCTGATCCGGGTCGATACTTTTCGCAGAGTCCACAATGTTGTTTTTCTCGCGGGATGGCTCATTTAGTGTGTATATGGTGAACAGGGGAGATCCTAATACGGTTGCACTAAGGGGCAGACTGATCTGGATTTTTTGTTAGTCGTCGAAAGGTTCGTAATATCGGTTTTGTTGTGATGTGGCTCACATTTTGTTGTTTATTGCAGATTATATTTCTTACGTCCTGTGTATAATACGTTCCACCTACCTATGAAGAATATAAATACCCATCCTGGGCCCAAGGCCTTGACTTGGCTATTTTAGCCTTAATACTGTCGCCTATGTTATTAAATGCATTTTTGCAACTAAGAAATCAAACTGGGCCAATTATCTAGGTAAGTTTGCTTTTATGATCTACCGCCTCTGTGGTGCAGTGGTAGAGATCCGGCTCGGTGCGGGAGGTCACATGTTCGATCCCCAACCGGGTCACACCAAAGCAATCTTTAATTGAATGGAATTTATCGCAGATTAACGAAGCTATGTTGCAGAAAAATATTAAATGGCGATTTAATCCACCTGCTGGTTCCCATCATGGAGGTTTATGGGAGAGATTGATTAGATCGGTTCGAGGGGCAATGAATGTTACATTATGTGAACAGATTCTAGACGATGAAAGACTATCCACACTCATGTGTGCAGTTGAAGCGATTCTGAATAGTCGGCCAATTACCAAGGCTTCAGATCAGTGCAACGATTTGGAGGCACTTACGCCAAACCATCTGTTGATTCAGAAACGTAAACCAAACCTACCACCAGGGATCTTCAACAAAAACGACAATTATTGCAGGCGCCGATGGAGGCAAGTACAATACATGGCCGAATTGTTCTGGTGACGATGGTTACGTGAATATCTACCTCTACCTCAAGAGAGACAAAAGTGGAACGAGAAGAAGCGAAACCTGAACAAGGGAGACGTAGTGCTTATCGTAGACCCTAATTCGCCAAGGAATTCATGGCCGTTGGCAGTGATTGAAGAAACAATGCCTGACCGATTAGGTTATGTTCGCCAAGTGAAAGTAAAAACTGCTACAAATACACTTGTACGACCAGTTGACAAACTGTGTGATATTCTGGAGATGGAATAAATACATTATAGTGTTAAAGGTAACATGCAGCCATTGTGCATGAGGACACGTTACTTAGCTTACTGATTCTTTGAAATTACTTTAGTTTAGATATAAGTATTGTTTACTCAATGGATGATAGAGTTTAGTATTAGTCTGAATACCTGATTAGCAATCATAGAACTTTCCTTCTTTGCTTGTACCAAAGATTTTAGTCTTGAATCAGGAGTTCTAGGATTGGCGATGTGGTGTTGTTATTTACCTTGTTAGTTGTTATTTGCATTTTGTAATTGTTTCGTAATTTGCATTACTCCTCAACTAGAGGGCTGGAGTGTAAGGGCCGAAAGTCTGTGTACGAAAGAGCGAAGTGTGAAAGTGAAGCGTAGCGAATGTGCTATGTTAGAAAGGAGAACCAGCTTTGATAAAGAACGACGTTGCATATGATCCAGAAAGATTGTGTACTGAAAACTAGAAAGAGTTATTCAAAATTTGGTGAGTAGCTGAATCAAAGAACATTTAACTATTGTGCAGGCATTTCTATGTTAGTTATGCATCGTTTTTAACGGAGATATATTAACATTTAAAGTCTGCAAAATATGTCAACAAACATGTCGGCGTCCAGTGTTATACAGGTTTTCAACTTTCGTTTTTGTTCTCACGTTATTTCTGAATATTGCATCCTTACCTATACTTATGTCATTTGGAAAACATGTTGTTGTAATAGATTATTAGCCTTTGTATGCAAATAAGTATGCATCACCACGCGTTTTGAGAACATGTTGTGCAGAAGTAATCCGGGTTCTAAAATATATTGTTATCGTAGAAACACGCATTTATTAGCTTCATTAAGGATATAAATTGGGTACTGTCATTGCAGTCATAACACAATTTAATCCTGTTTTTACGTTTTGAATACTGAAAGGTATGATTTAGTATAAGATATACTGATTGACATGTTATGTTTATTGCAGTTAATCGTATCAAATAAAAGTCACCGGGATACGCATTAGCCATTGGTTATCTCTTCCTACCCCTTGCCAGTACACTTTAAGAGCGGTTGTAATGGTTGCCCGCCCTAGCGCTAAGGGTTGTGGTTTTGGCATAACGACTGCATTATGTCACAACTAGGAAACGCCGTGATATAACTGAAAACATTAAACACCATACAGAGAAACTAGTATGATGTATGGCCTGTTCTGGCATACATGTATTCGATACGAATTATTCACAAAATCGATAGAGTGCGTATAGTAGTTAGTTTAGTTGAGTTTAAACTTAGTTATCTTGCATCGATTACGAAAATACCATGATATTACTGGTGTCACCCTACGCGTATCAGCAGTACTGGTAATTTACACAGGAAATATCATGATATAACTGGTGTCACTCTATGCTTATCAGCAGTACTGGTAATTTTACCCAGCAAATGTTTACTGCAATACTGTTGATAGTGTGCTTAAAACGCTATTTCAGCAAACGAATCACTTAAACATTTTATAGGGAGCGGATAAAGACTAAGATCAGATGGCGCGAGTAAAATGTTCTTTACTATTTGCCCCAATACAGCCGGTTACTGATGCCTCGGCTGCAGACGACGTTTGAAAACAATGAGCAATTTCTGCTTTTTCAACAATGTTTTCAACTTTTTTTATTTTGCCTAGATGATTTCAAAGTCGCCTGCTGCATATTTGTTGTATTTGGGAAAGAGTTAAATTTCCCTAAATTTCTGGTTGCCGTCAATTAATGTTGCATTGCCTTAGAATAAATGGGAATGTATGGATTTTTTTTTTAAAGTTGTATTTATAACTATTTCTTTTTAGTCGGACAGTGAAGGCTCTGGTGGGACCGCATCGGTACATAGACTTACCCGAGTCTTCACTGTATAAACGTAAACTCGCCAGAAGCGGCTAACATATATGATTTTAAATTGTCTGCTTTTACAGAGATTAAGAACAAGTTTGAGAGAATTGCCTTCCTGGGGTCCTAAAGACACTGAAGCCAGAGACGAGTATAAGATGAAACAATCTGTATACGAAACAAGGCCTCTGAAACATTTACTACGCTATATGATATTGGGAACAACCAGAACAAATCCTGATACATCTATAAAAGATGAACTGGCTGATTTAAATTGACGATGGAGATTATTCAGCATATTTATAGATTCTTCGACTTATGAACCCCTTTCTTCGTTCAATAGACAGTGAAAAATGAAACATGTTTCTCGAAAACCCAGTACGTTTCTGTAATTTTCCGTAAGCCCTACTTAATTTCGATGAAACGGAATAATTGTGTATCGTTTAACGTCAATATCTAGTGGTGTGTATTATACAACTATAAAAGAGGAGCTTGCTGTTTTAAATTGCCGATATGGTTTATTCAGCATATTTATGGATTCTTCGACTCATGAACACTTTCCTTCGTTACATAGACAGTGAAAATGAAACATGATTCGCGAATATCCAGAACGTTTCTGTAATCTTTCGTAAAACCAGACTTAATTTCGTTGAATGGGAATAATTCTTATCGTTTAAAGGTAAAGTTTAGTGTTGTGTATTGGACGCAGCAAAATGATGTATTAAATCAGGGACACTATTATTAGTTATTTGATCGTCCACCTTTCATGAGCAAAAAAATAATGATACGAAAAAAACAACATAAATGGGTTTTTTCGCTCATAGGTAAAATGTGTGAGATTTTTTTTTTCTTTTCAATAACCCATGAACCTTTCTGAAATGAAACTGGCAAAATCCCCGGGGGCCGCCATTTGGGGTATGTATAAAATGAGACGAAAAACACGGACTGAAAATTATTGTCGTCTTTTTAATAATATTTTTTCAAAACCTATTGTTTAGATCATTTAAGTGCTGTGTTATATTCTTAATTAACATTTGTTAAAAACAACAGCATTAGCCTACTATGCCCGACCCTAAATTTTGACTATACCGTAGCCAAAGAAGGACGTGACGTCATTTTCGTAACACTTCATCTTTGCGTAACGTCAAATGGAGCGACGTCGTTTCCCTCAAACAAAGTGGTATCAACATGAAAGACCCCACATTCCTATACATGAGGAATATACTTACTCGTACAAAGTAATAATTATTTATCAAACATTGTAGCAAAAGGATAACTTTCTTATAATGAACAATTGTTCTTTTGGCGACAATCTTTTTCTTAGTCGTCTGCTGCAAAGGCATCAGAAACTCTCTCTTTTAGGGAAAGGGTTTAGCAGAAATATGACCCCTTTCATAAGTTGTTCCAGTCATATTAACGAGTTGAAAAAGGCAGTCGCCAGGTGGCATCAGAAAAGGGAAACAGAAACTGTAAAAACAACGTTAACCCAACTATGCAATACGCATGGCCGTAACGTGACCCGTTCTATTACTTGTAAATGCAGCATGTCATCGCTTGGCGATTTTGGTCATTCTTATTTAATAGACGACAAGGTGTCATCGGTTCCCATGGAGTAATTAAGTTGTCTCTGCTTCCTTCCGCTATGAATACTTCGCTGTTTTCACGATTTCATCCGATGTCTAAAATCCATTGGATTCGTACCCGGTTTTTCATGTTTCGTTCGAGATCAACGATTCGTACCAACTGGTTTTCGCACTTTGCTCTTGGGTAACTGACTTTACCATTTTCTTTTCTTTATTTTTCAGTTTTCTAATGGCATGTTAAAAACGATTAAAGTGACCTTACAAACAAACAAAACATACTTAATAATTCTTGCTATATGTTGACTATACATGTGAACTTTCATAATGCTCAATCTTGATCATACATATCTTTCTTATGTGTTTTAATTACTTCTTTTTTTTTGTTTATATACTCCCGTTTTTGCTATCATACTTCTCCTAAACTGGAAGGAGAATAGACTTTCACCTCACCTTCCTAAGCTTGTGTCACACTTAACTTATAACTAGACGCAATACACCTTAATATATGTTAATAGTTAAGCACCTATGGGTTTTTTTATCTAATGGATCTAGTAAGGGGATTTAAAACAGTTTATTGGTAAAATAAAATTGAGAAACTTCAGCTTGCATGACACATTATAGTTGCAGTGAATGTTAAGGAAACCGTAAACCAAATGGTTTCAGACTAAACTTGTCATTTCACGACTACATGCTGAATATCACATAGATCGTAGAATGTAAAACGTTTAATCCCTACGTCAATATTGACCCTTTCTGCTCGTGGTAACCTTTTTATATAGGCTATGGTAGAAATATAGGCACATCTCGGCCTTCTTGTTTGAAATAAAGGGACATTTGGCCTTCTTTTTCGAAATATTTACATCCTGTCAAGATACAAGATAGATACAAAGTTTTATTTGATTAGAGGCCACCGGCCCATTACAACAAAATATAATATTACAAACAATTTTAAAGACCTTAATAGAAGAATTGATAGAATGTAAACATTGGTAACATTATTCATGCACATAATTCATACTGTATAATCACATTGGTTTTATTGAAATTTGATATGTAACCTAAAATAAAGATACATGCTATTTATTCAATTTATGTATTGCGGTAGATCGTATCGACCAAGGGGGGTTCGAAGAAGAAGGGTGAA
Organism: Serripes groenlandicus; assembly: GCA_031761405.1. NCBI lineage: Eukaryota > Metazoa > Mollusca > Bivalvia > Cardiida > Cardiidae > Serripes > Serripes groenlandicus. The sequence goes on along the minus strand of JASEVX010000013.1, from coordinate 11,836,356 downwards.
GTGAATGACAAGTCAGGCTGTGTGAAAGGACATTTTAATAAAATGTCAAGGACTCTTGTGGGCCAGTTTTGACCCACTTAGTCACTAATAAACATAACATGGACATTACAATAAAATGTAAATGACTCTTGCGGGTCAAACTGACCCACTAAGTCCATAATAAACCGGACATTCACTTCCCATTCTGGGCGGACAAAGAAAGAAAACCGCCGCCGGAAATGGGAGGTGATTCAATATACAACAATATTTAACACAAATAATATACACGTTGCAGTATCCCACTAAAAGTATACCACAACTTAAAGATAACAAGAACGAATTGAACCTCGTGGTGGAGGATGGGAGGTGGTGGATTTAAAATATTTTCCTAGAGATTTATTCTCGATGCTGTCGTTCCGAGATATAATACAAGAGTGGAGAAGACAGCCAGCGATTGGCCCATAAAGGCCACGTGATAGCCTCTTCTTTTGATTGGTTCACGCTTGCATATACAAGAGGGGTGCAATTGATTCCTGCAACCGAACTTATGTAGAGTTGTTCCAGGTATTAATCGAACAAGGTTATAGGTTATATACACTTAATGTCCTACCATCCATAAATCATTTTATGTTGCATAAAATATAATTTATGTATTGCGGTAGATCGTATCGACCAAGGGGGGTTCGAAGAAGAAGGGTGAAGTGAATGACAAGTCAGGCTGTGTGAAAGGACATTTTAATAAAATGTCAAGGACTCTTGTGGGCCAGTTTTGACCCACTTAGTCACTAATAAACATAACATGGACATTACAATAAAATGTCAATGACTCTTGCGGGTCAAACTGACCCACTAAGTCCATAATAAACCGGACATTCACTTCCCATTCTGGGCGGACAAAGAAAAAACCGCCATGAGTAACACGACGCCCAAGAACCCGCGCATGGTTGATAACACGGAGATTTTGCACTCATTTTTGCTGCTACCCTTGATTTGTACGAAATTTAAGCAATGTCAAAGAAGATTAATTAATTATATACAGCATTGAATGCAGGTGCAACATTGCAGCTTTATCACTGTCAACCCTACTACCCACCCTAGAGAGTAGACAAATTTTACGCGCTAAAGTCTCGGGTTTTGAACTGTTTCAAGGTATATCTAAATCCCACGACTACACCACCACGTTTGTGCAGCTTTATCACTGTCACGCGATGGCGGCACAGTCCTAGGGTTTGCCCCGATAGTTTATGGGTTGTTTTCCACCTTGGTGAAATGTGGTGCCGAGTATATCCAAATCCCACGACTACACCACCACGTTTGTGCAGCTTTATCACTGTCACGCGATGGCGGCACAGTCCTAGGGTTTGCCCCGATAGTTTCATTATGGGTTGTTTTTCACTTTGGTGAAATGTGGTGCCGAGTTCCATGCAGCCAACACTTATATAAATGTTTGAGCGACATTGAGCTGAGCACTTTTAGTTATAAAAGATATTAACATGAGTCTGTTTATTCCGAATGGGACTGACCACACATGTGATACTGTAACAGATACATTTTAGAATTGAAAATGAAAAACAAACAAAACACAACATAAACAATATAATAGTTCATGAATTGAGATCCAAGTATAAAAAGGTCCAGCAACTCCTCCGCTTTATTACGGTAGGGTTTGAGAACTTTTGTGTTGGTTGTGAAGATATTTAGGTAAACACTTGTGGAACTTCCACAAACCGACAGGAACGCAAGGTTAGAATTCAAGGCATGTTTAAGTAGAAATTGCTAATGGTTGTATTCGAATGTACTTTTTGAATGCTAAAGATTTCCAACGGCCCAGCTTCTGAATTTGAGTGGCTGGCATGTTTAATAAGTGGGCATGTGTAGCCCCGCCAATCCGCAGAGAGTGACAGGTATAGCGGTTTGGGTCAAGATGGCATTTTGTAACTAATTTCTTTAGAACCCTGCTGAACTCGGAAACCGTGAGCGGCTTCCCATTAGGATGTTGGAAAAGGGGGCCTTGACTTAATGTAGCATAGCGCATATATCTTGCTAAAGCTCTTACAGGACAAATCGATTTTTGTGGCTGCAATGAAAGAGGTATTTTTTCATGCCGAGTGTTTAAAGGATTTAATTTCGATAGAGATACTAGTTAGTTTTGAATCGCTGTGTTCAATTTGAACATTTTCCTTTTGTATAAGGTTGCTGTGACCTAGGCGAGATAGAGTTAATTCGCCAATTCTAAAAAGACCGAAAAATGCTACCAGAATCACGGCTTTGTAAAGCGCAACATAATAATTGGATTTACCCAAGGATGGCAGTAGTAACATGATGCTTGTCAGGTCTTTAAGACTGAAGGGTAACCGTTTGTCTTTTGTTTGATTTCGTCTCATGCCATGTAGCAGCTTTTTTATCAGGAATGAATCTGCCGGGTTAGGGAGGTTGTTAATTTTGTGGACATAGGAAATAGCTGATATCATGGATGTAACCGATGAAGGACTTAGGTTTTGGTGGTGGCATGTTGATATGAATTGCCCTAAACGGGTGGTAGATATGGGCATGACTTTCCTATGGGGGTGATGAATTAGGTGAAAAGCCTTGTAATGTTTCCAAGCGTTCCTGTAGCTATTTAATGTTGAGGGAGCAAGAGAGTTATTTAACATAGTGATGACAATGTAGTTTAGTGACCTGTTGCAGATGGTCTGGAACGGTTGTTGCGTCTTTTTCCATATGAGGTGTTAATTCCCGAAACTTGGCCACCTGAAGCCGAGAAAGGAGATCTGGTAGTACATTCTTTTTTCCAGGAATATGCTCAGATTTGACTAAAACATTATGAGTCATGCATGCTAGCACTAGTCTACGGACTAAGGACATAATTGAGGGTACCTTAGCTGTTTGTTTATTAATGATGTGCATGACCGCTATGTTATCTGTGTGGAGAACAATGAATTTGTTCTTAAGTTTAGTCCCCCATATTTCCAATGCAATTACAATTGGGAAAAGCTCTTTGAATGTGATGCCTTCCTGTTTTAATTTGTCCGGCCATTTTCCATAGAAGCATGATTTTTGGAAAATGGCTCCGAACCCTAATGAGCCGGCTGCATCTGTATGCAAGTGTAATAAGTCTGATTTTAACCAAATTTGGTTTAAAAGCAGGATTTTTCCGTTAAAATTATCGACGAAAAGCATCCAGGCGGCTATGTCCCGTCTGTGTTCCTTATTGATTGTGATGTAATGGTTGGTCTTTGATTTGGTTTTTGTTAAATCGGTGAGCCGGCGGAGGAAGGGGCGCCCTGGCAGAACTACCTGACAACAGAAATTAAGGTAGCCTAACAGTGATTGAAGCTGTTTCAGTGTTATAGTTCGTTTTACTGCTTTAAGTAGGGTACGGAGTTTTTCCAATTTGTCCTGGGGGAGACGTGCTTCCATCTTCATAGAATCTAATTCGAGCCCCATGAAAGTGATTACGGTGCGAGCTGTTTCTGTCTTTTCCTTTTTGATAGGAATGCCCACCCATTTGCAAAATTGCAGAAAGAGTTGCAAATTTTGTTGGCAGATTTTGGAATTTGGAGGACCGATAATAAGGTAGTCATCCAATATATGAATCATAAGCTGTATATGTAATTGCTTAAGAGAAATGTGTTCAATAGCAGAACTAAAGCGTTCAAAACGTGCTGGTGCAGAAGAGCTGCCCATTGGTAGACAGGAGTCATAATAATATTTATTTTGAAATTGGAAACCTAACAGGTTATGGTCGTCTGGATGTACTGGAATTATTCGGAAAGCTGAATCAATGTCAGTTTTGCTGAGAAGTGCCCCAGGGCCCAATAGGAGAACTTTGCGAACTGCATCGTCGAAAGTAGCATAAGTGACTGATGCAAGGTTTTTGTCAATATACGTGTTAACGGAATTACCTTCTGGGTAACTTAGGTGGTGGATAAGGCGGTACTGGTTAGGATCTTTCTTAGGGACAAGACCTATGGGACTGACACGCAGAAATGGAAGAGGTTTGGCTGGAAAAGGACCTTTGATGCGCCCTGAATCCAGTTCCTTTTTAATTTTTTGAGCCACCAGGGACGGATTGTCACGGCAAGATTTAAGGTTTTGGCAAGAGGTGTTTGTTTGTGGACCTGCGTATCCCAATTTAAACCCATGTTTAAACCCATTTATGATATATAGAGCCAACGGGTAGCCCTTGAGAAAGGGCGCTAATTTGAGGAAGTTAACTGAGGTTGTTGGGTCTTTGGGATTTGGTATGTGCGTTTGTGGTGGGAAAGGATCCATTGGCACTAAATTCTTTTCTGGGTGAGGGGCAGTTAAATGCTGTGTGTTGCCCCCTGCAGTAGCCGCATATATGTGGCATGTTACATCTTGAGCTACTGCAGCCTGATCTTTTATTGAAATTCCAGCAGGTGTAGTCCAGAAATCTACTTTTGGTTTTTGCACCACTTTTTCCTGCAGGAAAGGGCCGAGCCGTTTGGCTTTGTTGGCTAAAGGAGGTACAGGCCATTAACCAGAATTCCGTGTGGAGCCTATCCCACGGAAGGGGGTTGCACTCTCTGGCCATGCGAAATTGAGTGTCATTGTATGCGAATGCAAGACCAGGTCTACTTGCTGCAATATCCCGCACAATCTCCATATATTTCATGAGTTGGGGCGTTTCTAGAGGGAATTTGGACGAGTAGATAGCCACAAACCGAATAAATACAGACGACCAAACCTCGATACTGCTATTTTTTTTAGTTTTTGTGGTTGGCTGAAGGGATACGTTGTTTAAGTCCGCGTTGAATTGAAGGGAGAAATTTTGGTCTTGCTGTGCATTGAGAGCATTTGGTAATAAAATGGACAGATGAATATATTGATATGCCCAAATACTTTTCTGCAGTGATTTTTTTATTTGGTTTGAGATTGGGCTACTACTCGGATCTTCGAACAAATTTCGCCCACTAATACCTGTTACGTTTGCAGAATGTGTATTTATTATGATATCACTTTCCACATCACTGTCGTCTTCTTGTTCCATGGCTTCTGTGGCTGTATGCATCCCCGGTGGTATGGACAGAGTTATAACTTTATTGCGTGTCAGACGTCTCTGCTACAAGTTTAGTTCAGGTTCCGAGTCAGAGTCGGACGAGTCCTGGTGTACCACAGAAATTGAGGACACATTGTGAGACGGCGTTGACTGCACTGCCTTTGCTACTGCGACCGGAATTTTGCTCCTTTCCTGTCGACCCTGAGAAACAGGCGTGGCTTTCCCTGTTCTTGCTACCGCAACCGGTAAACGGCTTATTTCAGGTCTGATCTGTTTGGGTTGTGATGCACGGTTGCTTGCTTCATTGTCATTGCAGCATAAGCATCGACTCACCGTCTGAGAAGATGAGCGCCGTCGTTTCATCTGAAAGTATGAAAATGGTTAGCCCTGGGACAATTTTGTTGGGTGTGGCTGTATTCTGCCAACCCACCTGTCTCATCCAGAGCAATTGAAAACACCGTATAGATTACTCGGCATGAATAAGCAAGTAGCATTGTGTATGGAATGCACCGCATTCAATCAATTATTGAATTAATGTCCTGAATTGGGCGCACCGCACTGCAGTTGTGGAGAAATCTTAAGGCAAGGAGCTGCATGAATAAACAGAGTGCATATTCACAGATGGAGTGCACCGCACTTCAGTTAATAATAAATCTTAAGGCAAGGAGCTGCCTAAATAAAAACAGTGAAGCTTCACAGAATGGAGTGCACCGCACTCAGGTAATGTACTGACAAATAGAGTGCACCGTACTCAGGTAGGGAACCGACATAATAGAGTGCACCGCACTCAGGTAGCGAACCAACATAATAGAGGCACCGCACTCAGGGAGCGTACTGACCACATAGTGCACCGCACAGTTCATGCATGAAACATCTGATTAGCGCACCGCACTGTAATAAGAATGGGGTTCTGAACTCTAAGTATTCCTTAAAGCAAAAAGGTGGGTGCACCGCACTCCAGTTATGAACTGTTATCGTGAAAGACAAGCGCACCGCACTTCTACATACCAACCGCAGAGCGCACCGCACCCTAGAATATTGTAACTGTTATGTTTGACTTAAATGGACGAACGTGTACCATGTATAACTGTACTTTGATACATTGACTGAAATTTATAAACCGCTGACAGCAGGAAGTGTGACTGTATGGTAATGCATGAAAGAATGCAGTACAACAAATGAGTAGTGCAATATTGCAATTGTACCTAAATTTAGTAAACACCTAAGTAAGTAAGGCTGATGCGATATCGCTGACTAGGGCCAATCATATAAATACTCAATGATAGGTTAAAATATACATATCTATAAGTGAATCGTGGACCGTATCGCTGCAACTGTGGCTGCTCTTAGGTTTGACAGCAATTTGAACTGCCCATCCCTGGAGAGGTGACAACCATCGGCACAGAAATTGTTTTCTTTGGATTCCTTGGACCAAAATCCTTTCATTCTCCAAAGAAACGCTTTGTTTGGGAAACGAACAGGTAAAGTTGTTGACAGGAGTAAATTTACAGTGTCCACTCTGTCATTAAACCACTCCCTGTCCACCGGATATCGAGATCTCACTGAAGGAGTACATCGGTGTAGAATTTGACCAACAACCACTTTGGGAACTTGTAGGAAATGCAATGAATAGTCAACCATATCACACAATCTATCCACGATCCCGTCTACTGTCAAATTAATGTCGTTAATGTCGTTGGTTCCGATTAAAATGATTAAAATGTCCGGCGAAAAATCAGACACAACTTCCAGTTTTTCCCTCAGCCTGTCTATTGTGGCTCCTGGATATCCCGAGAACTGGATGAGTGGATTCCCCTGCAGGCCTAAGTCATATTTAAGCGACGGCTCCTCTCTGATAAATCGTTTTATGCGAGAAACAAACGAGTGTCCAAATAGTTGCACCTTCGTGGGCGCAGACATCTTGGATTCCGTAAACAAGAATCTGGGTCACTGACGCAGACAAAGGAATTCCAACACAAATCCGTAAATCAACAATTCTCCGATGTTGTCACCTCAAAGAACACCACAGTCTTATATACAACACTTTTTAACATACGATTACGAAAGTTAAATACCTTTAAACGTATGAATAAAGCGTAATTATCTAGAAATTTAAAATATTTTCCTAGAGATTTATTCTCGATGCTGTCGTTCCGAGATATAATACAAGAGTGGAGAAGACAGCCAGCGATTGGCCCATAAAGGCCACGTGATAGCCTCTTCTTTTGATTGGTTCACGCTTGCATATACAAGAGGGGTGCAATTGATTCCTGCAACCGAACTTATGTAGAGTTGTTCCAGGTATTAATCGAACAAGGTTATAGGTTATATACACTTAATGCCCTACCATCCATAAATCATTTTATGTTGCATAAAATATCATTTATCTCGTTTATATAACTGACTAAGTTTGCATGAAGATATATACGTACACCAATAAACGCCCCCACATACATATTCACATAAATATATGCACATATGTACATACACGCGCACGCACGCACATGCATACGGCATATCCGATTATACAATGATCAAAATGATATGAGCGCTCAATAACTACAATAAAATCAAACTAAATGAAGGTATAACTTAGTTGTTGCTGTTATTAATATCAGCTCGTACTTTGAAGGCAAAATATATAAACGACGCCACTCCGTAAATGACATTTGTTGATTTGGAAGACATCAGTAAATTAAACTGGTGGATCGAACAATTACGCCAGTACTTTCCGTTTATATATTTCTTGCGAAGTTCCTGCAGTTTAGAGCACTTTAATAAGAAATGATACTCATTTCCAACTCCGTCGCCACATAGTTTGCAAATCCTCTCATCTCTTTCTATATTAAGATGTTTTCCTGTTTCTATTTCTAGATTATGGCAGGCTGTCCTGAATGTAGACATAGCTCTACGATACTTTCTCATGCTTATAACATCTAAATATTTTTCATGGACAAACGAATCTTTGAAGTGTTTATATAGTATCAGTTTCTGGTTATCTGCTACAGAAGCTGACCAGTCTTGCACAGCCTGATCTTTTAAAAGTTGAGAAAATTCGCAAAGAAACAGTCTTCCATTCAGGACACACTGGCGTTCCCATACATAACCAAAACCGAATCTTTGTAACAATAGTTTTACTGAAGTAACCCAATTTTTCTGACCAGATTCATCGTACAATTTCAACATCAAATAGCATTTTTTAACTAGTCTTGTTTCCTGCATATTAAGAATGGTTAGCCAGTATTTTACACTTTTTTTGAAATATTCTGTCCTTAATGGGTGTTGACCACAATCTCCAAAAACAGCTGATTTTGATGCAGACTTACTAACACACATGTATCTACGATAGGCGTATGTTTGCACTGATTCTATAGAATTGTGCAAGTGTACACCCCAAATCTCAGCCCCATATAGCAGGATAGGCACTATTTTAGTTTTAAATATATTAAAAAATACTCTAGCCGGTAACTGGCCAAATTTGTGCAATTTCGATAGAACCGATATTAACGCTCTTTTCCCTTTGACTGCCTGTGCTGTGTCCATACTGAATAACGACATGCGTTGAGTAAATGTGAGACCAACGTATGCAAACTTCGGTACCACTTCTAACATACTATCACCATAAAACCACTTTTCCTTTCGTGACAAGTTACCTCCCTTTTAAAATACCATAACTTTGGTTTTTGAAGTATTGACCAATAGACCGCTGTTTGTACTATACTGCTGCAGTTTATTAAGGAGTCTTTGCAAACCATATACTGTATCCGCTATTAAACCTATGTCGTCTGCAAACATAAGAATTAAAACTTCTTCAATATCGGGGAAAATCTGTATTCCACGTATATTACTGTTTGCTATTAGTTTTGCCAATTCATTGATGAATATGCAAAATAATGCAGGAGAGACCAGGCATCCCTGTTTAAGACCCGTTGGGCATAGAATTGGAGTAGACAGACCATCACTAGATCGGATACGGGTAGTCACTCTATTATACATGCTTAAAAGGGTATTATATAGTTTTCCCTGTATGCCATTGTCTTGTAGTATAGACCATAATTTGTGCCTATTTACCTTATCGAATGCTGGTTTAAAATCTACGAAGGCCACATAAATTTTACCATGTTTTTTTGCGAGTGTTTTATTTATTATGGCTTGTAGTATGAAGGCATTGTCTACAGTCGAATAGTTTTCTCTGAAACCAGCTTGTACCTCAGACAGAATACCGTATACATTCAAGTAAAAGGTTAGCCGCCGATTTATTACGCATGAGTACACTTTACCTAAAACGTCTAATAATGAGATACCGCGGTAATTCTCGGGTGAGTTCCTGTCTCCTTTGTTATAGATTGGCACCAAGATAGAGCTACTCCACGATACCGGATATACTCCAGAACTGAATATTCTATTAAATAGCCTGTTAAATATGACGAGTAAATCTTCACCACTATTAATAAAGAAATCTGGTGTAATCTCATTTTGCCCTGCACTCTTTCCACATTTTAATGACTTCAACGCACCCATGATTTCCTCGTTTGTTATCTCAGAGTTAAAGATGCAGTCTTGTATTTCGTCGAGTTGAGTATCGTTACCGTAACCTATGTGTATATTTGTTGCCTGGTTATCTGTATATGCTGTAGCGTCAAATTCACTGTCTGCTTGCACAGGTTATTTAAATGTACTGAACTGCATCTGCTTCCTTTAAGTCATGCTTCAAAACCATGCGCGGCGTCTTTGATGCTTTGCATCAAAATTCTTCTTGTACATGTTTATAATACATTTAAATCCAATGTCACATATCGGAAAAAACAACAATATGGACTGTGCGTAATGTAATGCGCAGGCTAATCCGTGCCGACACATTCCGTCTCAGGGAGATATAGGTAAAGAGTAATGCTTCCCGAAACAGAAAATCCACAGGAGGCGATACGTGTCTGTCCGGTTAGCCTGCGCGGCATACTTAGGCTGATCCGCGGGTCGATGCTTTACGCAGAGTCCATGTTGTTTGTTTACTCGCGGGACGGCTCAAATGTTAAAACCGCGGTAGGTTTATCCGTATTCGACTAGTATAATTTATGATAGTTAAATTGGTTAATGTTTTACTGACATGACCCTTTTTGACACATCTGTAGCAGACGACTTTTTAAAATTTAATGAGCAGTTTCTTGTTTTACCGGCATATGTCATCAACGTCGTCTGCTGCCACATTGTTGTATGAGGGAAGGGGTTAATTACCGGTATAGTCGAAAAGGAAATCTGGCACCAACGCACAGTGGTTATGCTACAAAAGGTAACCCTCTGGGCCTATCAGACTACTTGAGCATAATTTAACCTTTCCCTCATATAGACGCATTTTGACGCATCTACAGCAGACGACTTTTGAAAACAATTTGTCAAAAGGAGAAATTGCTCATTAGTATCAAATTAATTGAATTTGCACAATTTGTTCAACTCTTTTCAATTTTATAATTTCCCTTTTTAGAGAGTTTCCGTATTTGTGCCATGATATCTTCAACCATAGTCGTCTGCAGCAGATTTGTTGTACGTGGTAAATGATAAAACAGACTATGACGAACGCCGTTAAATCTCCGTTGCCATGTCACATACCCATGTCTTTGCAGGTATTTCTGTCATTCGAGCACGTTTTAATTTAGGAATTCGTTGCGTTCAACCGATACTTGAACCCTTTTCCCACTAAGATAACATTTGCAGTAGACGACCTTTTTAACGTCTTGGAAAAGTATCGAAAATATATATACATGAAGGTATGAATTCGAATAGAGTTGAAAACATTGTGGCAAGAGAGAAATGGCTCATGATGAGCAATTTCCCCTTTTGCCACAATGTTTACAAAAGTTGTTTGCTGCAAATGCACAACAAATGCGTCTACACCTGGGAAAACGATAACTGCACCATTATCATAGTATTTGTGGATATTAACTCTGTTCTGCATTTCAGATATGTTTTGGCAAACTAAGTACTCAATCTATGCTAAATAACTGGCGGGATATTTTGCGGGAAAGAGTCGCAAACGACCTGATATATTTTCAATAAAAACGTTCATACATAAAATAATGTTCGTAAAGTTATGAATAGTGTTGGTTTTATATGCGATACATGTACCACTTGACAAGATATATAAAACCAATAAAACCTCAAATATTGCGAAAACACGTCAACATTGAATGATTTATTTTTTATAGACGGATACCTTTCTCTATCTAAATCAGTTCTCCGCATATCGTCTTAATGAACGTAACAAAATACCAGAATTATCGTAGTTACTTTGATTTTAGAATATATGCGACATTAATATAAAATACACTGCCGGTGTGATTGCTCAAACGATCCATACAAACAATACAGATATTTGTTTTAACATATAAATATCAATGTTAATAGTGATAGACAAAGGTTCGAGAAATATAAAAATAAAGATGCAAGTTTACTATTATCCCACTGTACGTGACTTTAATCATTTCCCATATACATCAAATATGCAGCAGACGACATTGAACATGTTTAGTCGAAAATATTCAAACTCTCTATAACTGAAAGAACAGTAATATAATAAAGTTGAAAACAGTGTGGTAATTGAAGAAAATGCTCATTGTTAGCAATTTCTCCTTTTGTGAAAATGTTTTCAAATGTCGTCTGCTGCAGGGGCGTCTAGAAACTGTAAAAACAACGTTATCCCTACTATGCAATACGCATGGCCGTAACGTGACCCGTTCTATTATTTGTAAATGCAGCATGTCATCGCTTGGCGATTTTGGTCATTCTTATTTAATAGACGACAAGGTGTCATCGGTTCCCATAGAATAATTAAGTTGTCTCTGCTTACTTCCGCTATGAATACTTCGCTGTTTTCACGATTTCATCCGATTTCTAAATTCATTGGATTCGTACCCGGTTTACATGTTTCGTTCGAGATGAACGATTCGTACCAACTGGTTTTCGCTCTTTGCTCTTTGTTCTCGGGGAACTGAGTTGACCATTTTCTTTTGTTTATTTTTCAGTTTTCTACTGGCATGTTCAAAACGATTAAAGTGACATTACAAACAAACAAAACATACTTAATAATTCTTGCTATATGTTGACTATACATGTGAACTTTCATAATGCTCAATCTTGATCATACATATCTTTCTTTTCTTTTTTAATTACTTCGTATTTTTTATTTATAGACTCCCGTTTTTGCTATCATACTTCTGCTAAACTGGAAGTAGAATAGACTTCCACCTCTCCTTCCTAAGCTTGTGTCACACTTAACTTATAACTAGAGGCAATACACCTCAATATATGTTAATATTTAAGCACCTATGGTTTTTTATCTAATGGATCTGGTTAGAGGATTTAAAACAGTTTATTGGTAAAAAAAAATATTGAGAAACTTCAGCTTGTATGATACATTATAGTTGCAGTGAATGTTAAGCAAACCGTAAACTAAATGGTTTCAGGACTAAACTTGTCATTTTACGACTAAACTTCATATGCTGAATATCACATAGATCGTAGAATGTAAAACATTAATCCCTACGTCAATATTGGCCATTTCTGCTCTTGGTAACCTTTTTATATAGGCTTTGGTAGAAATTTAGTCAAATATTGGCCTTCTTATTTGAAATAAAGGGACATTTGGCCTTCTTGTTCGAAATATTTACATCCTGCCTGCTTGCACAGGTTATTTAAATTTACTGAACTGCATCTGCTTCCTTTAAGTCATGCTTAGTAGTGTTAAACTAAAGGGAGTTATCCTCGGCATTTAGGAGTACAATCCTCGGTAAAGGGAGTAATCCTCGGTATGAGCAAATCCTCGGTAAAGTGAGTAATCCTCGGTATGGGCAAAAACTCGGGAGCACAATCCTCGGTGATGCATCATTTCCTCGTTATCATATGGCATCGTTAAACCGTGTCATCCGAGACGGATGCGTGTCATCTGAGACGGATGGTAATCGTGTTTTTAAAAAGCGGGAAAAGAGGGACACATTGGACAGGCGCGGTTTTCCGATAAAGCAAGGGAGAAGACCGATGCGAGTCAACAGTTAAATGTAACGCGTTTATGACGTCCCTTTAAACACTGATAATTATATATAACTAATTCAGACCTTTAACATTTATATTATTCATTTCAATGTCCATGGAGTATGAAGAAAGATGAATGATAAGAAGAAACGAAACATATTAAACAAGTATTACTTTAAAGAAAACAATCCAGCAGCGTATGCCGGACCGCAAACATTACTAAATGCGTTAAATCGGAGGTATCCAGACGTGTTTACTATTAAGTATGTGCGACAATGGTTGGGCAATCAAGATTCATACGCTTTACAGAAACCGGTTCATCATCGTTTCAAGACGGCGAATGTTCGTGTAACTTCTATTAATGAGCAATGGGATATAGATTTGCTTTCAATGGCCAATTTGGCAGATGAAAATAATGGCATACATTTTCTTCTATTTGCAATCGATATCTTGTCGAGAAGAATATGGATACGACCGCTTAAAAACAAAACGGCCAAGGTTATTTTGGAAGCGATGAAAAGTATATTACGTGAGCAAAAACCAAAAAAAGTACGAGCTGATCGTGGATCAGAATTTGTTAACCGTTGGTTTAAAAGACTTATGAAAGAAGAAGAAATTTACTTTTTTACAAAGCAAAATCCCACGAAAGCGAACTTCGTTGAACGTGTACAACGTACAATTAAAACTTCGCTTTACAGAATGATGAGACAGTAACGTTCATATCGTTACATCGATTCCCTAGAGGCCATCGCCAGTAACTACAACAATACATCGCATAGAAGTTTAAATGGATTAACACCTAACCAGGTTAATAAAAAAAACGAAGCTGATGTTTGGGCTTATATGTATTTAAAAAAGAAACCACTAATGAAAACCAAACCAGTTTTTAGATATATAATGGGTGATTTAGTTCGCATAAGTTTTACGAAACAACCGTTTCGTAGGGCCTATCAAGAACAGTTTACTACGGAAGTATTTAAAGTGTCTGCTAGATTGTTGAAACAAGGTATACCTATGTATAAATTGAAAGACCTGAAGAATGAAAGCATTAAAGGTCTGTTTTATACGAAAGAGTTACAAAAGGTTGATAAAGACGAAAACAGCTTGTGGTTTATTCAGAGAATCATACGAAAGAGACGACGAAACAAAAAGCTACAATACTTTGTCGAGTGGCAGGGATTTCCCAAGACATTTAATAGTTGGATAGACGCGCGCGATGTGAAAGACGCAAGTAAGAACGTATCGTAAATAATTATGGATCGTTACATTTATATAAAAAGTGACGAAAGTAACTCTTATTTCACGGATAATCAGACTAATAAGTTTAAGATACATTTAAAACTACCTTTATATTTAACCGGAGTTTGGAAGGTGGCATTAGTTCAATTTCGTGTTAGAGAGAAGGTGAAATCGAAAGCAACGGATGCTATTTACATATATTCAGATCTTTGCAAGGAAAGTATTGTATACGGTGAAGAACGACCTCTACTAAGACGACTTGGAAAGAATAAAAAAGCTGAGTGGAATTATATTTTTGATAATCCATTTTACGTTACGGTGAAAAGGGGTGAAGTGAGAGAATTCGAAATCTATATAAAAGATGAGAACGATATATACGCGTCAGAATTGAGTGGATCAGCATACTTAACACTACATTTAAAGCCTTACCCGTTTTTGTAAAAACATGAAATTATATATACCTAATCCGCAAAAATGGGTCGACTTCTTCGATCGCGTTAGCTCCGGAAGTGCATCTTTAAACCAATCAGGCGGTGGTAGACGATTACAGGTGATATCTGTCGATCATTCAAAAAGTAGTGATAACAAACAGTATCCTGTTAGAACAGTTTTAACTGCAGAGCAAACCACTGCTCAAGCTAAATCGGAATTACAAAGAGAAGATAAAAATTCAACTACAGTTGCGGATATGCTTCAGACAAGTAAAGGCCGTCGACGAAGAGGGATCAAAAGGAAAAAAACCTCTAAAAGAAATTCGAATAAACGTGTAAAACGACAAAGTGGTGCAGGTAAAACGACAAAACGTGCTGGGAAGAAGTATAAACGGAGAAAGCATAGTTCTAAACGATCACGTGATATTTTTGAAATTAATTAAAGACAATGTCGGTGTTTAACGAAGAACAGTTTTAAGAAGGACTCGTGTCTGAACTTGCTTTATTCGATTTGCCACCAACTCAAACCAGCGTAAACGACGTATACTATGAGGAAGTACGTCCAGTATCTCAGGTGTCAGACGACAGCCCTTTCGAGTTTAGAATTCATTCACAGAATTCTAGCGATTATTGTGATCTAAAGAATTCTCAATTATATGTTAAATTACAAGTTGAGAAGACAGACGGATCTGCATTAACCACAGAACCAGTGGGACCTGCCAACTTAGTTTTACAAACATTGTTTTCTACAAGCGAAGTCACGCTTCAAAACAAAGCCAGTTTAACCTGTAACTACAACCCATATCGAGCGTACATACAGACTGTGTTGAATAACGGTCAGGATGCGTTGTCCAGTCAACTACAGACGCAGGTATGGCAGATGGACGACGCGGATTCACCAGGAGTTACAGATACTGGCTCTACAAATAATGGATTATTTGTTAGAGCGGCATTAATCGCAAAATCCAAAACTCTGGATTTGCAGGGACCTATTTTCCACGATTTATTCTCTATGGATCGTTATCTCCTTAATCAAGTGGATGTTAAAGTGAAGCTGTATAGAAGTTCCGTCAATTTCGCTCTGTTAGCAAAGGATAGCAGTACTGACTTTAAAATTCAAATTGAAGATATTTATATATTGGTAAAGAAAATAAAAGTCAATCCTGCCGTTATTTACGGGCATTCACAGATTTTAGAAAAGCAAAATGCTCTTTATCCTTTTACTAAAGTGGAATGTCGGTCTCAAAGTATCGCTACAGGTAGTACATCTT
The DNA here is from genome assembly GCA_031761405.1 of Serripes groenlandicus. NCBI lineage: Eukaryota > Metazoa > Mollusca > Bivalvia > Cardiida > Cardiidae > Serripes > Serripes groenlandicus. The sequence goes on along the minus strand of JASEVX010000013.1, from coordinate 11,820,391 downwards.
TTCACTGGGAGAACATGTTTCAAGGAAGGAGACCTAATAAAGTGGTGATAGGCTTTGTGAAGAGCAAAGCAGTGAATGGAGATTACACTACAAACCCATTTAACTTCGAACACTGTAACATTCGACATATTGCTTTATATCTAGACGGTTTAGCTGTTGGCGGTAATCCGCTGAAATTGGATTTTACTGCTGATAACGGAACTGCTAGCGTGCGTGCTTTTACCAACTTATTGGTGTCAAGTGGTAAATGGCGGTTTGATGAAGGCAATGCATTGGACAGAGATCATTTTAACAGCGGCAGTACACTGTTTGCTTTTCAAATTGAACCGACTTTCTCGCATCATGGAGAATATATAAGCTTATTAAAGAACGGCAACGTTAGACTAGATGTTCAGTTCGCCAAGGCCTTAACAGGTAAATATTAAATGTATACATTTCATATATCATTATTATATATTAATAAATAAAATAGTGTAATCAGGATAGTTATTAATACAAGAATATATCAGACTAGCAACTCATATTATACGTGTATAAGGTTATATGACTAACATATGATGAATTTTTATATTTTGAATATTTTCAGAGCCGATGAGTTGCATCGTTTACAGTGAAGGCGTAGGTTATTTCGAAATAAACAAGGAGAGAGACGTTATCTTTCCATGATGAATACAAATCAACTGTTATGCTGTATCAACTGTGACCCCATTTTATATCGACATGTTATAGGAGTGTTCGCGGCGAACCGTCTCCCGCAAAAAAGATTCAAACGTCCCTATGGTTTAATCGTTAATACGGATATTGATTATAAAATGGGAGTTCATTGGTTATCGATCTATGACGATGGTAATGGAAACATGGAAGTGATGGACTCGTTCGGAAGATCTCCGAGAGAAAACAGTGTTTACATCTCAAACTGGATAAATAGACGTGCTAAAACTGTATTGTTTAATAACGTTCAAATTCAAAGCAATAATTCGAACGTGTGTGGACTTTACTGCGTGTTGTTCCTACGCAAGAAATTTCTTATGCACACGCTACAAAGTTTCATTGAAGTTTTCGATACAATTAATACGGACAATAATGATGCATATATTATTGATGTTATGTCAGCTGCCTTCCAACAATGTCTTCAAAGTGATAGTAATAATGGACAATTAAGTGTTCCACGTGTACAACGTTTTTTATAGACGATTTTATGTTTTGTAAATATGTATACAAATAAAGTATGTAATCAATACATGTTATTTTATTTATATATCTATCGAGTCGTGGCAGTTCGGTCGGTAACGATGAGAGTTATTATTCAATTGGATTTAGGGTTATGAGTTCAAATCCAAGCTCGTTCATTCATTCTATCCGATAATTGACGCAAGTCATTCTACCCGACGATTGACGCAAGTCATTATGACTAGCGACGTTAATCTTCCGCCAACGAACTTAATACACTATATGCGATAGATAGCCAGTTATCTGCATATAATACTGCGAGAAGTACTGCTAAAACACATTAAGAGTAATATAAATATAAGATATAACGAGAATATTGTTGAAAAAGACGTTAAACTCTAATCAATCAATCAGGATAATGTTTCAAGATGTTATATCGGGAAATATAATATGGGTAATTATTTCAATGTGAGAAAATAACTAAGCTTCATTTATATAGATTTATTCATTTTAAAATACAGGGCGTTACTTTAGCATGTTTCATTGTAAATGATTGCTCATTTAATGTAATAATGTTTTGACAGATCATAGGCATGACTTCAGTTATATTTTCTTGTTCAACGCTCTCATTTTGCGCTCTAATTCTAAAATGACCATAAGCATAGCTTTCCACATTATTCAATAAATACCGTTTATCGTCAAATGCAGATAGCGATTTCTTTTGAATCGTTTCACCATATAACATATGCTTATGACTTGATAGTGAATACATTGTGGACATGTTGCTTGTCTCATTGAAAAGAACGTTTTTATAATGGCTGTGTTTTATGTCTTTTTTCACAGTCACTCTGGAAATTCCTTTCGCACGTTTCTCTTCTTTTTCTTCGCATACATAGCTATACATTTTGGATCTGAGTCCAACAAATTCACTCAAGATTTTCCCGTTAGCTTCATCCTTAAATTTCCCAAGAACCTTCTTGTTATGATCATTTTAAAGTGGATGATCTATCGGATAGTCAGATGTATCAAACATCTCCAAATATGCACTCATATCGCGGTATATGTCATCTGTTTCACAGGAGAATAGGAAAGAATCGGTGTCCGTCATTTGAAGTCTAGCTCTGTTCCCGTACTTTGTCTTAGTATGATCATACCAATATGAATACATCCACCACTTCGAGTGTTCTATGGAAAAACAAAAGGAATATATTATTTTGTTTCAAAATAAATATTTTTAAAGACATTTTTAAGTATTTTAAAGTATTTTATAGTATTTAAACCAGAAATGAAAAGAAAAAAAATACTAACCAAGAATTGTGAATCCGCAATATTTCGGCCTGTCTAGACGAGCTTTACGTCTAAATAACTCTGTGGCGACTAAACTATCGTTGAAAATTGTTGTATGTTTATACGTGGACTTTGCGGTTACCTTTTTCAATCTTTCTTCTGTGTGAATCAATTCAATATCTTTATGTTTTCTTTTATTCTCCATTGTCTGAAAAACAGAAAAGATTGAACCTGTATAGTAATATTTCTATAAAGTTAAACAAATTTGCTAGTAGGTTTTTGTTTATGACGATATTACTTAGTTAAACGATAAAACACTAACGTAATTCATATTTCTAAAAACATTCTTCAAATAGTGTTTAAAGGGCCGTCATAAACGCATGACATTTAACTGTTGGCCCGCATCGGTCGTCTCCCTTGTTTTATCGGAAACCGCGCCTGTCGAATGTGTCCCTCTTTAACAATCTCACATCGTATGCTTTTAAAAATGTATTTATTGAAACAAAATAAAATCTTACTTTTCCGAAGACGGATACATTCATCAATTTATAGAAGTTCTTTTGAAAGGTCGATGTCGCTCTTTTCCTCATCTCTGTATTGAATTCAATGTAAGGTTTCATCCAAGCCTCTTGGCGGAATTTCATGATTCTATGTATGGTTTTGATCTGCATCCCCAGTCGTACGTATAGTTGTAAATTGCGATAGTGAGTTATATATCGGTCTTTGTCTTCGAGTGTCGTGAGTAGCTTTCCCACTTTACCTCGACTTGGAAGAGGTTCGTTTTCTGTTTTCCCATATAATTTTCTTAATAAATGTTTTGCATGAGGAGATAATTGATCATCACTAATGAGTTTATTCTCCGGTGCTAAAGGGAGGCAATTATGCAAGTCATGGAGGTGTGATGGGTAATGAAGTGACACTTCAACTATGTATCCTGTCTCTCCATATTCCGAGAGCTTTGTTACATCAAACTCTTCAATCTCTTTACTGTTTAAGAAAGCAAAATCACCTATTGGAAGAGGTTGAACCATACTTAATCCATATAAATTGTTAGCATCAATATGGAGGAGGAATTGTGTAGGCTTACAAGAGTCATATTCGGGTAAATATTTATGATTTGCTTTGGCATATCGGTTGGATATTTGAGATATTCCGCCGCGTATACCTGATTCAAACATTAACATTTTCTTAATATCGGTAAGTAATTCTAACTGAACAGCTGTCATTTTCAGACAACTGGCCCAAGATAGTCCTGGTGAAGTGTAAAAGTGACATAGATCAAGTCCATATTGTTCCATGCAAACATTTCGGAAACTTTCAAAAACTGAGCAGAGTAATAGCGTGTCTGTTCTAACATATAAATCGTGAAGATCACGCAAGCAAGTCATTTTAAAATGTTTAAAAATCGTTTGAACAAAATCATAATCTTTGTCTGATATATGTTCGCGTTTTATAGAAGAATAGAACATTTCCTTCGAGGGGATGTTTGTTTCATCGAATTTATCGAATGAATCCATATATTCGTAAGGATAGACACCCTTACGAAGAAGTAATTTAACATCATCTCTCGATTCGAGTTCGGATAATAAATGTGGGAAAGCATTTAATCCGTCCTGTGCTAAGTTCTCTATTAAGGAGTCTAAAGAGCTTGGAAGAAACTGAAAACTGTCTAGAAACCGTAATCCGCCTAAGGAGAAGCTAACATATCGTTCCGAATTTTGGGCAATACAAGTCAATCTATATTTGTTAAACTCTCCCAAATTTTGACATAGAATATGTGCATCAAAGTTTTTCAAATTATGAAATAGGACTGGCGTAAACTTAGCCTGTTTACATTTGAGATTACATTTGTTATGCGCCATACCAATGAATGTACCAGTCAAATGATTATGATGACGTACTGGTCTTATATATTGCTCATCATAAAAAGTGAATTTCTTTTTACAAAGACAGCAGTCTATAGCATTATCGATCAATTGTTGATCTTCTTTCGTGATCGACATGGGCTTTATTGTATCGAGAATTTTCACAATTTCCTGACGCTCTTTTAGTAAACACTCTATTAATCGCTCGCAAGAGTCACTGCCGTTATATACTACGGTCGGTTTTGTATATCGACTATCTTCACTAACTACTTTATACGCGAAACCACACACTTCGAGTTTAGTGGTGGGAATGGTGGCGCTTTTCTTAGTATTCGGTAAACAGGTATGTAGTTTAACATTGATGGTTTCAAAATCTGCGTAGATCACAAATGGGACTTTTAAACATTTCTCAAATTCCTTAAACTCCAAAATATCGTTTTTTCCCGGGGTTGGCAATTCAATCATTTGCGCCCCGTTGGGAGAACAGTATGGTTGATGCTCTTCTAATAATCTTTCATTCATGAATCCATGTAGACAATAAGGACAGAAAAATTCCTGTCGTCGATTGGTTTTCGTTCTATATAAAAAACGATTTAAGTTTGTTATAAGACAATAATGACCATTTTCACCACGTTAAAGCCATAACAAGTTAACGTGGTGAAGACGTTGAGTGAAGGTTGTTATTCTTAACGGTATAATAGAACCATTTTCATAACTAAAAACGTTAATGGAAATGTTTTTATTTTTAGTTTCCACTTTGCGTATCTGCGATATTGCTACGGGATATGTAACATCAGTCATATGTATTTCATGTTCAAATGCTGTATAATGACCTACACGCTCTGGCTCGATATTTATCGGATGCAAAGAAGCTAGAAGGCAGTATAAAAAACACTTTTCGTCAGAAAGCGCCTAGGTGTAAGAAAGGGTTAACAACATGTAGCCATGCCTATTTAGCGATGAAAACCCGTCTGCAGCAGAGGCGTCAGGAAGCGCCTCGATGTGGGAAAGGGTTAACAGCATGTAGCCATGCCTATTTAACGATGGAAACTGTTCTGCAGCAGAGGCGTCAGAAAGCGCCTAGATGTGGGAAAAGGTTAACAGCATGTAGCCATGCCTATTTAGCGATGAAAACCCGTCTGCAGCAGAGGCATCAGGAAGCACCTAGATGTGAGAAAGAGTTATTTAGCGATTGAAATTCGTCTGCAGCAGAGGCGTCAGAAAATGCCTAGGTGTGGGAAAGGGTTAACAGCATGTAGCCATGCGTTTTACACCATGGAAACTCGTCTGCCGTTAAGCGCCTAGGTGTAGGAAAGGGTTAACAACATGTAGCCATGCCTATTAAACCATGGGAACTCGTCTGCAGCAGAGGCGTCAGAAAGGTTAAGAGCATATAGCCATGCCTATTAAGCGATGGAAACTCGTCAGTAGCAGAAGCGTCATAAAGCGCCTATATGTAGGAAAGGGTTCACAGCATGTAGCCATGCCTATTTAGTGATGGAAACTCGTCAGCTGCAGAGGTGTCAGAAAGCGCCTTTGTGTGAGAAAAGGTTAACAGCATGTAGCCATGCCTATTCAGCGATGGAAACTCGTCTGCGGCAGAGGGGTCAGAAAGCGCCTAGGTGTGGAAAAGGTTAACTGCATGTAGCCATGCCTGTTTATCAATTAATAAAAGCGATGGAAACTCAGAACTTCATACAACTGAGGATGAAACATAAATTAAAATTCACGCAGAATATGAAATAAGTTATACTGTATGCACTGGTATTGTAAACACAAATTGAAATTCACGCAGAAGATGAAATCATGTATACTGTATGCACTGTTATTGTAAACACAAATTAAAATTCACACAGAAGATGAAATCATAATAGGGTATGCACAGTTATTGTAAACACAAATTAAAATTCACTCAGAAGATGAAATCATTTTTAGGGTATATGCACTGTTATTGTAAACATAAATTAAATTCACACAGAAGATGAACTCATTTATACCGTATGCACTGTTATTATAAAGATAAACGCTTAGCCTACCGTGATACGGAACAAAGTGGTGCAGTGGTAGAGCGTTGTACCAAGATCCCGGGTTTGATTCCCGTGACGAGCGGCTTTTGCATTTAGGATTTGTCCACATAAATGGCGCGAGTACTGGTTAAGTATCTTGGAAGCAGACATCGAACCTCATTAATATAAGCCGAAAGTTTGTTTCGCAGTCGATGTAAATAGAAAGTTTAAACTTAAGTATATATTAAGTATATATGAATTTCAAAGCTTAAAATACATCAATGAATATAACATACATCGAGGGGTCACTTGAACACGTCGCTAAGTCGGAGTAATGTATCGGTCCCTTTCGACTTGAAGAGCCGGTCCTGTTCAGAACCATTCTTAAGACTTTTAACATTGTAGTGATGGCAGCCCTCTTTGGCGCTCAGACTGACTGGCTGATGTCTTGATAAATAGACCAGTAACTGGTAACTTACCCAGGAAACGCCATGATATAAATGAAACAGTGTTGCAAGCGGCGTAAAGCACCAAACAATCAATCAGTTAACCAACCAGAACCGTTCTCTAGATGTGTTCAGGTGAATGTTTGACTAGATAAGCGAACAGGGAATATCTGGAATTCTCTAGATGTGTTCAGGGTGAATGTTTGACTAGATAAGCGAACAGAGAATATCTGGACTTCTCTGGATGTGTATAGGGTGAATGTTTGACTAGATAAGCGAACAGGGAATATCTGGACTTCTCTGGATGTGTTCAGGGTGAATAATTGACTAGATAAGCGTACAGGGAATATGTGGACTTCTCTGAATGTGTTCAGGGTGAATATTTGACTAGATAAGCGAACATGGAATATCTGGACTTCTCTGGATGTGTCCAGGGTGAATGTTTGACTAGATAAGCGAACAGGGAATATCTGGACTTCTCTAGATGTGTTCAGGGTGAATGTTTGACTAGATAAGCGAACAGGGAATATCTGGACTTCTCTAGATGTGTTTAGGGTGAATGTTTGACTAGATAAACGAACAGGGAATATCTGGACTTCTCTAGATGTGTTCAGGGTGAATGTTTGACTAGATAAGCGAACAGGGAATATCTGGACTTCTCTGGATGTGTTCAGGGTGAATAATTGACTAGATAAGCGTACAGGGAATATCTGGACTTCTCTGGATGTGTTCAGGGTGAATATTTGACTAGATAAGCGAACATGGAATATCTGGACTTCTCTGGATGTGTCCAGGGTGAATGTTTGACTAGATAAGCGAACAGGGAATATCTGGACTTCTCTAGATGTGTTCAGGGTGAATGTTTGACTAGATAAGCGAACAGGGAATATCTGGACTTCTCTAGATGTGTTTAGGGTGAATGTTTGACTAGATAAAGGAACAGGGAATATCTGGACTTCTCTAGATGTGTTCAGGGTGAATGTTTGACTAGATAAGCGAACAGGGAATATCTGGACTTCTCTGGATGTGTTCAGGGTGAATGTTTGACTAGATAAGCGAACAGGGAATATCTGCACTTCTCTGGATGTGTTCAGGGTGAATGTTTGACTAGATAAGCGAATAGGGAATATCTGGACTTCTCTGGATGTGTTCAGAGTGAATCTTTTACTAGATAAGCGAAAAGGAAATATCTGGACTTCTCTAGATGTGTTCAGGGTGAATGTTTAACTAGATAAGCGAACAGGGAATATCTGGACTTCTCTAGATGTGTTCAGGGTGAATGTTTGACTAGATAAGCGAACAGGGAATATCTGGACTTCTCTAGATGTGTTCAGGGTGAATGTTTGACTAGATAAACGAACAGGGAATATCTGGACTTCTCTGGATGTGTTCAGAGTGAATGTTTGACTAGATAAGCGAATAGGGAATATCTGGACTTCTCTAGATGTGTTCAGTGTGAATTTTTGACTAGATAAGCGAACAGGGAATATCTGGACTTCTCTAGATGTGTTCAGGGTGAATGTTTGACTAGATAAGCGAACAGGGAATATCTGGACTTCTCTAGATGTATTCAGGGTGAATGTTTGACTAGATAAACGAACAGGGAATATCTGGACTTCTCTAGATGTGTTCAGGGTGAATGTTTGACTAGATAAGCGAACAGGGAATATCTGGACTTCTCTGGATGTGTTCAGGGTGAATGTTTGACTAGATAAGCGAACAGGGAATATCTGCACTTCTCTGGATGTGTTCAGGTAGAATGTTTGACTAGATAAGCGAACAGGGAATATCTGGACTTCTCTGGATGTGTTCAGAGTGAATGTTTGACTAGATAAGCGAACAGGAAATATCTGGACTTCTCTAGATGTGTTCAGGGTGAATGTTTGACTAGATAAGCGAACAGGGACTATCTGGACTTCTCTAGATGTGTTCAGGGTGAATGTTTGACTAGATAAGCGAACAGGGAATATCTGGACTTCTCTAGATGTGTTCAGGGTGAATGTTTGACTAGATAAACGAACAGGGACTATCTGGACTTCTCTGGGTGTGTTCAGAGTGAATGTTTGACTAGATAAGCGAACAGGGAATATCTGGACTTCTCTAGATGTGTTCAGTGTGGTGAATGTTTGACTAGATAAGCGAACAGGGACTATCTGGACTTCTCTAGATGTGTTCAGGGTGAATGTTTGACTAGATAAGCGAACAGGGAATATCTGGACTTCTCTGGATGTGTTCAGGGTGAATGTTTGACTATATAAGCGAACAGGGAATATCTGGACTTCTCTAGATCTGTTCAGGGTGAATGTTTGACTAGATAAGCGAACAGGGAATATCTGGACTTCTCTAGATCTGTTCAGGGTGAATGTTTGACTAGATAAGCGAACAGGGTATATCTGGACTTCTCTGGGTCCTTGATGATCGGTTATCGTGTCACGTGACTCGTTTCATTCTTACAGGCCCTGTATCTGATGCGTAAATATAAATCTCCGTTTAGTATAACCGATGTCGCTTCGTTAATGTACAGACTTGGGGCAGTGGGTCTGTATTTTTGTTTCCAAGTGCTACAGTGACATATTATGTCCTGACAGTTTAGACTACCTAACCCGCTCCCATATACGACAAAGCCTGCAGCAGATGCCTTTGAAAAGTCCTAGGTAAATGTATGGAAAATCTCATTTACGTAAGATTTTAATCCTTTGCCACAATGTGTTCAAAGGTCGTCTGCTACAAATATTACAGCATGTGGGTAAGGGTAACCGATGCTTGTAAAAGTGTAATAAAAACTCATGGTGCATGTTAGCAGGAGATACTATGTAAAGTGATCCTTTCAAAGTGTCGATGTCATATAACAGCGGACAGGTTTTCAGTTATATCACGGCGTCTCCTGGGTAAGTTACCAGTACTACTGGTCAATTTAGTCAGTCAATCTTCATGCGAACCCCTCAACCCTAAGCGGCCCAATGATCACGAATAAGGTCTTTCGCCGTGATATAACTGATATGATGTTGAAAAACGGCGTAAAAACCTAATTAAACAATGAACTGTTATATCATAGCTCTAGATAAGGGGCTTGCTATGATAACTTTCATTTACTTCTTCTACCTACCGCCTTGGTGGTGTAGCTTTAGAGCGTCCGCCTCGATGCGGGATGTCCCGGGTTCGATCACCGGCCGGGTCATTCATACCAAAGAAAAATAGTAAAGAAATTTCCCCCCCCCCCCCCCCCCCCCCCCCCCCCCCCCCCCTAACGCTTAATGTTGCGGGGTTAGCATAGCTGGTGTCAGGATAAATAGACCAGTAGTGCTGGGAACTTTCTAGGGAAACACCGAGATATAACTGATATATTGATGAAATCTGCGTTAAACACCAAAAGATCAATCAATAAATAAATTAATTGACTTCTAGGTTTCCCCGTCGAAGGTTAGATTAATGTTTTTAATTGACTACTAGGTTTCCCCGTAGAAGATTGGAACGTTGTTTTTAATTGACTAGTTGGTTTCCCCGTAGAAGATTGGAACGTTGTTTTTAATTGACTACTAGGTTTCCTTGCGAAGGTTGTAATGATGTTTTTTTTTATTGACTTCCTAGTTTCCCCGTAGAAGAATGGATTGATGTTTTTGATTGACTTCTAGGTTTCCCCGAAGAAGGTTGGAACGATGTTTTTAATTAACTTCTTGGTTTCCCCGTCGAAGGTTGTAATGATGTTTTTAAATTAACTTCTAGGTTTCCCCGTCGAAGGTTGGAACGATGTTTTTGACGTGTCTCAGTCACATGGAAGACTACGCTTGGTCCTATAGCGACATCAATGTGATGCTGACAGGGGCGGGCTTCAAACAGAAAATGGAAAGAGATAAAATCGTGGAGAATATCAAAGATGTTATCATATCAGGTATGCGGTTTTTTCTGATATAACTTTTTTTCTATGACCATGAGTTCTACTTTTTGACTTTATTTATGCAAATGCGTTATATGTTATGTTCTTATAACTATTATGTTTCTTATTTTATTTAGTTATAGGAGGGAAATTAGTGATTTCACCAAAATATACTATCTAAAAAAGTGCTGGACAAATGGTTGAGTTCAAAAAGTCCTTGCCTAAACGTCCGTCGGCCAAAACGTCCGTCCACCGGGAATATCACAGATATGTTTTCCTCCCGCATAAAACTCAATAATCCCATATACATAAACAAATATGGTTATAAAGGCACGTTTACAGTTATGAAAAAGAAGATCATAGAATATATAATGATGATTCTGTATATATATTCTTATTGAACAAAGATCATTTATTTAAATTTGATAATGATGAATTTATGTTTCTGTTAATATCCAGCATCAAATAACTCACTCATCACACGCGTGACAGACAGTATCATTATGATGCGTTTGCATTTTTATTTATATTTACAAAAATGTTCTATTCCAAGTTTAAATGAAACTCATGTATTGAGCGGTGCTCTTCGAAACCTTATTTTAGCCTAATAAGTATACTAGATCTGGATCTAGACTGGTCACCTAATAAGTATACTAGATCTGGATCTAGACTGGTCACCTAATAAGTATACTAGATCTGGATCTAGACTGGTCACCTAATAAGTATACTAGATCTGGATCTAGACTGGTCACCTATTAAGCGGTGCTCTGCGAAACCCTATTTTAGCCTAATAAGTATACTAGATCTGGATCTAGACTGGTCACCTATTAAGTATACTAGATCTGGGTCTAGACTGGTCACGAATGTTTTAAGGTTGGTATTCGCAGATCCCCCTATCAATTACACTATATGAACACGCATATATAATGATGACACTGTTTTTCTTATTGCATTTGCAATGTTATTTTAATAACAATTAGTGGTATATCAGTATTCAGATGACTTTGGTGAAAATACTGAAACGGATTTCTCGTTCGACGCTGCAATAGAAAGTTTATGTTCGGGTTTCGAATTAATACATTTAATACATCTTACTAGATATTTAATTGGCCATGAACACCAGTACTGCTTTCGATGGCGCATCCTGTCCTATAATAAAAGTCTTGTCACTGGGTCTGTACGCCACACAATTCGGATAGTCCATTCCCTCCTTAGACGTTAAGATAATATTCTGCTTGGTACCGTCACTATTCACCACGTGTAGATTGTTAGAGTATCGTCCACACACCATGACGTTGTCATACTCATCAAACAATAAACAACGACTACCCCTAAGCTGACTGTCAGAATACGTATACAGTGCAGTTCCAGTGCTGTCAATACACAGCACGCCAGTATCCGTACTAACAACGATTCTGTCACCGACACTGTTGACAGCTAGGTAGTAAGGAAATCCCTGACTAACGTTAAACGTGTTCACGGTGTCACCAGTCATTGTCAGTATCTTTACCTTCCCCCGGCGTCCTGTTTCATCATGGCAAGTGACGTATATTCTATTACTTTTATAGTCAACACCCCAACACTTCATTCCGACTTGAAGGATGTTACCCTTCACAATAGCACCGGAAACATTCAATAATTGAAGGCAATTTTCATGTCTTTGAGACACAATGACATGGTTCAGTGATACAACCGCCACATCCCAAACATGGTTGATTTTCATCTCGGATTCCATTGTGAAATCTTGTGAAAATACTTTGACCGAATAGTCGCCGAGACCTTCACAAACGACTAATCGCCCGTCAGGCATGAACGCGCATCCCGTGACATGACTAATTGAACCAATATCAATGTCTCTTTTTGTCAGAGACGCTATTTGCTGGAAACAGATTTGAGAATCATCCGACGATATTGGATCTATTTTGAATTTACCAATTGAGGTTATATCGGACATTAAGGTGACGAGTTGGTCGGACTTGTGAAATGCTAACTTGCTTGGTTGTATTTCCTTCATTATATCGTCTGTTGCTTCTTTTCCTTCGTCTAATTTGTGTTTCTCTTTCGTCATAAGAACAAACATGGCATCTGCATTTGCATTCCCAAGACATTCAAATGAATTAATAATTTCTTGTATCTCTTCGCTCAGTTCGTCTGATAGCTTAATATCATTTTCAGCATCAGCCATCAGTTTCTTTTCTATATCGGAAATAGTGTCTACCATATCCTTCGCTAATTTCTCAATCCATTTAATGACTTCCAATTTCAATTCAATAACTTCGTGTATAGATTTTCTGCAACTTATTTCTATCTGTATTTTATCGTTTTCCCTTGAATCCTTTATTTCTTTCATATCTGACGATAAGGTTCTGGTCTTCTCTAAAAATAATACAATGTCGTTCTGTGTCTGTGCTTCTTGCACAATTTCCTTCACCGCCTTAACTTTACATCGTCTGTGTTTTGTTCTATTACACCGGTCGCATATGGCTGCATCATGACTTAAACAGAACATTGTTAAGTTTTCTGTTTCATGGTTTGTGCATTTCATGACGGAAGCGATCAGTGCATTCTGTTTAATCGACTTCCTCTTCGACATGTCGAATGGTTTCAGCTCGTGATCCCGTGAAACACTTACACTTCGATGGAATTCTTCACACGCATCGCATAGATATACTAAACAGACTTTACAGAATGTGCCTGCTTGTGTGTTTACTCCTCGGAACTTACAAGGATCACACATCCTTGTGGGGTCTTCGTCGGACATATTTGTGTTTCCAGCCATGGCTTTAGCCATTGTTTGTTGAGTCTGTAATAAAATTGAACAACTCTGTTTAGATTCGTTAAATAATTACTATCAAATTAAAACATTAATAAAGTAAGCACGTCAAATATACCTACTATATGTTTTCGTTGCGATAATAAATCTAGGTGACTTTAAGTAGTATTATAGTTTCCTTTTAATAAGTCAGTTGTTTGTATCATTGATGATGATATGATGGTTTTGGTGGTGTAATTGCTGATGATATGATTATGTTGGTGGTGTAATTGATGATGATATAATGATGTTGGTGGTGTAATTGATGATGATATGATGACGTTGGTGGTGTAATTGATGATGATATGATGATGTTGGTGATGTAATTGATGATGATGTTGGTGGTGTAATTGATGATGATATGATGATGTTGGTGGTGTAATTGATGATGATATGATGATGTTGGTGGTGGTGAAATTGATGATGATGGTGATGGTGTAATTGATGATATGATGATGTTGGTGGTGTAATTGATGATGTTATTATGATGTTGGTGTCATTGATGATGATATAATGACGTTCGTGACATTGCTGATAATATGACGATGACGTTGGTGACATTGATGATGATATGATGATGTTTGTGGTGTAATTGATGATGTTATAAGGATGATGGTGGTCTAATTGATGATGCTATGATGATGTTGGTGGTGTAATTGATGATGATATGATGATGTTGGTGTTGTAATTGATGATGATATGATGATGTTGGTGCCATTGATAATGATACGATTATGTTGGTGGTGTAATTGATGATGTTATAATGATGATGTTGGTGGTTTAATTGATGATGATATGATGACGTTGGTGTCATTGATGATGTTGGAGGTGTAATTGTAAATATTATGATGATTTTGGCGGTTTAATTGATGATGATATAATGACATTAGTAGTGTAATTGATGATGATATGATGATGTTGGTTGTGTAATTGACGAAGTTATGATCATGCTGTTGTAGTTATTAGTAATATTACTATGAAGGTGTCGGTTTAAATGATGATGTTATAATGATGCTATTGGTGTCATTAATCTAGATATGATGATGTTGGTGGTGCAATAGATGATGTATGATGGTGTTGGGGGTGTAATTGATGATGATATGATGATGTTGGTGGTGCAATAGATGATATATGATGATGTTGGTGGTGCAATAGATGATGTATGATGATGTTGGTGGTGTAATTGATGATGTTATGATGATGATGTTGGTGGTCTAATTGATGATGAATGATGATGTTGGTGGTGTAATTGATGAATTTATAATAATGATGTTGGTAGAATTGATAATGATATGATGATGTTGGTGATTTAATTGATAATGTTATAATGTGACTGTTGGTGTCATTTATAATGTCATGATGATGTTGGTGGTATAATTGATGATGATATGATGGTGTTGGTGGTGTAATTGATGATGATATGATTGTGTTGGTGGTGTAATTGATGATGATTTGATGACGTTAGTAGTGTTATTGATGATGATATGATGACGTTGTTGGTATAATTCATGATGTTATGATGAAGTTTGTGGTGTCATTGATGATAATATGATGTAGTTGGTGTCGTTGATGATGATATGATGACGTTAGTGCAATTGATGATGATATATTGACGTTGATGGTGTAATTGATGATATTATTATGTTGGTGGTGTAATTGATGCTGGTATTGTGTCATTGATGATGATATGATGATGTTGGTGGTATAATTCATGATGTTATGATGACGTTGATGTCATTGATGATTATATGATGATGTTGGTCATATAATTGATGATGTTATGATGATGTTGGTGTCATTGATGATGATATAATGACGTTGGTGACATTGATGATAATATGATGATGACGTTGGTGACATTGATGATGATATGACAATGTTTGTGGTGTCATTGGTGATGTTATAAGTATGATGGTGGTCTAATTGATGATACTATGATGATGTTGGTGGTGTAATTGATGACGATATGATAATGTTGGTGTTGTAATTTATGATGATATGATGATATTGGTGCCATTGATAATGATATGATGATGTGGGTGGTGTAATTGATGATGGTTTACTTGATGATGATATGATGACGTTGGTGTCATTGATGATGTTGATGGTGTAATTGTTAATATTATAATGATGTTGGCGGTTTAATTGATGATGATATAATGACATTGGTGGTGTAATTGATGATGATATGATGATGTTGATGTTGTAATTGACGAAAAAATGATCATGCTGTTGTAGTTATTAGTAATATTACTATGAAGTTGTCGGTTTAAATGATAATGTTATAATGATGATATTGGTGTCATTATTCATGATATGATGATGTTGGTGGTGCAATAGATGATGTATGATGATGTTGGTGATGTAATTGATGATGATATGATGATATTGGTGGTGCAATAGATGATGTATGATGATGTTGGTGGTGCAATAGATGATGTATGATGATGTTGGTGGTGTAATTGATGATGTTATAATGATGATGTTGGTGGTCTAATTGATGATGAATGATGATGTTGGTGGTGTAATTGATGAATTTATAATGATGATGTTGGTAGAATTGATGATGACATGACGATGTAGGCGTCATTGATAATGATATGATGATGTTGGTGATTTAATTGATAATGTTATAATAATGATGTTGGTGGTATAATTGATGATGTTATTTTGATGTTGGTGTTATAATTAATAATGATATGATGATGTTGGTGGTGTAATTGATGACTCGATCTAGCGATTACCCGTCATTTATACGCTTACAGTTTTATACGTAAATATATTGATAATCAAGATTCGGTCATCCGTATACATTAAAAAGAATATATGTATTCATGTTTCGACTTGACGCGGTCTACCTCGGTTAATATGCGCATACCTGTATGTAAATATGTATATGCTGTACACAGTTGATATGAACCTGACATCATATGTCATATTAAACATTATCATTCATTTGGACAAAATGTACAAAATAAACGTTCAAAAATAACTGTTAAACAATTATTCAGCTTAAATAATCGGTCGCAATACCTCAACAAAAATTTAAGTTAAGCATTTCGTGTCTTTGCTAAAAATATTAAACTTCCGCATTTTAATAGGTCCGCTAACACTTAATATACCTGCGAAATAATATATCAGTAAAAATCCTGCCGTTCCCTTTAACTAATTTTGTGTCTTTAACTGTTTGCATTTAATGTGTAAACTTGAGTTCATAAGCTATTTACGAGTATATGTATTTAAGATGCAGCGAATCTGTTTGAATAAGCTATTTTGTAAGACTGGTGCCTTCAGCGTACATAGAAGTTAGGGATAGGGGGGAGAAATCGGGTCAAGTTCTGTCGAGTTTCTAGATAAGGGTACGCATTTCATTAGAAGACAAACATCTCATGGGCTTTGTTTAATTAATATAAATATTAAATCTGATGGATTTATATATTTGTATACTAATTGGTCACTTATTTCAGATTTGTTTAATGTTGGTATGCCGTTTTTCTAATATTTTGACATTTAATTTATAATCGGCCAGAATGAATAATCGAGTCGGGTTTCGGACCTCTGGACTGATAGATCTCGTGGTTGAGAGCTGAGTTTTGGCCTCCAAACCCATTTGTTTTAATTGATTGATTGATTGGAGTTTAACGCCGTTTTTAACAATTTCTGTTATATCACGGCGGCCAGTTCACCTACTCATGCATTTCCTGGTTTTCCCAAACCAGTACTCCACACAACAATATTCCCAAGCAACTGGCTGCTTTTCAACATAGACTAAGCCCATTGGTGGAAGACGAATGACGCATGTCGCATTGACTTTTGTCAATCCTCGGAAAGAAAGTTGGCCGAGCCGGGATTCGAACTCACATCCACTGAATCGACAGCCCGCGTCGTTACCGACTAAGCTACCGGGGCTCGACCCATTTGTTTTAAAGATTCACCACTTTATGATGTTGTTTTAAAAACACGATAGATGCATATTTCCAATAACATATGTCTATCATTTGATCATGTATGGCTAAATGAATGAATGAATGCATACACGAACTAATGACGGACAAATGGACGGACGATCGAACGGTTGAACGGTCCTATGGATGTATCCATTGATGTATTACTAATGGTTTTAAGAAGCATCTATACCTGTTATTAATCAGTAATGAATATTATAATAAATTATTCGTGATGAGGAATGTTTGAGTGCATGTAGTTTAAAATATAATGTTCATAAGGACGAAATAAAGAAGGAATACATTAAGTAGTATCGTACCTAAAGTTTACTCCCGTATACATTTATATATGCGTGAAGAAATCAATACTTGTATAGGATAAACGGCACTTATCTAATATTTCAATCTTTACCCTATTATCTTACATGACGTTCATAACATATCAATCTCTCATATGTGCTATATGTTATTTTGTGAACACCAATTAACATCTGACATATGAATATGAAAACCAAACTGGACCGACATATTCAGGAAATACATTGATTTGATGACGTGGTCCCTTAACCCAAGGAATGCAGGTAAAGCATAGAACAATCGTGTGAGAATGACAAAATCGTTCGTGTTGAACATTTGTTTCGTTGTATCAAAGAAATGGTTGAAACACGTTATCTCAGGTCGAAAATAAAAAGGGCTTTAACCCTTTCCCTCATGTACACGCATTGTTTACGCATCTGCAGTCGACAATTTTGAGAACATTCTGACAAAAGGAGAAATTTATTATATTAAACATTTTCCACTTTTGCACTTACATGCTTGTTTTCATCTCTTTTCAATATAAATTTTTAAATTTTACAAAAATTATACTTTCATTTTAAGAGGTTGTCTATACGATAACGTTGAAGTCATCTGTTGGGTTATTTTTCTACTTTGCGGTTTTCGGTTTTCGTAACCGTATTACAGTAGACTCTCGATAACTCGACTTCGCAATGGATCCATAAATTACTTCTAGTTATCGACGTGTTAATGCTTAACTCATTTAAGCTTTATCTGCCTCGTTATTCATTTATACTTCAGTCTTATTGTTAATTGATTGATTGATTGATTGATTGATTGGGGTTTAACGCCATTTTTAACAATTTCTCAGTCATATCACGGCGGCCAGTTCACCTACTCATGTGTGTCCTGGTTTTCGCACACCAGTACTCCACACAACAAACTTCCCAAGCAACTGGCTGCTTTTCCACATTAGCCCATTGATGGAAGACGAATGACGCATGTCGCAATGACGTTTGTCAAACGTCGGAAAAAAAAAGTTTCAACATGCTCAAGCCAAACATGTGGCTTCCACTGTTAACAAGATTTTCCTTAAATTTGGCCTAGTGACCTAGTTTTTGACCGGTCATGACCTATATTCAAACTTAGCCTAGATATCACTAAGACAAACATTCCGTCATAGTTTCATCATGTTCAAGCCAAACATGTGGCTTCCAGAGTGTTAACAAGATTTCCCTTAAATTTGGCCTAGTGATCTAGTTTTTGACAGAATATAAACTATATTCGAACATAGCCTAGATATTATTAGGACAAACTTTCTGATAAAGTTTCAAAATGCTCAAGTTTAAAATGCGGCTTCCAGCGTGTTGACAACAGTTTCCTTCAATTTGGCCTTGCGACCTAGTTTTTGACCTGACATGACCTATATTCAAACTTTTGCCTAGATATCACTTAAACAAATATTCTGACAAAGTTTCAACATGTTCAAGCCAAAATGCGGCTTCCAGAGTGTTAACAAGATTTTCATTAAATTTGGCCTAGTGACCTAGTTTTTTACCTGACCTGACCCAGTTTCAAACTTGGCCTAGATATCATGAAGACAAACATTCTGACAAAGTTTCAACATGCTCAAGCTAAAAATGTGGCTTCCAGAATGTTAACAATTTGGACCCAGTTTCGAACTTGGCCTAGTTTGATGGAGATATATGTTCTGATAAACTTTCATGAAGATTGGATGCAAAATGTTTCCTCTAGAGTGTTAACAAGCAAATGTTGACGACGGACGACGGACGACGGACGACTAACGGCGGACGACGGACGACTGACGACGGACGACGGACAAAAGGCTTACCTTGAGCACGTTGTGCTCTGGTGAGCTAAAAAGGGGTATTAAACTCTGCAACTATGTGTTTTATGTCATGTAAAGTTCAAAATGTAATAACACATACATGTACCAGGGAAACCTTGTATAATCATTTTGTGTATTCTTATATTTCGTAAGTATTAGGTAATATATCAATACAAAAGAATGCCATCGACAGAACCATGTATATAACAGAATGTTGACAAGAACGACTGATTAATCACTTAAATTAACCCACATCTTTCGGTCCAACTTTGGACGTTTCTACAAAATAATTCGACGGACCTTGTAAGACAAAAGTCAGTTATACTAATATTTGTGCCCCCTAAACCCTTTTCAACATACACAAAAATCTGGAGCAGACGATTGTGAAAGCATCTTGGCAAACAAATGGGAAATCTCTGTAAATGAAAGTATGATAATTGAAAAGAGCTGAAAACATTGTGACAAAACTGAAACTTGTAAAGAAGTAATATGATAATAAAGTAAAACGCACCACTTAGTTTTTTTTATCACGGTCGATACTTAACCAGTGCTTGCACCGGTGTTTGAAAAAGTCCCAATAACAGAACCCGCGCATCACGGGATTCGAACCCGGTACCGTTGGTAAAAGGGGCCGACGCTCTACAACGGCACCAATGTCTTTCATGTGCAGCTCCGTGAGAGTCGACACAAATTGTCTTCAATGTTGTATAGTGACCTGGTTTTTGATAGACTTTCTTTTACGGTTTTACACCATTTTCAACATTGTTTCAGTTCTATAATGGCGAGAGTTTACTTATTCGTGATTAAGTTTTGTAAATGTGCCTTGTCCATGGGCACTCAACCATGACCCCTGTAATTGAGGATCAAACTTTGAACGCTCAGTTCCAAATCCCCGACGCTAAACACTCCGGTCTCTAAACTATATTGAAATTCCAATTAAAATATCAAAGCAAAAGATAAACAATCTGTATCTACATTTTCTGGTTACTAAAAAAACAAGAGCTGTCGGAGGACAGCGCGCTCGACTATTTCAGCGCTTATTTAAGTTAAGATAATGGACGCTAATGTAGTTGCATGCAAAACATTAATCAAAATTTCTTAAAGGGTGATAATTTGCATTATATGCATGATAGAGTTATTTAACTTAATTATTTTGATAGGTGTGATGGTTGGGAAGGGTTATATAACGTTTCAATGGAATGCATCAAGTAGTTACTAAGATATTGACTCTTAATGTAGTTGCACGCAAACCTTTAACCATAATTTCTAAGTAAAGAAAAGGGCAACAATTTGCACCATATGCAGGATAGAGTTATCTTAATTGGTTGTGCATCTAGTGGTGAAAGGTTGTATAAAATTTCAATACAACGCTTCAAGTTGTTACTGAGATTACACTCTAAATGTAGTTGCAAAACTTTAACCAGAATTTCTAAGTCCAAAAAGGGCCATTACTTGCATAAAAGGCTGAATAGAGTTATCGTACTTGATTGTTTACATAGGTGTGATATTTGGAAAGGGCTGTATAAAGTTTCAATGCAATGCATCAAGTAATTACTATGATATGGTCTCTTAATGTAGTTGCATGCAAAACTTTAACCAGAATTTATAAGTCCAAAATGGCCCATTACTTGCATAAAATGCAAGATAGAGTTATTTAAATTGAAAGTCAACATATGTATGATAGTTGGGGAGGGTTGTATAAAGTTTCAAAGCAATGCATAAAGTAAATACTAGGATATCGACTCTTAATGAAGTTGCACGCAAAACTTTAACCGAATTTCTAGTTAAAAAAGGGCCATAACTTGTATAAAATGCAAGAGTTATCTAACTTGATAATCTACAAAGGAGTGATAGTTGGGTAGGGTTGTAGAAAGTTTCAATGTAATGCATCAAGTAAAAACTGAGATATGGACTATTAATTTAGTTGCACGCAAAACTTTAACCAGAATTCCTAAGTAAAAATAGGGCCATAACTTGCATATAATGCAGAATAGAGTTATCCAAATTAATAATCTACACAGGTGTGATAGTTGGGTAGGGTTATATAAAGTTTCAATGCAATGCATCAAGTAAATACTAAGATATGGACTGTTAATTAAGTTGCACGCAAATCTTTAACCAGAATTTCTAAGTAAAAAAAAGGGCCATAACTTGCATAAAATGCCAGATAGAGTTATCTAACATAATCTACACAGGTATGATAGTTGGGTAGGGTTGTAGAAAGTTACAATGCAATGCATCAGGTAAATACAGAGATATGGACTTTTAATTTAGTTGCACGCTAAACTTAAACCAGAATTTCTAAGTTAAAAAAGGGCCATAACTTGCATAAAATGCCGGATACAGTTTTTTTACTCGATAATCTACATAGGTGTGATAGTTGGGTAGGGTTGTATAAAGTGTCAATGCAATGCAATAAGTAAATACTGAGATATGGACTGTTAATTTAGTTGCACGCAAAACTTTAAACAAAATTTCTAAGTAAAGAAAGGGCCATAACTTGCATAAAATGCATGATATAGTTATCTCACTTGATAATGTACATAGGTGTGATAGTTGGGTAGGGTTGTATAAAGTTTCAATGCAATGCATCAAGTAAATACTGAGATATGGACTCTTAATTAAGTTGCACGCAAAACTTTAACCAGAATTTCTAAGTAAATAAGGGCCATAACTTGCATAAAATGCAGGATAGAGTTATCTAACTTGATAAGCTACATAGGTGTGATAATTTGGTAGGGTTGTAGAAAGTTTCAATGCAATACATGTAGTATTTAAGTACTTGCATGCAAAACCTTAACCAAAGTGTGACGTGGACGCCGACGCCGACGCCGACGCCAGGGTGAGTAGTATAGCTCTCATATTCTTCGAATAGTCGAGCTAAAAAATGGTGGCATATTTGTTTTACCTTGTTTGAAATAATTTATATTTTAAAATTAACATGATTCATTTTATAAACGAAAGAATATTTACACTGTGCTATAATAGAATGATAGTGAGTGGTCCGTGCCTGGATACATGGGTATCAGCTGCCAACAGTCCATTCATTTTTAAAAAAATATTCTACAGATCATCCACTTTCATTGACATTATATACGATCAAGACATCTCTCTGAACCCATCTCTAGTGGTGTTCAGAAACGGAGAGCTGATATAGAAAGACAGATGTGAAGTAATTCAATGCCGATATTGTACAACACTAGTCTAGATTCACGTCTCAAAATGATGAGTGTCTTCGGATTTCGCCTACTATAGCAATTTGCTCTAACGAGCCCTTTGCTAAAAATCGCATGGCCTACTGAAGTTAATAGTTTACCCCCTCTGTAATCACTGCACCATTATTATGTCTGAAGGTAATATTTTACCCTTCTGTAATCACTCTACCATTACTATGACTGAGTATAATATTTTACCCCTCTGTAATCGCTGTAACATTATTATGACTGAAGGTAATATTTTACCCCTCTGTAATCACTGTACCATTATTATGACTGAAGGTAATATTTTACCCCTCTGTAATCACTGTACGATTATGCGATGCTGATACAAAGTTTATTGTAACCAAAGTTTGTAAGATATGATCTGGAATCTGCCTTTCAAATGGTTGGTCTTTTATTGCTGTGTGATTGAAAATGCAAGGAAACTTCTATTTAGACTTCCATGCTCTTAGGTTTTGACTTTATTTATCTTTTCAGCATTCAAACTTAATTTGCAGTTGTAATTCATTGATAGATGAATTGTTCCATCATGAAATTTTCCAAAGGAAAAGAAATTAAATCTAGATCATCATAATTATGATTTTAAAATAAAATTTGAAAACTAGGGATGCCAAATAATTGTTTTTTTCACAAGCAATTTCTGATCTTCATGCAATGTTTTAAAACGTTTTTTCTGCAGCTGATATATGAGAAATGTTTCCTATCATGGAAATGGTTAAACACCTTCGCAATATTGGACACATTTTGAAGCATCTGCATCAGACAACTTTAAACAAGAGGGCCATGAGGACCTGGATCGCTCACCTGATAATTGGCTATTTAAGACTTAACTCTTTCAGCGCCAATGGCAATATCATCAAGACAAACTTTCTGACAACATTTCAAGTTGCTCAAGTCAAAAATACGATCTCCAAAGTGTTAACAAGATTGTTCTTCATTATGGCCGAGTGACCTATTTGTTAACAGACATTACCAATATTCGAACTTGGCCTACTTATCATCAAGACAAACATTCTGATAAAGTTTCAACAAGCTCAAATTAAAATTGCAGCATCCAGAGTGTTAACAAGATTTTCCCCAACTTGGCCTAATGACCTAGTTTATGACCCAATATGACCCATATTTGAACTTGACCTAGATAGTATTAAGACAAACATTCTTACAAAATTCCAAGCTGCTGAAGCAAGATTCGCGGCTTCTAGAGTGTTAACAAGATTGTTCTTCGATTTGACCTAGTGACCTATTTTTGACCCGACATGACCCATGTTCGAAATTTACCTACATATCATTTAGATAACCATTCAGATAAAGTTTCAACATGCTCAAGTTAAAAATGCACCATCAAGAGTGTTAACAAGATTTCCCTTCAATTTGACCTAGTGACCTTGTTTCTGACACAATATGGCCCAGTTTCAAACTTGACCTAGATATCATTTAGGTAAATATTCTGAAAATATTTCAAGCTGCTGAAGCGAAAAATGCGGCCTTCAAAGTATTAACAAGATTTTACTTCAATTTGGCCTAGTGACCTAGTTTTTGATTTGGCATAACCAATATTCGAACTTGGCCTAGATATCATTAAGATGACCTAGTTGTTGACCCACCATGACTTATATTCGAACTTGGCCTAGATATCACTATGATGTTCATTTAATATGATCTAGTGACCTAGTGTTTGGAACTTGGCCTAGATTGTATACAGTTTTATTTGTGAGCTAAGGTAGCTCCTATATTCGACACTGCTTCTTATGTATTGACTGTAACATACATGTTCTGACCCAAATGCATTAACATAATTGATTTTTCTTTTATTCGTTACAAGTATTAACTTCAAATTTCCCAGATATCTAAATTCATCAATATGTTTTGAAACCAGAAGAGGATAAACATCATAGCATGTACACATTTATTGTATATACTATAAGAGCAAATTCATAGTTGTGTCGTCAAAACAAATTGTATTTGAAGCTATAAATTAATAATGAAAGGCTATATCATTTTCTTTCATTTTCAACGTAAGCTTTTTTTTATAATATTTATGTTAAGTTTCAAATTTTGGTATTTTGTTTTGTTTAAAGTTTATGTTAGATCCAAAGGTTAGATCCAATAGTGCAGGTCCTCCCATAATTCCTCACTGTGTCATGATTCGTTAGAGTACTAACAATGGCTAAGAGGTTTAATTAGGAATAAGGTATATGAAATACGCCCATTATCTACACTGCTGGATACATATTTTATCTTTTGTTTACACACAACAAAAAGGAATAAAAGCCTTATCTAACGCTTTCGTCACTTGAATTTTTAAACATTTAAAAAGAGTCCAATGAACATTAATATAATGAAGTAATACAAAAATATTAAGTCACCATAAAATAAAGCATACACTGGGATGAAGTTCATCAATATGTACATGTATCAACTGATACAAAATTTTAAAGAAAGCCCGATTATTATCGACCTCGTATTAATACATTATATTTTGCGATTAATGATTTAATGTTAAGCCCATAATTATTTCAAGACTGCGTGACTATAGTAACTGTTGCATGTTTTTTCTATTTTTAACAATAGTTTCCTTTTATTATTTAATCATTTATTATCATAGGAAGTTGTTCATGATGATATGATGATGATGTTGTATATTAAGAAGAATGCGTGTATTCATGTATCGACATGACCCGATCCTCCGCGGTTTATACGCATAGACCTATGTACATGTATGTAAATATGTGACCCAATATGACTAAAGTACACGATCTTTCTATAAATAGCGTAGCATTTTTGAGGAGATGATTTTAATCAGATTGTATGTGACCCTGACCGAAACAGCTATATTAAACATTATCTTTCAGTGTGATACAAATGTAGGATATATAAACGTTCAAGCATACCTGTTAATCAATTATTCCGTGAAAATAATCGGTCACAATGCCTCAACAAAAGTCAAAGTTAATTAGTTCGTGTCCTTGCTATATCTTCTACTTCCGCATTTCAATAGGTCAGATAACACTAAATACACCAGCGAAATAATCTGTTAGAAAAACCTGCCTTTCGCTTGAAAGGATTTTGTTTATCTGGCTGGTTGCATTATATATGTAAACTTCAGTATATAAGATATGTTGACATGTATGTACGTAGTGCATTTGCTTCAATAACCGTTTTAGTAAGAAATCAAATTACACAGACAGTGAAGGTGGAATAGTAAATCAACTCAATTATGGCCGGTTTAAAGATAAAGGTAATCTTTGTCTTGTTTTGTTCTATAACAAGAAATTTTGTATATGTATATATGATATATCAAAAATCTGTGTATATGTATTCATGGTATAGCAACAATATGTGTATATGTATATATGGTATTGCAACAATATGTGTGCATGTATATATGGTAAAACAACAATTTGTGTATGTATATGTGTTATAACAATAATATGTGTGTATGTATATGTGGTATAGCAACAATATGTGTATGTATATGTGGTAAAACAGCAAAGTGTGTGTATGTACAGCAACAATTTGTGTGTGTGCATATTTGGTATAACAACAATATGTGTTCATGTATATGCGGTATAACAAAATATGTGTGTATGTATAAGTGGTATTTCAACAATATGTGTGTAGGTATATGTGGTATAGCAACAATATGTGTGTACGTAAACGTGATATTGCAACAATCTGTGTGTATGTATATGTGGTATAGCAACAAACTGTGTATATGTATATGTGGTATAGCAACAATATGTGTGTATGTATATGTGGTATAGCAACACTATGTGTGTATGTATATGTGGTATAGCAACACTATGTGTGTATGTATACGTGATATTGCAACAATATGTGTTATGTGTATGTGGTATAGCAACAAACTGTGTATATGTATAAGTGATTAAGCAAATAATATGTGTTATGTATATGTGGTATTGCAATAATATGTGTATATGTATATGGTATAGCAACAACATATGTATATGAATATATATGATATAGCAACACTATGTGTATATATACCTATGTGGTAAATCAACACTATGTGTATATGTATATGTGATATAGCAACACTATGTGTATGTATATGTGGTATAGCAACAATTTGTGAGTATGTATATTTTGTGTAGCAACAATTTGTGTGTATGTATACTTGGTATAGCAACAATACGTGAATACATATATGTGGTAGAGCAACAATATGTGTATGTTTGTGTGGTATAGCAACAGTATGTGTGTATATATAAGTTGTATTGCAACAATATGTGTGTATGTATTTGTGGTATAGCAACAATATGTGTGTATGTATACGTGGTATTGCAACAATATGTGTATATGTATAAGTGGTATTGCAAGAATCTGTGTGTATGTATATGTGGTATAGTAACAATATGTTTGTATACATACGTGTTATTGCAACAGTATATGTGGTATAGCAACAATATTTGTTTATGTTTATATGGTATGGCAACAATATGTGTTATGTATATGTGGTATTGCAACAATATGCGTGTACGTATATGTGGTATAGCAACAATACTTGTGCATGTTTATGTGATATTGCAACACTATGTGTTATGTATATGTTTTATAGCAACAATATGTGTATATGTATAAGTGGTATAGCAACAATATGTGTTTATGTATACGTGGGATAGCAAGAATATGTGTGTACGTGTATGTGGTATAGCAACACTATGTGTGTACGTCTAGGTGATATATCAACAATCTGTGAATATGTATATGTGATAAAGCAACAACATGTGTATATGTTGTAAAGCAACAATCTGTGTATATATATATATACATATATATGTGGTATAGCAATACTATGTGTATCTATATGTGGTATAGCAACAATATGGGTGTATGTATACGTGGTATAGCAACACTATGTGTTATGAATATATGGTATAGCGACAATATATGAATGTATATGTGGTATAGCAATAATTTGTATGTTTACGTGGTATAACAATAATATTGCAACAATCTGTGTGTACGTATATGTGGTATAGCAACAATATGTGTGTACGTATATACGGTATAGTAATAATATGTGTGTATGTATATGTGGTATTGCAACAATCGGTGTATACTTATATGTGGTATAACAACAATATGTGTGTATGTATATGTGGTATAACAACAATATGTGTGTATGTATATGTGGTATAACAACAATATGTGTGTATGTATATGTGGTATAACAACAATCTGTGTGTACGTATATGTGGTATAAATGCAATATGTGTATATGTATACGTGATATAGCAACACTATGTGTGTATATATATGTGGTATATCAACAATCTGTGTGTACGTATATGTGGTATAACAACACTTTGTGTGTACGTATATGTGGTATAACAACAATCTGTGTGTACGTATACGTGTTATAGCAACACTATGTGTGTATGTATATGTGGTATAGCAGCAATCTGTGTGTACGTATATGTGGTATAACAACACTATGTGTGTACGTATATGTGGTATAGAAACATAATGTGTGTATGTATATGTGGAATAGTAACACTTTGTGTGTATAACAACAATATGTGTGTATGTATATGTGGTATAACAACAATCTGTGTGTACGTATATGTGGTATAACAACAATCTGTGTATATGTATACGTGGTATAACAACAATCTGTGTATATGTATATGTGGTATAACAACACTCTGTGTGTACGTATATGTGGTATAGCAACACTATGTGTGTATGTACATGTTGTATAACAACAATCTGTGTGTATGTATATTTGGTATATCGGCAATCTGTGTATATGTATATGTGGTATACCAACAATACCAACAATATGTGTTATGTATATGTGTTATGTATATGTGGCTTTAATGGAAAAATGATTGATCGAACGAACGATAGGATCGTTCAAACGGACAGCCAGACGTACGAACAAACTCACAATTGAACGAACGAATCACTGAATTAATTAATTAAATATGGGTTTAATTAAGAAGGATCGACAACTGGAATCAGTCAGTTCTCGAGTATTCATGATCAGGAATGTATCAGTGGTTTAACATGTAAAATTCAAAACGACATAAAGAGGGAATATTTTAAGTTGTCTCATGCCTAAATATATATTTCCCAATACATGCATCTAGTGCGTGAAGGAATCCATACTTGTGTACTGAATATCTAGTTAAACACTCTTCAACCCTTTAACTAACATGTCACTAATAACAGACCCTTCTTTGAAAACATCTGTGTACTATATTCATGGATATATCGTGTGAACATCTATTGACCGCTAACACTTGAATATAAAAACAAACTCGACCAACATATTCAGGAAATACATTTGGGTTCAATAACTCGGTTGCTTAACCTAACGGCTACAAGGATCACAGGAGAATATCGTGTGGGAAAAGACTCGTTCGTTTTGAAGACTGTTTTCATTGTATCATGTTAACAGTGGATTTAATTTCTCTGGGTCGAGGAGAAAACCCCAATTGAACACTTTCCCTCATATAGGCGAATCATCCGAATGAGAATTTTAAAAACATCAAGGAAAATGGAGACATTTCTCGTATTTACCAATTTATTCCTTTGTAATACTGTTTTGAGCCTCATTCTTTTATTCAAAGAAAGTTTCTATACTTTTACTTAGAAGTCAACTGCTAAAGATTTGTTGTTCCTGGAACACTTATTGACTTCTTGACATTTTCTGTTCAAGTTGAACTTGCACTTCATCCAATCAGACAAATATCTTGACTGAGATAAAGGAAAACTATTCGCCATGGAATCTTAAAAATTGTATACAGCCGTATGTATAGTCTTTATATAATATGTTTCACCCATTACGTAATATTAATGTCAATAGTTGAGCACGTTAAAAAAAGGTTACTTAGCCCGAGATTGATCTCAGTCTACTATCTGAACTTATATACATGTGAATTTATCTACGACTGACATCAGGGTACGATCTTGTGTGATATAACCATTTCCAACGTGAAGGCAGTCTCCAACGCATTTGCAATCGACGACTTTTGAAAACATTGTTATAGAGTGAGAAATTGTTCAAAACCAGCAATTTCTCATTTTGCCACAATGTTGTCGACTTTTAATGAATTATACCCTCATTTAGAGAGATTTTTCGTGAGTTCGCCAAGCTGAATTGACAGTCGCTTGCTCTAGATTTGTTGTATTTAGGAAAGGGATAAAAGACACTTACTGAACATGCCTTCAATATACTGCATATGTGAAGAGTTGATGATGAACTTAAATGGTGACTTTAGTCAGCTGCATCTATATAGACTAATATTTTGGTAACTCATTAGTTTCAACCAGAGACATATAAACACACTGGTGAGTCATTAGTAAAGGTGGGGTATGCCACTACTACCATTTTCGAAGTCTTTGGTATGACCCGTTTATGGATCGAACCCGAGATATCCCGCACCGAGGCGGTTCGCTGTCACTAAATGCTCCCGATTAGCCTGCGTTTCTGCGCGATCCTTGAGCAATGGTTTAGAACGTAAGGTGGAGCATGTCGAGTGTGACATACTCGAAACTAGTCTCGAATCTTTCCTACGATTGTCACAGGTTCTTGCAACCGTTATTTAGACTTCGATGTACATTTTGAATGAAGAGTTATTTCTATTTTTTGACTAAATTCATTATACATGTAACTATTATTTATAGAGACGTTTCATACCTTTGTCAAAGTCGTCTGTTGCAGATGTGTCGTATGTGGCAAAGGGTTAATATATCTACCATCGTCTTCCTCATACGTTAATGGTAAATATACCGCGTCACACGTCAACGGATTATACCATTGTTGATTCATTGGTTGGGTTTAACGCCGCTTTCAACATTATTTCACAATCATATCACGGCGGCCAATTCAGCTACTCATGTGTTTCCTGGTTTTCTCACACCAGTACTCAACACAACATCAACTGGCTGCTTTTCCACATAGACTGTTAGCCCATTGGTGGAAGACAAATGACGCTTGTCACATTAACAGTTATTAAACGTCGGAAATAATGTTGACCGAGCTTGGGTAGGAACTCACAATCCCTAGATTGACAGCCCGCGACGCTACCGACTGAGCTACCGGGACACGGCTCTATAACATTGTAAAATATGTTCAGTCATTTCTGTTATATGAGCCGTTCCGTGAGAAAACCAACATTATAGCCTCTGCGTAATGTATCGATCCAGATCAGCCTGCTCAGTCCGCGCAGAATGATCCGCGCCTACACATCCCGTATCAGAAGAATAGAGGTATAGAGTAATGATTCCTGAAACAGAAAATCTACAGGAGGCGAAAAGCGTTTATCCAGGTAAGCCTGCGCGGCATGCTTAGGCTGATCCGGGTCTCTACATTACCGTTGGTTTTCTCGCGAGACGGTTCATGTAGTGTTTAAATGGTGAACAGGGGAGATCCTTATGCGGTTGCACTAAGTGGCAGACTGCTCTGGATTTTCGTTAGTCGTCTTAAGGTTCGTAAGATCGGTGTTCGTTTGATGTGGCTCACATTATATTGTTTATTGTAGATTATATTCCTTACTTCCTGTGTAGAATACGTTCCACCTACCTCGGTGGTGTAATTGTAGAGCGTCCGCCTTGGTGGTGTAGTGGTAGAGCGTCCGCCTCGGTGGTGTAGTGGTAGAACTTATTCAGCATATTTATGGATTCTTCGACTCATGAATGCTTAAATTCGTTCATTAGACTGTAAAAGCGAAACTTGTTTCGCAAAAACCTAGTACGTTTCTGTAATGTTCCGTAAAACCCGATTTCATTTCGTTGAAACGGAATAATTTTATCGTTTATTTAATTGTAAGGTTTAGTTTTGTGTATAGGACGCAGCAAATTGATGTGTTCAATTAATACAGAATTGTTTTGTAACGCACGAAAACTCACTCCGAAACAAAGTAAGTTTTCGCCGGAAAATACTGAAACATACTAGGTTTGCGCGAAACATGTTTCGGTTTCAGTGTTCATTGAAAACGAGGCTGAAATGTTCATTGTCCTCTGATTAGTAATTAAATCCCTTCCTTATTACAATGTAAATCACCAAGTTTTAACCCACTATTGTTTCACTTTCTTCAAGTTTTACAGCTAGAGGACTCTTTATCATTGAAAACAGTTATCTCTCAGCCATACAAATCGGGGTTAGTTTTTTATGTAAATAAAATCATTTCTGCGAATAAAATTCCTGCCATTTTGCATGCCATCGGGCAAGACAAAACATGTTTTCTAAATACTATATTTTCAGTATTAAATAAGGTCAAAATACCAAAAACATTATCAAATTAACCAATTCCAGTGCATTCTATGAATATTCACATAATTTAACTCATTGTCACATATTCAATGCAAACGCAGTTTTTTTTAGGAGACTACTTAAGATAAGTCTGGCCCGCGGATGCATTTGTAATAGGTTTACCGTTAATGCGTTTATGACGAATGGTTATAGTTGATTATATAATAGACGGGCGAAAAAAAGTATTTTGGTTCTGAGTAATTATCAAAAGCTCTGGCGAGGCCGTGGGTCGTCCGTTCAGACTCGCCGTTGTAACACACTATTAGCCATTGAACATCACCATTAAGCGGTGCTTCAGAATATCAACCTCAGCGTAATTATTACACATCTAAAAAATAACTGCCGGCGCATCCGTACTATCGGACACCTCTTTTCAGAAGTTATTTTAATCTTTCAATCTTTCATTGACTTATTGGCGAACAGTGCAGGGCCATATTTGACTGCGCGGATGTGCCGACTGATCTTGATCTGCAATGGTCGCAAACCTTGAGATTTGTTTTCGTTGAGCATCGCTCAATTATTCAACACATAATCAGGACTCAAAACATTTGTTTTCCAAATTTTATCCAGTGAAATAAGATATTTGGTTCTTGTCTTGCTGCATATATTCACAAGTTACATATTACGCACTAAACGATTAATTTAAAAAACTGTTATATATATATGTTATAAATATAGTATATTTTAATAATATGTTCTTCATTATCTTATCTGATTTTCAAAATAAAAATAAAAAAATAAACAAAATAGCCAAGTCAAGCAGTTTCAATCAAGGAGTTCAGTGTGCTCTGTAATCTCCCGGGATTCCCTGATACAAGCATTCATCTGGCTTTAACTCAAAGCATGTAGAAGAAAATTGGACCCTTGCAATCACAGTATGCTGTGTTGTTGACTGGTATCCAGGATGAGTTACCAGTATGCGGGTAAAATAATATCGACAACATTAATCGTAATCTTTCCCAGGCTGGTACCAGGCTCACATGTCACCACATTACCGCTGTGGTTATAGAAACATGGGATTTGATACTGAAAGAAAATTTAAAATCATAAAAACAATAAATATATATTTCTGTTTATCCAATGTCAGTACAATGACGTATGCATCAGACAAACAATGAAACATACAATTAATTGTACACGTACCCGCAATAAGAGACTATCTGCATTAAGAGAGTCATTTGACCTTTTCCCTTGGGTGATCTCTTAAAACAAGTTCGACAATACATTACATATCTTATGGACTGTCTCTGGAAATACTCTTCGTAATAGCAGAGTCGTCTAAACATTACATATCTTATGGACTGTCTCTGGAAATACTCTTCGTAATAGCAGAGTCGTCTAAACATTACATATCTTATGGACTGTCTCTGGAAATACTCTTCGTAATAGCAGAGTCGTCTAAACATTACATATCTGATGGACTGTCTCTGAAAATACTCTTCGTAATAGCAGAGTCGTCTTAACATTACATATCTTATGGACTGTCTCTGGAAATACTCTTCGTAATAGCAGAGTCGTCTAAACATTACATATCTTATGGACTGTCTCTGGAAATACTCTTGGTAATAGCAGAGTCGTCTAAACATTACATATCTTATCGACTGTCTTTGAAAATACTCTTCGTAATAGCAGAGTCGTCTAAACATTACATATCTTATGGAATGTCTCTGATAATAATCTTCGTAATAGCAGAGTCGTCTAAATATTACATATCTTATGGACTGTCTCTGGAAATACTCTTCGTAATAGCAAAGTCGTCTAAACATCACATATCTTATGGACTGTCTCTGATAATACTCTTCGTAATAGCAGAGTCGTCTAAACATTACATATCTTATGGACTGTCTCTGGAAATACTCTTCGTAATAGCAGAGTCGTATAAACATTACATATCTTATGGACTGTCTCTGGAAATACCCTTCGTAATAGCAGAGTCGTCTAAACATTACATATCTTATGGACTGTCTCTGGAAATACCATTCGTAACAGCAGAGTCGTATAAACATTACATATATTATGGACTGTCTCTGATGATACTCTTCGTAATAGCAGAGTCGTCTAAACATTACATATCTTATGGATTGTCTCTGGAAATACCCTTCGTAATAGCAGAGTCGTCTAAACATTACATATCTTATGGACTGTCTCTGATAATACTTTTCGTAATAGCAGAGTCGTCTAAACATTACATATCTTATGGACTGACTCTGAAAATACTCTTCGTGATAGCAGAGTCGTCTAAACATTACATATATTATGGACTGTCTCTGAATATACCCTTCGTAATAGCAGAGTCGTCTAAACATAACATATCTTATGGACTGTCTCTGAATATACTCTTCGTAATAGCAGAGTCGTCTTAACATTACATATCTTATGGACTGTCTCTGAAATAGTCTTCGTAATGTCAGAGTCGTCTAAACATTCACTGCTCTGTAACCCTTTCCAACTTACTATAAGTCTGCAGCAGATGACTTTTTTGAAAACATCTTTGCAAAAATATGAAAAAACCTGTGTAAATGCAAGTATGCTAAATTAACAGAGTTGAAAATGTAATGGCAAAATGAGAAATGGCTCGTCAATTTCTGCATTTGCCACAATGTTTTCAAACGTCGTCTGCTGCAGCATCGTCAGAAAGACTCTGAATGTGGGGAAGGCTTTACAAGCCGCTTTTCGAACCCGATAGATCAGTCGGTAACGCCGGTGTCTTTCAATAAAGAGATCGAGAGTTCTAAACCAATAGATCAGTCGGTAACGATGGGGTCTTTCAATAAAGAGATCGAGAGTTCGAAACCAATAGATCAGTCGGTAACGATGGTGTCTTTCAATTAAGAGATCGAGAGTTCTAACTCAATAATTCGCAGGGGGCTACCCTACAAATGATCAGCTACTATGGTACCAAAACCTGTATGCAATCTGAGGATGCCTAAGGAAATACCACGTTTCCAGCTCCTCAAAGAGGAAAGGGTCAGATGGCAAAAATCAAATTCATGCTTTACGTCTAATGTTTACATTTTTAATCTTAAAAAACAACCTTTAAGCCAGAAATGTACCTAACACTCACAGTGTTTCAGTACTTCTATTTTAGAAAAAAATGACCATAACACGAATATTCCGACTCCAAGTGTTATATAACCGCTCAATGTAGGTTAACCTACATACCGTCAATTATCTATTGTGCTAACAAAATGTATAGAATATCGTATTCTCAACTTGTATGTGTGTAGTTGGATAGATACAGGCTTATAAATGCGGCATATCGACATTTACATAACACGGCATTTACGTAACTAATTCATTTCCGTTATAAGTGTTTATCATTGCGGATCAAAATGCCCTTACTTTCGCATACAAACTGGAGAGATTGTCAGGTAAGTTCACTTTGTTTCGCTTTCTCATTAGCACCCGCTATTGTTTCGCTTTCTCATAAACATCCAATATGTGTTTGTAACTTTCAGGTAACCTCATTTCTTCTCATTTGTTTACAATATTCAAGTTATCAAATCATCGACTGCACAGGCTGTCTTTTAGCTATTTCCCATATAAAGACAAATAGTACAGTCTTACTTGGTATGATTTATATATGTTAACAACGAAACACTTTATAATCAAACAATCATTGTAATACAAATGAGTTAAATTTAATAATGATCTTAACTACTTAATCACCCGAAGACTATGCGTATGTTCTGTACGTCCATATGTCCGTTTGCTGTGACTTTAACCCTTTCCCACATACATACGCTTTCTGACGCCTCTGCTGCAGACGACTCTTAAAAGCACTGTGATAAAAGGAGAAGCAATTCTCCTTTTGCCACAATGTTTTCAACTCTATTTATTAGTTAAACCCTCATTTATTGAGACTTTTCAGATTGTGTCTATATGTTTTCAAAGTCGTCTGCTACGGAAGTGTTGTATGTGGGAAAGGGTTAAAACTAAAATGACATTTAAAGCGTGTATAAGTATGGACGAATAGTAATACTTTTAAGGGGAAAAATATACATCAAGCGATTGTTTCTTTAAATCAACTAGCACAAGTATTGGTTAGGTTTAAAAGACAGTTGATAATACTATGTAGCCTGACTTTTCATTATTGTTTAACCCTTTCCCAACCCGGCCGGGTTGCTCAATTGGTAGCGTATCTGACTCGTGATCTGGAGGTCACGGGTTCGATACCCGGTTGCGGCGACATTCTTTCGGGCGATGTTTTCCATTGCCTCTCACCTCTGATCTATGTGAGAAAGTAGTCAGTGGCTTCGAAAGAATGTTGTGTAAGTACTGGTGTGGGAAAGCCAGGAAAACATGGGTAGGTGCACTGACCGCCGTGATATGACCAAAGCTGTTGAAATCGGCGTTAAACTCAAAACAAACAAACAAACCCTTTCCCACATAAAGACGCTTTCTGGCGCCTCTGCAGAAGACGACTTTAAACAGTGTAGCAAAAGGGAAAAAGTGCCGTATTTGTCATAATGAGCAATTTCTCCCTTTGCTACAATGTTTTCAATGTATTGATTTATTAAGCTTTCATTCATAGAGGTTTTAACCATATTTTTAACCATATGTTTTCAAAGTCGTCTGCTGCAGAACTGTTGTATCTGGGAAACGCTTACCTTGTAACCGCTTTTCATCGAGGTTAATTCAAATTTATCATATTAAAATTATTCGTTCAGTGTTATATGATATGATGAGTGTTTTAACAAATCTTGATGATAGCAAAAATTACTAAAGAAGTTTCCAAATGCCATATTTTCCTTTTAACATAGAAAACATAATCCAAGTTACTACAACATTACTGCCGTGCGTTTACATTAAGTCATACAACACATACTAAATATGCTATTATAATCCAAGTTACATCAAATTTTGAACATAACAAACTGGTAAATAGAAGAAACTCAACTGGCTCATCTAAAGCTCGGAAATACGCCCATGACTGCTATGTTTTGCACATGTTCATAAATGGATCCAGATCGAAAGAAATATGTGAGATATTCGCGCAAGGTCAAAATGCTGTAGATAGTAGTCAAACCTTGAATATTACAAACTGCCAAACAACAGAAAACGACGAAAACCACGCAACTTATACAGCCCAAGCAGTAAAGAATGATATCCCGGAAATGATAACTATGTTATTGAATATACAGTCTGACATGGCATATATCAAGAACACATCAGATCAAAACAACAGCATATTGAGAGGCTTAGCGAACGATTTTCAGCAAGTAACAATAAATGTTAGACACACGTTAGCGTCAGTAAACGGACTAAGATCACGAGCAACAGATAGTGATACTGTTAACAAGTTACAAACTGACATGACGCAATTGAACTCAAATCTAGCCTCAATGAATAAAAAAGTTAATGATATACTCGTGAATACACAAGACAGTGTATTAAATATTACAGCACCGTCATACGCGGACGCCGTCCAAACAACGTGTACAGCGCCAAAAGGAACGACGAAAAAGGACGAAGAAAGAGATCAAACAACAATGATAACGGAAAATACCCTAATCGCGAGTAGTGAAGTACAAGACTGTGCCTTTAAAGTTTCAGAAACGTGTGAAATAGCTGACACCTCACATTCCGTTAATATGCATACAACATCATACAACACAGACCATATATCGAAACCAACAACAAGAGTGTCCGATAGTGGTACAATTAATTTGATAGCCACTGTTAGAGACAACGTCAAAGTCCACAGAAACTCAAATACCACAAATAGATATCTAGATAAGACACAGACTACAAGTACCAACGGAATGGGAAAGACACGAAATACAACTACGCAGAGTTTAAAACCTAGTACCCCAAAACATGCGTCAGCTGAACGATTTATAGCGGTGCGCAGAAAAAACACCAACTCATATTACCTTGGCAACATTGACCTCGATACTACCGACTCAGACATTTATGATTATATTACAACTGAAAGGAAAGTAAAGTGCACTAATATAAACATGTTCTACGGAAAAAATGGGTCTGCTGCAAAGGTTAACATATCGGCTGATTTCGCCGACCAAGTCGAGAGTGAAGGGTTTTGGCCTTCCGAGATTACATTTAGGAAATGGAAAACCAAGTCCTATTTCGACAGAAATAGTCGATATACAACACCGAACTATGGGCAACAACGAACAAACTACCCACAAAACTCACAACGAAATAGAAGACGAGACAATAACTATAACAAATATGATACATACGATTATGATGACAAACACATGTCAAAAGACTCGAATGATAACACCAACAGTATATGGCGCGATGAAGATGATGACTGGAGTAAAGACACTGATAGGTGGGCTAATTCCAACGCAGATATATATTAGACAAAGTGCCGTGAATATAATATACAACAATGAGAAAAGAAGTACTTATATATTATAGTATGGCTATGCTAAGTGTAATGTGTTGGAACGTCAGGGGAATTATGTCCTCGGCATATGCACTCTCGGATATATTAGATGCAAACGATATTGACCTTTGTATAGTTGCAGAACACAAGCTATTTGCCCATTCAAAGTCGTTTCTGGATAGCATTAATCATAGATATAAGTCGTATTCGGTGTGTGACAGCTCTATAGACCAATATGGCCCCGCTAAGTGTGGAAAAGGTGGCGTGGCTATTCTGTATAAAAGATCATTACAGCCATCAATCAGTGATATAGACTGCTTGGACAGTGAGCGAATCATAGGTATAGAAATCAAACTAGTCAATACCGAACGCATCTATATAATTGGAGTTTATATGCCATCTGACAGCTACGTTTCAAACTATATTGAAACAATAACAGAACTCGAAGCCGTGACACACTTGTGCTCTGAGAAAGGAAAAATCATAGTGCTTGGTGACTTTAATGCACGCCTTCAAGGAGAATCAAACTCCATTGATAAGTATTTAGGAGAAAAATCTTTATTGCTACAACAGTTCATATTACGTAATGGCCTCATATCTGCTCAGAATAATAAAAACGATTATACATATGTAAGAAATAGATCGAAAATTGATCATATTTTCATAGAAAAGTCGTTGATGAAAGATATCACAAGCTATAATGTTTTGCCTGAATCTGAAATATTTACATCAGACCACCTACCTTTAATCATATCGGTAAATGTGAAAAAGCAAGATCAGGAAAATCATGAACATCGAATCCGTATCGCATGGGACAAATGTAACGAAAATGACTTCGAAAAGTTTCAAAATACATTGTCGAATTATCTACACACACATTCCATCTTACCAAGTCATGGCCCAAATCAGACATCTGATCGCATTATATCGTCTATCCTAAGATCAGCCGATGAATGTTTACCTAAGGTTAAGTTTAATAAACATACGAAACCGTATTGGTCAAACGACCTTAAGTTAGCCCATGCCGAATCAAGACGCCTCAGGCGAGTCTGGATTAATCTAGGTCGGCCCAGAGGATCCGAACGCGAATCTTATCGAAATTACAAAGCTGCCAAAAGTAACTTTCGAAGGAAACAGCGAAGTGCCTCTAACAACTTCTTCAACAAAGCATTCGAAGAACTTGATAAAGTAGCTCAATTAGATATAAACCTTTTCTGGAAACTAGTCAGCAAGCGGAAGGGAAAAGGTTTGCGTGAATGTTCTGAAATAGTGTATAAAGATACAACTTATACGGAAGAAAATATACCAACCGGTTTCTCTGAGTATTTCAAAGACACATTCAGATTCCCTCACACTTCTAAAAGTCGGCATAACTTTACTGACGATTTAGAAGCATTGATCAAACATAGTAAGCATGATAGATCAGTCGAAAAAAGCGCGGACTATGATTATAAGGTAATGGTTGCCCCATTTAATTGGGAAAACGTAGAGACCCTCGCAAAGGACTTAAAACGTGGGAAAAGTCCATCACATGATTACATACTTAATGAGCATATTATTCACGGCGGTAAAACACTTTATAAAAGTTTATCGGACTTATTTAATTGTGTGTTAGACCAAGAGGTTATTCCAGAAGACTGGAGAGAAAGCCTTATAGTTCCTATCTACAAAGGAAAGGGAAAGGATAAAAACAACCCTTCGAGTTATAGACCTATATCGTTAATCCCGTGTTTTTGTAAACTATTCAAAAAGCTACTCTTATGCAGAATAGAGACATTCTTACGGTCTAGAAACACTCCGTTCCCAAACGTACAACAGCAAGGTTTCCAAAAAGATCTAAGTTGCATGACAGCAGCCTTCAATCTACAAGAAACCATATACGACATATCCGAAAAGAAAAGTCGGGTGTACGTCGCCTTTCTCGATTTTAAGGCCGCGTTCGATTCTGTGTGGCATACAGGCCTTTTCTTTAAACTAACACAATTAGGACTAAAAGGTAAACTCCTAAGGATCATAATCAATTCATATGAGAAATTAACGTGCCGTATCCGTGTAAACGGCGCGACTTCATGTACTGTAAATATACAGAAAGGCGTACGGCAGGGAGGGGTAGCTTCTACATTTTTCTATCTCGTATATATGAATGAACTTTTACAACAACTAGAGGACTCGCAATATAGTTTAAACATCGGGCATACCCTCAGATGCGGCAATCCTGCATTCGCCGATGATCTTTCCCTTATTTCCCTGACTCCGAACACGCTGCAACTCCTTTTAGATATTGTCTATCGATATACCAACAGGTGTAAATTCGAAGTTAATGCGAGCAAATCTAATATAGTCGTATTTAACAAACCTAAACATGACTCGCCAATTTCTCTTATCATTGGTGATACGTATATTTTTGAAACTGATCATGCAGTACACCTTGGTATAAGACAAGACGCATCACTTAAATTAACAAATCGAAT
Source organism: Serripes groenlandicus (assembly GCA_031761405.1). Taxonomy (NCBI): domain Eukaryota; kingdom Metazoa; phylum Mollusca; class Bivalvia; order Cardiida; family Cardiidae; genus Serripes; species Serripes groenlandicus. The sequence continues at coordinate 11,779,532 of JASEVX010000013.1, read as the reverse complement.
TAAAGAAAGGTGTCAAAAGGCGAAAAATGCATTTTTTGCACTTGCCGATATAGGTATGCGGTCTGATGCTTTAAACCCAATTACATCAATTAAACTATATAATAGCATAATTGTACCTACAGCATTATACGGGTGTGAGCTTTGGAATGAGATGTCACAGGCTGACACAAATACAGTGGACAAGGTACAACACTTTATTGTAAAGTCAATACAGGGTTTCAAAACCAGAACGAGATCAGATATGTGTGAATCCATGGTCGGCATACATCGTCTATCGTCAAGAATTGATATCAGAAAGTTGATGTTTCTGCACAAACTTCTCAGTCTTAAAAACGGATCGTTGAGTAAAAATGTATTCCTCAACAGATGCTTGTCATATATGCAAAACCCATCAAAAGTAAAAAAGGGCTTCATCCCTGACATAACGAACATACTAAGTAAGTACGGTCTTCTGCACATACTACATGCATACATTTATAATTCAGCTACGTTGCCGTCTAAATATAGTTGGAAATTGGCTGTTAAAAATGTCGTTAATGCATGTGAAACACAAAATTGGAGGTCGAGGATGAGTGCCGACCCGGATTTCATAATATTTCAACAGCTACAAACTTCAATGAGCACATGCTTACTTTATGATATGTATACCGAGTTAAGCCCAAAAGTTGTCAGAAGATTAGCCAAAGCATGGACAGCTATCCCGGGCGATACAAATCAGTATTGTAATTTGTGCTCGGAGTCCACGCCTGATGGCATTAAACATGCTCTCTGCGAATGTCCAGGATCGTTGCTTCCGAGATCACTGCTGTTACAGGATATAAGACTAAACATTAACACCGAACTCGCAGACGAATTAGGCTCCGACGCCCCGGATATATTCATGTTGAAAGTCCTGGGATCGGAACCTGATACGAACATTGATGCAGAAAACAAAGCTCTACTTTGCAAACGATGTTTAACTTATGCATACAGCTGTCTGAAAAATCTTATATAAGTTCTGTGTTCAGAAATGATATTATATGCTCATTAACGGCATAATTATATATAATAACATGTGTAAATATAGCTCCAGCACTATCCTTTCTTTTCATATTGTTTATTGTTAATATAGCAAAACTTTGTATGTTTATTTATTGATCTCCAATAGGAGGAATTAAAAGGAATAAATAAATAAATAAATAAATCCAAGTTACTATAACATTACTGCCGTGCGTTTACATTAAGTCATACAACACATACTAAATATGCTATTATAATCCAAGTTACTATAACATTACTGCCGTGTGTTTACATTAAGTCATACAATACATACTAAATATGCTATTATAATCCAAGTTACTACAACATTACTGCCGTGTGTTTACATTAAGTCATACAACACATACTAAATATGCTATTATAATCCAAGTTACTATAACATTACTGCCGTGTGTTTACATTAAGTCATACAACACATACTAAATATGCTATTATAATCCAAGTTACTATAACATTACTGCCATGCGTTTACATTAAGTCCTACAACACATACTAAATATGCTATTATAATCCAAGTTACTATAACATTACTGCCGTGTGTTTACATTAAGTCATACAACACATACTTAATATGCTATTATAATCCAAGTTACTATAACATTACTGCCGTGCGTTTACATTAAGTCATACAACACATACTAAATATGCTGTTATAATCCAAGTTACTATAACATTACTGCCGTGTGTTTACATTAAGTCCTACAACACATACTAAATATGCTATTATAATCCAAGTTACTATAACATTACTGCCGTGTGTTTACATTAAGTCCTACAACACATACTAAATATGCTATTATAATCCAAGTTACTATAACATTACTGCCGTGTGTTTACATTAAGTCACACAACACATACTAAATATGCTATTATAATCCAAGTTACTATAACATTACTGCCGTGTGTTTACATTAAGTCATACAACACATACTAAATATGCTATTATAATCCAAGTTACTATAACATTACTGCCGTGTGTTTACATTAAGTCATACAACACATACTAAATATGCTATTATAATCCAAGTTACTATAACATTACTGCCGTGTGTTTACATTAAGTCATACAACACATACTAAATATGCTATTATAGTCCAAGTTACTATAACATTACTGCCGTGTGTTTACATTAAGTCACACAACACATACTAAATATGCTATTATAATCCAAGTTACTATAACATTACTGCCGTGTGTTTACATTAAGTCATACAACACATACTTAATATGCTATTATAATCCAAGTTACTATAACATTACTGCCGCGTGTTTACATTAAGTCATACAACACATACTAAATATGCTATTATAATCCAAGTTACTATAACATTACTGCCGTGTGTTTACATTAAGTCATACAACACATACTAAATATGCTATTATAATCCAAGTTACTATAACATTACTGCCGTGTGTTTACATTAAGTCATACAACACATATTTAATATGCTATTATAATCCAAGTTACTATAACATTACTGCCGTGTGTTTACATTAAGTCATACAACACATACTAAATATGCTATTATGATCCAAGTTACTATAACATTACTGCCGTGTGTTTACATTAAGTCATACAACACATACTTAATATGCTATTATAATCCAAGTTACTATAACATTACTGCCGTGTGTTTACATTAAGTCATACAACACATATTTAATATGCTATTATAATCCAAGTTACTATAACATTACTGCCGTGTGTTGACATTAAGTCATACAACACATACTAAATATGCTATTATAATCCAAGTTACTATAACATTACTGCCGTGCGTTTACATTAAGTCATACAACACATACTAAATATGCTATTATAATCCAAGTTACTATAACATTACTGCCGTGTGTTTACATTAAGTCATACAACACATACTAAATATGCTTTTATAATCCAAGTTACTATAACATTACTGCCGTGTGTTTACATTAAGTCATACAATACATACTAAATATGCTATTATAATCCAAGTTACTATAACATTACTGCCGTGTGTTTACATTAAGTCATACAATACATACTAAATACGCTTTTATAATCCAAGTTACTATAACATTACTGCCGTGTGTTTACATTAAGTCACACAACACATACTAAATATGATATTATAATCCAAGTTACTATAACATTACTGCCGTGTGTTGACATTAAGACATACAACACATACTAAATATGCTATTATAATCCAAGTTACTATAACATTACTGCCGTGCGTTTACATTAAGTCATACAACACATACTAACTATGCTATTATAATCCAAGTTACTATAACATTACTGCCGTGTGTTTACATTAAGTCATACAACACATACTAAATATGCTATTTTCAACCATTTTCCTCGATGTAAGTTCTCCGAGATTTCACAATTTAACCTTTTCCAACATACAGACGTTTTCTGACGCCATAATTTCTCCCTTTGTCACAATGTTTTTAACTACATATACAATTTATACTTATACCTTTGGACATTAACCATATTTTTGGTGTAGTCTGCTGCATATTTGCTGTATGTCGGAAAGGGTTTAATTTTAAACATGTGTAACGTTTCTACTTAACCAAGGTAAAAAATCGTGTGTTATGACACTTAAAAGGTAATGATTACTGAGCATGAAGTTTAATTGACCATGGCCAAGTACAGTGTAAACACAACACATTCAGGGGTCTAGATAAGGGGAGTTTTGCATGTTCTCAAATCCTTATTTGACTTTCCAGTCCTATGTTGTGGGTACCCAGAAAAAAATCCTAAATGAGACGAGACATCATATATTTGGTTGGATAATAAGAAAGATATTTTGAGGAAAAGAGCTGTAAACCCCTTCTTATCTGAACTCGCGAATCAGTCCAATGCTCTCAAAAATATGTTGACATGGCACCTGTGTGAATGTTTTTGGCTCGCTTTAATTTAGCTCGACTCATGATGAAGTGGCCTTGATCAAGATACAATTCCCTGTCTGTTCACACAGGGATCACGATTAAATGGTTTGTCACCGTGGTATAACTGAAATAATGTTGAAAACTGCGTGAAGTCTCCAATGATATGGCTTTACGAAAGTTATCGTGTCTCTATTACTGAATGAGTTACGTGCTTCTACATGATCAAAACATATCATACACACAAACACATCAGCTTTAAATGTGCTGAACTGCAGAGAATAGATATTATAGTTAACGTTTTAAAACTGTTCAAAATTTGTGTTGAAATATTAGACTCTCGGATAGAATTAGAGTAATAATTTCACTTTCCAGTACAATAAAAATCTAAATATTGATCGTTTATGCTTCATTTGTACAGGGTAGACATACACAGTAAGTCAACTTGTGTACATTTTCCTGACTTTCAATTGACAGTTTTTCAACATTTACTGCAAAAATAGTTTTTAGCTACTTATTTCTTACTTTGTTGTAATTATTAGCAATATTTTCAGAAATTTCAACATTTCAAAAGTTTGATCCCCATCTGGAGTTCAGCACCGTACGATTATAACTTGAAAAATGGATTTAACGTTATATCAATTACGTAATATAGAAACAAGAAATCCAAAGTAATTTGATGTTAAAATATTGCAATTAGTTAAAAGAGTTAAAAGGGTATTTATGCACGCAACACCGTCTCAGCAAATTAAATCATAACATGGACATAAACGTATCACATGTGATATGAATAGGAGTTTCTTTAACCTTTTTCACATATAGACGCTTTCTGACGCATATTGAGCAGACGACATTTTGAAATAATTCTTGCAAAAGCTAAATTTTTCATAGAGAGCAATTTCTCCATATGCCACAATAATTTCAACTCAATTACAATTCAAATAATAAAACCATCATTCATAGAGATTTTCTATATTTTGAAATTGATAATGTCAAGTTTTAATGTATGTGGGAAAGGGATTATCAATCGGATTTTCCCGGAGATAATCCGTAACTTCCGAGTGACACTTATTCTCATCTGGCACCACAAAGCCAATTTGGACGAATCATCTTCTCAATGTCTTCACATCAATTCCTTCAAAACTTCAGACTTCTGGATTTCGTTACAACCAAAATAAAACTGTTTTAAAAAAATCACCTCAAAACCGTTTGGACGATTTTCAAATAATTTCAAGTAATGTTTCTTGGCTGACTCTCTACCAGATTCTATCAATCAGTGTTGATCGGTAAATCGCGGCCATCTTAAGCATAGTTGTGTCAAGAGTATTCCTTTGTTCACTGCGGCTGTCAACTTGGGTAGAGGAGCAGAACTGTTTAAGCCTTTCTCACCAGCAGATGCATTTTGAAGCAATAGCAGCAGACGACTTTTGAAAAACATTGTGGCCAAAGGTGAAATTGCTCATGATGAGCAACTTCCCGTTTGGCCACAATGTTTTCAACTTTATTTAACAATTAAGCAATCTTTTATGGAGATTTTTCATGTTTTTGTCACTACGTTTCCAAAGTCGTCTGCTGCAGATTTGTTGTATGTGGGAAAGAGTTAAATAAAGTTGGTAGAGACTTGACATCATGTCAGTATTTAAGGGGTGATGTTTATTTTAAAATTGAGTAAGTGGTTTAGGGAAGATGCCGTTTTAAATAGTGTGCTATTGTAAGGTCTGATATTAAACAGCTGCTCCGAACAATTTTCTGACATCTTTTAATTATTTTCCTTTGATTCATTGAGACTAGCGCCATTTTCTTACACGTATATCGCTCACCTGACACAAAAAAAGCCAAAATGCTAGTAACTCTAGCGGCCATATTGTGCAGTAGAGCAGAATGATTTAAATGAATTTGGTAGAGAGCCACTTGGGGAACATTTGTATGAAATTACTTGGACAGTGGGTTCGTGATTTAGGGGGAAATGTTGTGTAATGCTGCTCCAACACAGTCCCGCATTCCTTGCGATTGCCTGCGAGTAGCACTCGCCATAAATCGTTAGTATCGGGATATTCGTTAATGTTCTGAACCACTCGATTCCATTCGTTTATTGATGCGAACATTAGCATCATACTCCTAAAATTGGCAAGGAAGGCATATTCTTCACTTTTTCGCAACATACTTGTAAGTATTCGTAAGCCATTTTAAATCAGCGCAATGTATTTGTAGCGCTTGCAAGGCATTCGGAACATTCGTAAGAAATTTGAAAAAATTTGAGCCCCTCTTGACGCCTCTTGGCACGATTAACTTGACTCGACCTGTATTGTTCTGTACTGGAGAATGAGTGACGAAGAGACGAAGTTCCAATAGCAATCGATTTCGCAATCGCTTCATTCATAAAGGCTTCCTCACACATAGGCGAATTCATTAAACGCAGCCTGGTGAATAGGGTGAAGGTGTCAATTCTGGCGAATTTTGACCGAAATTGTTTGAAAATGTGTTACATAATTTGAAATATAACGAAAGGTAAACATAGGGGAACTATTTGTTGCGAATGATTTACGAAGTGTGACGAACGGTTACTGTTATTCACTAGAATGCGTTGGGTCGCGCAGACAATCTTTGTTCTTTCCGTTAGCGATTAGAAACGCAAACATGCGAACCGAATCGCAACTTTTCGCATGATTCCGAAGCCGTCCGAAACTTTCCGAAAGGGTATTTCCGAATCCGGCCGTTACCGGACGCTATACAAGACTGGTGAAAACCAGGTGTTCACAAGCACTCGCAACACTCGCATGGCCACTCGCAACACTCGCATGGCCACTCGCAACACTCGCATGGCCACTCGCAACACTCGCATGGCCACTCGCAACATTCGTTAGAAATTCTTATAACTTATTCGTATACATTCGCAATGATCGGCAGAAATTCGCAAGCACTCGCAGCCTTTCGTAAGAAAATCCCAAAGATTCGTAAAGGTTAAAATGTTCATTTTGTTTCCTGCACACTCGCGGCGAATGCATGATACAATCCCAAAGATTGACTAAGTACAGTTTAAAGGTTGAGATTGTTTAGCACACTCGGTTGTGTGATACAATCCTAAAGGTTGTCCCAATTTGTAACGGCTTTTAACTTTAGAATTCCGTAATGTATTAGTATAGGGTTTAAATTTAGGAAATGGATTTGGCACACCCTGTATTTTTTTTTTTTTTTCAGGAATGGAAGTCACAAGGATTCAACCTTTCAACGACAAGCAATGAAGCCAGTAAGATGTTCGATGCAACATTGGCTCAGGTTTGTTTTTGTTTTGTGTACATATGAGCTGCATCTAGCTTATGCACAGCTGGATTGGTTGATCCACATTACCTTGATATGATCCCATTACGGATAATTTACCATTTCCCGCATGCAGACTCTTTCTTACGTCTCTGCAGAAGACGACTTTTGAAAACAATGCGTCGAAAGGTTTTCCAATATGTTCTTTACTCTAGTTATTAATTAAACTCTCATTTACGGAGATTGTTCATCTATTGCCTATATGTTTTATGCAGACTTGCTTTTTATGGGGAAAGTGTTCATCAGTACTCATAAAGTTACAAACATTTAACCTTGAAACGGACACGCCACCCGATAACCGACCTTCGAAACTTCGCAACCAATGAATTGCCTTTTTTTAACTAAAACACTTTTGTTATCATATATTTATATCATATATTTAAAAGCGGCTTCGTGTTTTTCTAATCAAATAGTATTTTTTAAGCCATAACATGATGATTCCCGCGCCAATTGCTGGATCTTGCGGCAACTCTTGTTGTTGTTTATTTGCTTTGTTTTCTTATTCCTGGGTGTAAGTACCGCCTCAGTGGTGGCGTGGTAGAACGTCCGCCTCGGATGCGGGAGGTAATGGCTGCCCTCCTCGGCGTTCAGGGTTGAGGGGTTAGCATTACGACTGACAGGCTGGTGCTAGGAGAAATGGACCAGTAGTACTTGTAACTTACCCAGTAAACGGTGTGTTATAATTGAACAGTTGTTTTAAGCGGCGTAAGACACCAAGCAAGTACTGGGCGTAAGGCGTCCTTAAAGCAGCTCTTGGTTAGTGACATTGATTAAAGCGTCCGTCCTGCTAGTCGTAGTCAAGGGTATTTTCAGTACTTCAACAATAGTAATCTCCCAACGAAGGTTTGGGGAGATAGTATGACGACTGATGTATCTGTGTCGGAATACATGATATTGGTAGTACCTGTAAATTACGCAGATTACGCCGTGATAAAACTGTAATAGTGTTTGGTGTTTACGCCGCATTCAACAATTGTTCAGTTATATCACGTCGTTTCCTGGGTAAGTTACCTGTACTACCTGAACAGTTATCTTGACACCAGCTTGTCAGTCGTAATTTTAACCCCGCAACCCTAAGCGCAAAGAAGGCCAGCCATTACTATCGTTTTAAAAGTATTTGGCATGATACGGCTGGAGATCGAACTGCGTCTCAGTTCAGCGTTACGTCAAGTCATGTTTTCCTCTAAGCCTTTCCAACAATTCTGCAGCAGACGACATTAAACATATCGTGCCAAATATATTGCTTTCATTTTCAGATGGTCTCCAGTTACGACGATCCATCCATCGGAGGCATCGAGGGCACCGTGTCAAAAATGTTAGAGGCTGACCCGACATTCGGTAAGTCTCTTTTTTCTTTAACGTGATGGACTGTCTCACCATATTAATATTCTAAACGGATTAAGAACACCATTGTGTTCAGTATAGCAGTATGGTAACTAATGGTTTATAATGGTGAAACAACTGTTATTTGATTGGTGGATTGACTACCGTTTGCTACCATAACAATGTCCTTGAAGGCCGGGTAGGTTTTATATTGTCTTCTCAAAGGTCCGGATAAGGGCGGGTTTGCAGCTCTTTTCTCCACAATCTTTTTCTTGATTATTTTGAGTACCCACAGCATAGGGTTAGCAGATAACATAAGGATTCTAGAATAAGCTTGTATCTTATTAGCTCTACGTTAAAAAATACATGAATATTCGTAAGAATGTTATTAAAATGTGAGAATTCGCTTGACATATGAAACGATAAAGTGTTGCACAACTGGAGTGCAAATTGCTGATTAGTTATCGAAATTCAACTCTGCCTTTGATTAACCCTTTCCCACATACAACAATTCTGCAGCAGACGACTCTGAAAATATACCCGAAAATAATTGTAAACTCCCTTTAAATAAAAGTACAAGAGAAAGTTGATGCAACGCATCAATGTCGCCGGATATCCATAGTGAAGTTATGCATAACACTAACATTATAGTAGTTGAATAAACAGTTATCAACTGAAGGGCATATTGGAACATCAGGGGTGGGGTCAAGTGAAAATGTATCATAACTTGCATTGTTTTGTCAACGAAGTGAATGATAATTGAAGCCTTTCATTGTTTATGATCAATCTCCATTCCAAAGTAGGTTGACCATACACACAACCAACTAATTATTGATCATAAACAGTAATGGAAATGAGTTATCTTGCCAATCATTAGTCTTAGTATGTATACAGTGCTTTCATTAAGGAATAATTATAAGATTTGCGAATTCCACATACACTTTTCAAGCTGTTTGTCAGAATATTTGAATTTTATTATTTTTCAATAAAACCACAAAACAGACAATTTAGGATTTGCATGCAATAGCACGTCATTTTACCTTTCCTCTTTTAAAGTCAACAGTGGACACCTTTGCAGCAATCTACTTTTAAAACAATGAGATAAGGGTTAAATCGCTGAAGACATGAGTTTTCTCTTTTTCTCAAAATGATATTAGCTTAGCATCCTAATTATATCATACTTTAACAAATGTTGAAATGTAGTCCAATATTTATAAATTAGACCACCTTCGAAATATAATATCAACTAAACAGTTAAATTTCATTGAAATTGTTGTATAATTTAAACTTAATTTCGAACATAAACTTAGCCCTACAACATGTTAATTTATTTTAATTCTTTCCTTCCTTTTTTATAATGAAAACAACAAACTACTCATGTTTTAAAATTATATTATGATGAGCGCCCTTGTGTCAATGATGCATACTAATATGCAGATCGGAAGCAATATGCCTTTAGGGAATTAAATGACACATTTAAAATTGTCAAGGACGAAATAATTTTGTACGAAAGACCCGATTCTTTCTTTTTCGCAGAGGTGTCGTTCTTGAAACTCTCTTTATAGGCAGAGAGTGTTCGTTCAAAGTCATTTTTCCATTAAAACCAGTTTTATCTCGGTTTGTTCTTTTCTTCATTTGTTTCGAACCAAAGAAACATTTTAAATCACCTATAATTTACTATTTGTAAGTGAGTGTAAAAAGCGGCTCTCTGCAAAGGAGATTGATCTACGCAGTTGGTATTCGCGAGTCAGGCAGGTGCGCGTAAGTAAACACATTAGACTGCGACGTAAAGGTTTGTAGTTATCGACTTTTGATTACATGTAGTATATAGTGTAAAATAAACCTTACCAGTCTAGCTAATAGGGACTGTTTTGTCTTCGTAAATAAAACAAAAAAACATAAATGCGAGTCAAAATAAAGAAACTGAAAATACCTAAAACATCGGAATATTTATTTCATTTTAGATGTGTCATTACTTAGTGTTTTTAAACAAACACAATTGTAATATGTTCAAGACATTTAAATGTGTTTCTTTCTAATAATAATCCCCCCTCCCATGTGATTTCAGAAAACCTATTACAAATAGAAGTCGCGGGCTTCTGCCCGGCGACTAACAATATTTGAAGAGAATTGAAAACATGGTGACAAAAGGAGAAATTGATCGTTTTGAGCAATTTCTTTATTTGCCGCCATGTTTTCAAAAAGCCGTCTGTTGCAGAGGCGTCGGAAAGCGATTGTATGTGGGAAAGGGCTATTTTATTTAAAATAGTCAGCAAATTGCACACGCACGAACTTCCATATCTTGTGTTACCCTTTCCAACATAAGATAAAAATAACGAACAGTGGATAATTTTCTTTCACTTTTCCAAAACATTATTATTTTCCCCTCAACTATTTTAAAAGCATACAACATATCAAATACAGTAAAAAAGAATATTGTGGAAAAACAGTTTTTGACCAATTTCTCATTTAACCACATTGTGAAATCGTGCCCTCTATATGTGTCTGTATGGCGGTATTATTAACTCCATATAAAGTTGACCTTTCACATGCCATATTTAAATGAAACACAAATCATAGATGTGCATTTATGAATCTGGTATGTCAAAGGTCAGATTTCATCCATAAACTGGATATAAAGTTGACCTTTCACATGTCAGATTCAAATAAAACACAAATAGTAGAGATGTATATCTGAACCTGCCATGTCAAAGGTCAGATTTCATTCTTAAACTCGATATAAAGATGAACTTTCACATGCTAGATTCAAATAAAACATAAAAAGTACAGATGCATTTCTGACCCTTGAATGCCAAAGGTCAGATTATTTCTTATTTAAACTCGATATAAAGTTGATCTCTCTCATGCTAAATTCAAATAAAACACAAATAGCAGAGATGCATTTCTGACCTTTGAATGCCAAAGGTCAGATTTCATATTTAAACTCGATATAAAGCTGACCTTTCACATGCTAGATTCAAATAAAACACAAATAGTAGAGATGTATATCTGAACGTGCCATGTCAAAGTTCAGATTTCATTCTTAAACTCGATATAAAGATGACCTTTCACATGCTAGATTCAAATAAAACATAAATAGTAGAGATGCATTTCTGACCCTTGAATGCCAAAGGTCAGATTTCATATTTAAACTCGATATAAAAGCTGACCTTTCACATGCCAGATTAAATAAAACACAAATAGTAGAGGTGCATAGCTGAAACTGCCATGTCAAAGGTCAGATTTCATACTTAAACTCGATATAAAGATAAATGTTCATATGCTAGATTCAAATAAAACACAACTAGTAGAGATGCATTTCTGATCCTTGAATGTTAAAGGTCAGATTTCATATTTAAACTCGATATAAAGATGATCTCTCTCATGCTAGATTTAAATAAAACACAAATAGAAGAGTTGAATATTTGAACATGCAAAGTCAAAGGTCAGATTCCATTCTTAAACTCGATATCAGTTGACCTTGATCGATGTAAATCTAAAGGTCAGATTATTTAATTATGTTCAATGTAAATACGACCTTAAGTATACTAATTCAGAAATTTACCTTGATCTGACGTTGGGTGATTAAAATCAGTTGTATTTCTTATTTATTGTAGTCGCGGGCATTGCGCTAAAACTTGGACTGGCTGCTCAGTTTGCCGGTAAGAGAACGTACAATGATCCAGACATTGCGGAAGCAGCAAAGCAGATGATGGATCTAGCGGAGAAACCACACGTGACGACGTGGGAAAAAAATCACGCACAGGCGATACATCTTTATTTAAACGGGTACGTTGGAAGTTTTATAACATAATGTCTAATTGCAAAAAAATCATTCTATGTGGAAAAGCGTTTTATTAAACAGAATGAATAATTGTTTCTTTATTTATAGATAGTTTTTCTTACTTGGACACAGTAAGTTATCAACACTTGTGAACAAAGGGAAGCAACTCTGATAATATTGCTCTGGAATATCCTCTTTATGATACGTAACCCCAAAACTGTTGACTTCTTTTTTTTTGAAAACTTAAGAGCAATTTTCAGGTCACGTTGTAGGATTGTTTGGCAGTTTTGAGTAATAACTTCAATTTTATACAGGTTTTGGGGATTCTTGATTTGTAAGAAATGATGAACGATAGCACATTATGCTAAGGAAAATGCATAAATTCCGTCTGACCTTCGTCGGAAATGCCCTATGACTTGTTCCTGACGCTCATCTTATATTCAATCGACGTTTTCGTGTTAACTTATTTGAGCCATACCACACGAACACATTTGATATACATTGATATGCATTGATATACATTGATATGCATTGATATACATTGATATGCATTGATAAAATACATTCAGAAAATATTTGAGATGCTCATGTTTGTACATGTTGTTTATCATTTTTATCATATATTTGACCCTTCATTTCGAAGGCACGTTTAAGATAATTCGAACCATTTTAGACAAAGACAGCAAGCTGCGGATGTTTTAGAAGACGTACTCATTGACCACCCGTTGGATATGGGTGCCATCAAGTTCGCGTGCGGAATGTACGTCGAGAATGGGTTCTATCCACGCCTACGAGATTGCTGTGGGCGTGTATTTCCGCATTGGAAGGGGACCACGCCTTTTTATGGGTAATGTCTACGATTTATGCATTTGTATTCCTCAACCCGTGCCTGCCATTTGCGTCAGACATATACTAGTTTGATATACAGGTATTCGTATCTCAATTGTAATTTATTTAATTAAATCACACATTATGGGATATAAAAAAACACCTATGAAAATATGTAGGTCCTAATAATAAATCGTTGCACTATGCGTGAGGATCATTTCAATCCTTTCAATATTGAATTGATAAAATAGACTTGTCCAGCTTTGCATCTGGAAAATACCATAACAAACTCTATGCATATCAATATAAAGTTAAGTTGAACAAACTACAGTACAGAGCCAAACCAGTCCGCGCGGATGCGTCTGATGGCCTTGCTATATAGGTCTACTGGTAGCACAGGCTTCCGAAAACCTGTTCCAGCTGTTAACTGATTAACTGAAAATGATCTGTCTTTTTAAAAAACGTAGAAGCTGTGCTGTTTCCTGGTATGATTTTAGCACTTCCTTTTCATAAATATTTCAGTATCAAAAAAGACAAATGAATTTAGCCTAACTCGAGGGATCCCTCGAACACACTGATTACTCGAAGCAATAAATGGGTTTCTTACGACTTCGAGATATCGAGAGTCCTCTGTACATGTAATTTCAGAGATTTCCTGTCATGGTATGGTTTTGGTTTGGAAGAAACAAACTACTTTCATGAAGCTGAAAAGATGGCAACGAAGGTTACATAGTTATATTTCGTTTTAACATGTGGTGTTCCATTATATTGACACCGTATAAGCAATACAACAATTAAATTGAGTAAATGATGAAAATGGAAAGTATATAGCTCATAGAGTTCGAGAAGTTTCCGACGAACATTTCAGAGTTGTAGAAAGGATCCACGTGCAGATCTTAATCATCTTTTGTAACACATGCCAAATGTTTGTTTTTTCCTTAATTATTGTTACAATATTTTTTTTTTTAAAGTTATCCAACGTTTCCAACTTATCATTGTGATGACATAAAGTTTATACCGACGGACAATAAACTCATCATCAAAGACGCGCAATTCATACAAGACCTAATTATACTTAGATCATCAAACATATATCAGATACAATAAAAGATAATTATAATTATGATAATTATAATAAATTGTAATATATTCACAATGACTCGTAAGTCGTCATTTGGTTGCGCGTTATATAATTTTTTAAATAAGCATTTGTTGGTATAATATATAACAAATTCGATGTAGATAGTAGGTGTTGGACCAATATCACCTGTCTTGTCCGCCACGATAAAACTAAGCTGATGACATCGGCGTAAACCACAATCAACCAGCCCCTCCCACCCCCCCCCCCCCCACCCCCCCCCCCCCCCGCTCCCCAAAAAGAAAATAAATATAAAAAGTATCTATCTCACTAACCCGTAGCGCAAATTAAATATAAACCATTTCCCAACCGTAGATGCATTTTGATGCATCCGCAACCCACGACTTTTGAAAACATTCGGGCATGATGAGCAATTTCTCCTTCCGCCACGATATTTTAAACTCTATTCATTAATTGCGCTTTCAGTAACAAGGAAACTCCATATTTGTTTTCTTACACGCTTCCAAGTCGGTTGTTGCAAATTATATGTATGGGGGAGGAATAATTCACTATCGTTATATATTAACAGGCACTGCAGATAAACCCTAATGATGCTTGGGCGGTTCACTGTATCGCTCACGTCAGAGAGATGAATGGACAGTTTCAACAGGGTTCAGATTTTATGAAAGAAACAGAAAAGGATTGGAACGTAAGTGTTACCAACCTAGGCACATTTCCTAGCCTTATACTGGTTTGTTTACCGTTATATCGTGAATAAGTGAACTGTCACCGTGATATAACTGGCATAATGTTGAAAACGGTGTAAAACCCCATAATGAAATATATATTCGTGCGTAGTTTAACGTACCAATTGCCGTAACATTTACATGTTGATAAAAGCGTTTTCGCAAAGGCCAAGCTATATGTTCCAAACACTCGGCTCTAAATAGTGCACATGTTAGATCCTCCTGATATCATTGTCTCGTTAACGTTAGAAGGTCGTGTTGCAAAATTGACGTTAAGTTAAAAAAAAAAGGATTTTAAAACTTTTGTTCTATCTGATTTTGCTTGATGTTTTCTTGTCTAGTGTGTTTATTTAAATGATATTTAAAGGTTTAACCGTCTTAACCCACATTCACATATTTGCAGCAGCACTGTGGAGCAATTTCTCTTTGAGAGTGTATAGATGTTTTCAATGTCGTCTGCTGTAGATTTTCGTATGTGGGGTTAAGTTATTTTTTATTTTACAGGAGTCAATGCTGGACTGCCACAATTACTGGCACTGGGCCCTGTTTAAATATGAAGCCGGCGATTTTGAAACAGCTAGGGGTATACTAGACACTCAGGTATAATGGGGGAGTAATTAAAACTACATAGACCCTTTCCCACATGGATCAAATCTGCAGCAGACGACTGCAAATACTTCTCGTTTTACAATATGGTAAACAAATCAATATTATTTCAAAGCTGAAAACACATACATGAGTTTGTCCTCGATCGAGGGGTCACTTGAACACGTTGCTAAGTCGAAGTAATGTTTCGGTCCTTTTCGACTTGAATAGTTGGTGTTGTTCAGAACCGTTCTCCAGGACATGACCGGAAGTTTACAATATACTGTGCCGTATTGTACTGAACCGTGTTAGGACCAAAATTGGTGTTTGTTACGACCGGGGAGTAGGCCGTGTTGATAAAACGGTCTCAGTATCGGTCCTAATTAAGAAGGTCTTAAATCCGACCATATTGATAAAACGGAGTCCAGATGTTTTCAGTGTGAATGTTGGACTAGATAGCAAACAGGGTAGACCATGATGAGACTGTGCGTAGGCCCAGACTTTCTCGGGATCTTTGATGGTCGGTTATCGTATCATATGACTTGTTTTATCCTTACAGGTCCTCCCTTTGATGCGTAAATATAAATCCCCGTTTAGTGTAACCGATGTCTCTTCGTTGATGTACAGACTTGAGGCAGAAGGTGGGTATTTTTGTTTCTTATTTCTCCCCTGACATATTATGTTCTGACAGTTTAGACTACCCTACCCTTTCCCATATACGACAAATCCTGCAGCAGACGCCTTTGAAAAGTCATAAGTAAATGTATGGAAAATGTACAAATTATACACATACAGTAGTACAGAAGTAACAGAATATATAGACAAAATGGTCTGACCACAAGTTCTCTCAACTTAGACAAGGCCATTCCCTTTTATAATCGTTTGCATGTATGCAATTAAATTCCAGTTTGGTAACAAGTGTTGTACATTGATAACATGATATATGCTTTGACTAAATATAATAATAAAAATAATAAATGGGAAAATATCAGAAAATAAATAGAGTAAAGACGAAATGTTTATTCCGAAATGGTTGATTGTTGTGTTTGTGAAAACTAGGAATAAATAATGTGTCTCTTGAAAAAGGGTGCAAGAAAAAAAGAACACAAAACGTAGTCAGCTGGTACTCGAAAACTAGAGAAGGTCCAAAAGCAGACAGCCTTACTTATATAGACATGTAGCCGCAATATGAAATCGATTTAAATCACTCACTTAAACCTTTCTGTCTCTTTAATAAATGTAAGGACTGTTAAGAAAATAATAGTTATCCTCATAGTCGAGATTATACGAACCATATAAAAGTAGATTAACGTTAAGCGTGTGATACTCCTGGAGTGTTCGAAACAATTTTAACCTCTGTATATTAAAATGATTACACTTGAAAAAGGTAGTGTTCAACGTTCTCAATGTTGATTCCACAAGTACATAAGTCATTGTCTGGTATTTTGTTAATGTACACATGTGAATTAGGGTCACTGCAGTTATTTGGAAGTCTGGCGTGAATAACAGATAATCACATTCACGCATAAAGTAATATTAAGGTACAATTGAGACTGGGAATAATTGTAGAATTTTACACTTGAACAAGGAAAGATATTGAAGATTGTATTTCATCAGGTAAATCGTTCCATAGAGATACTGCAGATGGTATGAACGAATTTGCAAATAGTTCAGTCCATCCTGCAACTATATCAATGTCTAACGCATTTCGTAAAGGGTAGTTTGCTTTACATTTACGTAATATTTTAATCCTTTGCCACAATGTTTTCAAAGGTCGTCTGCTACAAATGTGTCAGCATGTGGGTAAGGGTAACCCATGCTAGTAAAAGTGTTTTGAACACTCATGGTGTATTTTAGCAGGAGATACAGTGCAAAGTGTTCATTGCATAGTGTCGATGTCATATAACAGCGCCGTGTGCTATATTTAGACTTACCGGACATAATCAAACGGGTTGATTTAAAATTGACAGAGGTTCGGTAATGATACATTTCTCTGCCTTTCCGTATATGTCGGGTAATAAGGTTGTTGATACAAGACAATATTTGATTACATAAAACAACACACCCACCATATTTGTTTAGCAAAGAAAGAGAATTAACAAGTACATAGAGAGACATGGATTTTTACAGAAAAAATACAAATATTTAACAACGTTTATATCGCACATTCAGGCAGAACTTGGTTATTTACGGAATGAAACATCGGGAGCGATGAAGGCACAATAGATTGTTTGAATACCACTATTCGAATTTTAACGAATGAGCCGTTTTTGCGCTTGGCCTTGCTCCCGAATGCAATTAAATATCACAATTCTGACACACGACCTATTTAGTTAGCTTACGACTTACTGGCTGGTGTTAGGATGAATAGACCAGTAGTACTGATAAATTTTCCTGGAAACGCCGTGATATAACTGAACTATTGTTGAAATCTGCGTAAAACACCAAAACAATCAATCAATAAATCAATTAATTGACTTCTAAGTTTCCCTGTAGGAGGTGGGATTGATGTTTTTAATTGACTTCTAGGTTTCCCCGTCGAAGGTTGGAATGATGTTGTTGACGTCTCTCTCAGTCACATGGAAGACTACGCGTGGTCCTACAGCGACATCAACGTGATGCTGGCATGTGCGGGTTCCAAACAGAAAATGGAAAGGGATAAAATCGTGGAGAATATCAAAGATGTTATCAGGTGTTATTTTGTTTCTGTTATAACTTCTCTTTGACCATGAGTCCGATGTTTAGCTCTCCTGAGAACAAAGTTTTGAAGATGAGCTATTGTGATTACTCAATGTCCGGCGTCCGGCCGTCCGTCGCACGTTGTCCGCCGTCCGTTTAAATATTCTTCTCTGAAACTACTAGTCCGATATCAAAGTTAGTTCACAGGAAGGTTCCCTAGATGGCCCTCATCAAAAATTGTACAAACAATTTAATTCCAATCAGAAATTGGCATCAGAAAAAGGAAAAACTGCAAACACTTTAAAATATTCTTGTCAAAAAGTATAGGCCTAATTTGAAAATTATTTAGCACAAATGTTCCTTGGGTGACCCTCTACCAAGATTGTTCAAATGTTTTCGATCCGTTGAAAAACATGGCCACCAGGGAGGCTGAGCTTGTTTTCCGTATAAATTTATAGTGAAAACTTGTAATATATTGTTTTCCATATATGTGTATTTTCTGAAAACTTAAAAAATATTCTCGTACAAAAATACTGAGCTGATTAGTAAATAATTTGGCATAAATATTCCTTGGGTAACTCTCTATGAAGAGTGTTGAAGTTATTACAATCAATTGATAAATATGACAAAAAGGGGACGATGCTTGGTTTTCTTTATATCGTTAGAACATTTCTATTAAATCAGATCAGGGAATTAGGACCATCATGGTATTCTTGTTTACTTGATTTATGCAAATGTGTTATATGTTTGTAGTATATTGGGTGTATTTCTCCTGGGTAATATACATATATCTGTTATTACATGTGTTTCAGTGGATTGTATCCTAAATAAGTCACTGTTTCAAATAGTGAAGTTATTTACTGATAATCTCACTTCTTGTGCTCACTCAGTACAAATATATTTCAATAATAACCCTATCCCTCATACAGACGCTTTCTGACGCGTCTGAGGCAGACGTTTATTGAAAACTATGTGGAGAAATGAGAAATTGTGTCTTTATGAGGGAGAGGGTTAATTCTAGTTCAGTCGAGCCGCGATAGCGACCGATGGGTCGTATGCTCGAGTCCGACTCCTCGGCCATTTGTACTGTGCAACCCTTTCCTACATACAAACGCTTTATGATGTCTCTACAGCAAATGACTTTATTTTTAGATATTGTGACCAAATGAGAAGTTATCCATAATGAGCAATTGCTACTTTTGTCTAAATGTCTTTTAACTTTATTCAAAAACGCGATTGTTTTTTTTTTCATTTATATAGAATGTCCATATGTTTGCCAATACGTTTTCAAAGACATCGTCTATAGAAAGATGTGTTGTGTGAGGGAAAGGGTTAACACAGTCATTGTTACCGGCCTTATTCGTCTTCCATCACGTGCAAAGGTACCTTATTGCCATGGAAGAATGTTGTATCAGAATAATTAGTGATAGACAGCCTGGAAATACTTTTTTTTTTATTGACTGTCTGTCGTGATATAACTAAAAAACTGTTGAAAACGCCGTTAAAAGAAATAATGATTAAGCTCCAACCAATTTACCAAAATAAATTTTAAAAGTTCAAACGGCCACGGCGGATTACTTAAGGAAAGAATGATTAAGCTCCAATCAATTAATGTTTGTAGTGCTGGAGACAAGGGTGACAATGTCCCTGTCTATAAGGAAGCCACGTTACCGGTGCTAGAGGCTATCCAAGCCTATGATGACGGTGACTATGACAGGGCTGTGGAGTGTTTAAAACCTGTACGCTACGAACTGTACAAGATTGGAGGAAGTAACGCACAGGTACGTGATATGCCGTAATATTCCCCGTTTCCCACATACAGACGCTTTATGACACCGCTGTAGCAGATGACATTTTAACTTTTCTCAATAATTGATATTTCATTTTAGAGTTTACATATGTTTGACTAAATGTTGTCAATATCCCCTGCTTCAGATTCCACTACATACGGATAAAAACGTCTGCCAAACATTGTATTCTACATGATAAGGGTAAATAAAAACACAATAATCATCATTCGAAATACACAATTTCTAAATAGCTCAATCATAATATGAGCCGTCCCGCGAGAAAACCAACAGTGTGGACTCTGCGTACAGTATCGATCCAGATCAGCCTAAGCACGCCGCGCTGGCGAATCCTGATAGACACGTTTCGTCTCCTGTGGATTTTCAGTTTCAGGAATCATTACTCTATACATCTATCCACATGATACGGAATGTGTCGGCCCGAATCAGTCTGCGCGGATTGCGCAGGCTGATCGCGGTCGATACATTACGCAGAGGCCATAATGTTGCTTTTCTCGCGGAACGGCTCAATTATGGGAATCCGTGTTTCTTGTTTTGTTCCATTCTACTAATCCAGAGCTCGAGATAAAGGTCGTTTTGCTTGTTCTAAAATAGTTATTCAGCCTCCTAACTATATGTTGTTCGTACTCAAAAGAATCGTCTCAATGAAATGGCTGCCTTTATCATAGGGTTTCGTTGGGAAATAAGAAAGCTAGCTGTATTACAATGTATTACAATGTATTTAGCTGTATTACAATGTATTACAATGCATTACAATGTATTACAATTACAATGTATTACAATGTATTACAATTTTTAACAATGTAGAACAAAGTTTAACAATGTAAAATAATTTATAACAATGTATAACAATGTATACAAATGTGACACATACATAAGACGGAAAACTGATCCTTTCGTATCTCTTAGCCTTACAGATAGGCGACACAGAATGTTGCATTTTTTTTATTTATAGTAACATTACAGTACCTTTTAATTTTCAGCGAGACCTGTTCAATGTCATCCTCATTCAGTCTGCTATTCTGAAATACGCAAAGTAAGTCAATTTTGAAAGTGCATACACATTTTGGCACACCTGCAGCAATGAAAAACATTGTGTAAAAAATTGAAAAGAGTTGAAAGGAGTTGAATAAAATGTTGCCAAACTTCTTTTAGTATTTATGCTTGCATTAATAGAGATGTTCAAATGTTGTGCCTGGATGTTTTCGAAGTGATCTACTGCAGATGTGCAGAAAGGACTAATACAATAGTTCTCTTTAATTGGGGGTATACAGACAATTATACCTCTTTAATAGGTAAAAATGCTGTTAATCATTGAACTTTTGAATTAAATCCCAAGTTAACTCTTTCCGACATGCAGACGCATTTCGACGGACGCATCCACAGTGCGATTTATCAAAACATTGTGACAAAAGGAGAACTTATTCATAATGAGAAATCTCTCCATTCGTCACAATATTACAGACGTTTTCAATAATAAAAAATGTAATTTCGTATTTAACAGATTTTACATGTTTTCCAATATCATTAAAATCAAAGCAGAATTCTTCGCTGTACGTATACAAGCGAGAGACGTTTTAGTTGTTATACATGAATGTGTCACAACAAATACTTTACTAGAAGAATTCGAGCCGTAGTGAAATGTATGTACACATAACACATGCCGATCCCGTGTAGATGAGTCGGAAGCGACGCCGGCTGTCAATCCAGGGGCTGTGACTTCGAACCCCAGCTAGGCCGAAATTCTTTTCGACGTTTGAAAATAGTCTCCGTGACAAGCGTCGTTCGTCTACCACCAATGGGCTAACAGTCCATGTATGAAAGCAGGCAGATGCTTTGACATAATGTTGTGTGCAGTACTGGTGTGATACAGACAAGAAACACGTGAGCAAGTAAACGGGCCACAGTGATAAATATATTGAAACAGCATTTATCGAATAAAGTTTAAAAGATTTTGGCGTGAGGAGAAATTGCTCATTATGCTCATTATGAGCAATTCAATCTTTTGCCAAACTGTTTTCAAAAGTCGTCTGCAGCTGAGGCTACGTCAGTATGTGGGAAAGGGTTGATATTCTTCTATGCACATGTATATGTTTTGAACAACGTACACACATTTCATATTGATGGCATTTAGCACATGGTCAGATATCGTAATATTTTACCAAATGAGTCTGATAGTATTTATTTTTAAATTCAGTCACCTGATTGCAGAACGCCAGAGCCTGAAGGGAGAGACGCCATTGATGCAAAAGATGCTTCAAAAACTCGTGGTTGAGCACTGAACGTTCACAGAATGTAAAACATAGTGGGAACAGCAACAATTGATTTATATTCTGCCACGAATGAACATATATCTTCTTCTAACATCCTAACAAACATTTACTTGTTGGTTCAGGCTTTAAAGGCATGCTGATCTTTTGTAGAAACGTCGCTTATCATTTGGCATATTTCTAAACAAAGGCGTCTGATTAATTTAATATGTGAAACGTGTTGGTTAAAAGGTTGATTACGACAATCGATCTCTTTATCTATAAAAAACTAAGACTTATTTATAAATAGAGGAAAATACTAGCTGTGTTAATTTAGTACCATTAGAGTTATTGTCCTAGCAAGTTGACACCCATGGGGTCATGTCTCCGTCGTATTTCAGTTTCTATCGTTCCGTCATGCTGTGATATATAAACACATGAGTTCATCAGATGATTCGAACCTGAGACCTTTGGCACGCGAGATCGACGCTTTAGAACACTTCATTATTGTCTTCCACACGGATGATGGGACGTGGACTTATGCTTACGACTGGTGCTATATAACTGAAATAATGTCGTAGGCGTGAAACACAATTCAAACAAAATATATTCCATAAATTAAGAGGGTCATGGTGGCGTTCATCTGGGTACTATGGCTCAGTATCATAAGGTTTTCATAATTAATGGGCTTACAATTGGAGCTTCTAGATAATCCACAATATTGTTCTTAAATTCGCTCTAGTGACCTTGTCTTTGAATTGATATAGCCAAAATGGACCTTAGTCTTGATATCAACAAGTCAAACATTCTGACTAAGTTTCAACATGCTCGGCTAAAAATCCGGCTTAAAAACTGTCCACAAGCTTTTACTTTAATTTTGTCTTGTGACCTAGTGTTTATTGACCCAATTTTGAACTTGACCTAGTGATTAGGTTTTTGACCTGCCATGAACCATACTCAAACTTGATCTAGATATATCATCAATGTAAACGAACTGACTATGTTTCATGAATATTGGATGTGAACAGTTGCTTTCTAAAGTGCTAACAAGCAAATTGTTGACGAAGGAAGTAAGGCGATCACAATTACTCGCCTTGAACACTTCGTGTCTTTTCCATTCATACGGATTATGCACATTTATGCTGTTGTTGTTGTTGTTGTTGTTGTTGTTGTTGTTATTATTGTTAATCAGTTAAACATGTACATTTACTAATGTTTTTTAATATAAATAAATATAAAATATATGGCGTAAACGAAAGTCGCCAAGAATTGATATAAAGGAACGCACTTGTTCAACTCTTATCCTAAAGCAGAAGATGCATTTTCAGATTAAAATTGCTGACTCCATTTGTGTTCAAATGAGATATGACAATGTTCATTTCTTTAAACAGGGTCAGAGGTTAAGGTCAATGTGAGCCATTTCAATACGCGACACACCGTCTTCCCAAGCTGCGTGTGAATGCCTAATTTGGTAACTGTGACATGGTACAGGAGATATTGCCCGGAAAAGGTTGATCAAGACTTTTCTTTAAATGTGGTTAGAGGCCAAGGTCGAGTGACCTAATTGTAATTAGCGACACATTCTCTTTCCAAGATGCCCATTCAGACCAAATTTGGTGACAAAAAATAATATTTAATAATGCTTCGGCAATTAACGATAAATACCTAAATGCCTATAATATACATGACATGTAAAGTAACTCATGACGGGTCTAGTTGCCAGAAATTGGGACCAAGTGAAGATCGTGTGTAGGTCCTCTGCAGCAGAAGCTTTAGCAGTGGTCTGAATCAGTGATGATGACATATAGCTATCGAAGCAGCTTATATATACATGTACATACCTTATACCTATATTATCATATGTGGTCTAAATCAGTGATAATGAGCTATCGAAGCAGCTTATACATATATATACCTTAGGCCAATATCACCATATGATCCCGTCCATGCGGAAAGGTACAAGTGGAAATTTCTAAACAGTGTATGTTTAGGTGTACATATGCTCTGTATTACAAGAACCTTCACAAGTTGTCATGCTGCTGATCTTGATCAGACTGAAACTAGAAAATGTGTACCTTTTCCTATGTGTGGGTGCATATATTTTTGTATACACCTATCCTAGTTAAAATGTTGAATAGATGGAGTGGAATCCCTTAGATGAAAGGTGAGAAAGAGAGAGACAGCAGACAGTAGTGATTTGCCATTGGAGTATATCGGTTGATTAGTAAGAAGGTGTGAAACCTGTATTAGGAATAATTTGATTTACTCTTTATACAAAACCATGAAAATTTGAGACGAACTGTGAGTATGTATGAGAAGAGGAATGTGTTGCCTACCGTCAAATGCAAGGAAATGAGGATAAATCTAGGGCTAAACGTGTGTGTCACGTGAATGATGGCGAATTCGCAACTGCGGTTAACAGTCAAGCTAGCGTACTATTCTGGTTTCACAGGTCTCACACCTCTATGGTTACTCCTGAAGCACCAATATAATTCAATGTATCAAGGGTCATGTACATGATACTGACAGATGGGTTTCTTTATACTCCAGCTATCTGACTGTGTCTCACGGGCAATCATCATGATACTGACAGGTGTGTTTCTTTATACACCAGTTATATGACTCTGTCTCACGGGCAATCATCATGATACTGACAGGCTGTTGTTATGTTCTTTCATGTCACTTTACACAATTATTCAGTCATATAACTGTGTCTCAAAGGACATGTACATGCTACTGACAGTTCGGTTTCTTTATACAGCAGTTATATGACTGTGTCTCACGGGCAATCATCATGATACTGACAGGCTGTTGTTATGTTCTTTTATGCCACTTTCCACAATTTTTCAGTCATATAACTGTGTCTCAAAGCCCATGTACATGCTATTGACATGTGTGTTTTCAATTGTGTTTTATGCAACTTTCAACCATACTCTCGGGTGTTTTGTTTTTATTTTATAACGTTGTTTCATGACACTTTCCACAATTATTCAGTCATATCACTGTGTTTCAAGGGCCATGTACATGCTATACACAGGATAGTCTGTTTGTTTTTAATTGTGTGTTATGCCACTCTCCACAATATTCCAAGTTGGTTTGTTGATTTTCAATGTTGTTTCGTGTCACTTTCCACAATTATTCAGTCATATAACTGTGTCTCAAAGCCCAATTATTCAGTCATTTCTTCGCTTTGTCTCAAGTGCTATGGACATGACACTGACAGGTCTGTTTGTATGTTTCATTATTGTGGATTGTGTTTAAATGCAACTTTGTCTCAGTCTGTGATAATTGTAATTTCAATAACATATCAGTCTTGAATAAGTGTTGTTCATGTCTAGCATCAAACTGTGATCATTGTTGTGTTTTGTTAAACATCAGTCTGTGATCATCGTTTTTGTTTTTAAACAGCAGACTATGCTGAAGCACCATGCTGAAGCACCATGCTGAAGCACCATGCTGTTAAAACTCGTCTGCCGCAGAGGCTTCAGAAAGCGTAGGAAAGGGGTAGAAGTATGTAACCATGGAAACTCAGACCTTCATACAACTGAGGATGAAACACAAATTGAAATTCACACAGAAGATGAAATATTTTATACCATTTGCACTGTTATTGTAAATATAAACATTGAGCCCACTGTGATAAGAAAAAAAGTGGTTCAGTGATAGAGCTTTGACCTCTCCTACCAAAGGTCCCACGTTTGATTCAAATCACGAGCGGCTTTTGCCTTTAGGATTTTTCCACACAAACGGCGCGAGTAATGGTTAAGACACCGATCCTCATTAATATAAGCCGAAAGCTTGTTTCGCAATCGATGTAAATAAATACGCTTTAAGTCTAAACTAAAGTATTTATTAAGTGTATATGAGTTTAAAAGCTGAAAACACAAAAGTGAATTTAGCATACATCGAAGGGTCACTTGAACACGTCGCTAAGTCGAAGTTATTTATCGGTCCTTTTTTACTTGAATATTCGGTGCTGTACTGAACCATTCTTAAGACTTTAAAAACGGTAGTAATGGATGCCTTCTTTGGCGCTAAGGGTAATGGGGTTAGCTTTACGACTGACTGGTTATTTATCGGTCCTTTGCTATAACTGAAACATTGTTTAAAGCAGCGTAAAGCACCACACAATTAATAAATCAACCAGAACCGTTCTCTAGATCTGTTCAGGGTGAATGTTTGACCAGAACCGTGTGATGATCGGTTATCGTGTCACGTCATTCGTTTCATTCCTACAGGCCCTGCCTCTGATGCAAATTTATGTAAAAGGGAAGTAATTCAGATCGGCTTAAAGGGCTTAAAGGGCAGACAATTTTTCCAGGGGATTTCAGATGAATATGTAAGAGTGAATTCGTCTTCCATTGGACAATAATGATTTTGCTGAAAGTTGAAAGTGTTTTTTGAAAACTATATTAATCTGTGAGTGATTTGTAACCAAAAAATCCCAAAGTCAGGACCCGCTCATCACGGGACTCGAACCGTATCAAAGGTCCCTGGTTCGAGTCCCGTGATGAGCGGGTCCTGACTTTGGGATTTTTCCACAAAAACGGTGCGAGTACTGGTGAAGTCTCCAGGAAGCAGACATCGCCCAAGGCTTGTTTCGCAATCGATGTAAAATAAATAGGTTTAAACTAAACCAAACCCTGGTTTTCTTTTGACTATATTGACACCTTTAGAGGCATATTTAGAACATTTAAAGTGAAAGTCAATGCGGGATAAGGGTGACCTATCTTATGACGTCATAGCTAAACACAGAATTTTGGTGCTGTTATGGTAGATACAAGAATTGACTCTGATTTAATACAGGTTTCTGGCTTATTTTTAATGCTGGGAAAGAACCCTCACACGTAATGCTATAATGGTCGCCTATGTAAAATGAATTGCTTCCCTTTGACCTAAATATAAATTCCCGTTTAGTATAACCGATGTCGTTTCGTTGATGTACAGACCGGTATTTTTGTTTCCAAGTTCTCCAATGACATATTATGTCCTGACAGTTTATACTATCTAACCCTTTCCCATACGACATAATCCTGCAACAGACGCCTTTGAAAACTTCTAGGTAAATGTATGGAAATCTCTTTACATTTACGTAAGATTTTAATCCGTTGCCACAACGTTTTCAAAGATCGTCTGCTATGAACGTGGGTAAGGGTAACAACCCATGCTTGTAAAAGTCTTTTGAACACTCATGGTGTAATTTAAGGAGCTACAATGCAAAGTGTTCCTTTCATAGTGTCGATGTCATATAACAGCGGACTTTTAGATTTTTTCTTACTGGACAAAACAAAACGGGTTGATTTGAAATTGTTTGAATCTTCATGCTATCACGCTTAACATCTAAGCAGAGGTTCAGCCAGGAAACATGTATCTGCCTTTCCGGATATGTCGGGTAATACGGTTGTTGGTACAATACAAAACAATAAAATATTTGTTATTGAATAAAACAACAAACAATTTGTTTATAGCAAAGAAAGAAAATTAACAGGCACTTACGGAGACATGGATTTTTCAAGAAGAATTTACAAATATTTAAGTTAACAACGTAGGATTATCACAACACTGACACACGTGTTTGTCGTTGACCTATTTAAACAACTATTTAGCCAGGTATATATCACGGGCCCGATAGTGACAAATTATTTTTGAAATCGTTTAGAAATTTATGAATGTGATAAGGGAAATTAGGAAAACGCCAGGGCCGAATAGTTTGGAATCGAGCATACCGGGTTCAATTTCAGATCACAGCAATCTTGCTTGAGTGCCCGTTGATAAGGCACATTTCTAAGCCTATTTCTGATTTTTTTCCCCCCAAGGATTATTGATTGATTGATTGTTTGGTGTTTTAGCCCGCCGCTTTGAACACTTTGTCGGTTATATCACGGCTTGTCCTGGATAAGTTACCAGTTCTACTGGTCCATTTATCCCGAAACCAGTCAGTCAGTCGTTATTCTAACACCTTAACCCTGAGCGGCGCAATGGTCATGAATAAGTTATTTCGCCGTGATATAAATGATATGATGTTGAAAAAAGTCGTAAAAGCCAAATTGAACAATAAACTGTGATATCCGAGCTCTATATAACGGGCGTGATATAATAGCTTTGATTGACTTCTTCTACCTACCGCCTTGGTGGTGTAACATGTAACGGGTACGAGATGTCTTGGATTCGATCCCCGGCCGGGTCATTCATACCAAATACTTTAAAATGGTAGTAGTGGCTGCCCTCCTGGGTGCTCAGGGTTGCGGGGTTAGCATTACGACTTACTGGCTGGTGTCAGGACAAATAGACCAGTAGTACTGGTAGCCTTCCCGGGAAACGCCGTGATATAACTGAAATATTGTTGAAATATGCGTAAAACACCAAACAATCAATCAATAAATCAATTAATTGACTTCTAGGTTTCCCCGTCGAAGGTTGGAAAAATGTTTTTGATTGACTTCTAAGTTTCCACGTTGAAGGTTGGAACGATGTTTTTGATTGACTTCTAGGTTTCCCCGTCGAAGGTTGGAATTATGTTTTTGACGTCTCTCACAGTCACATGTAAGACTACGCGTGGTGCTATACCGACAATAATGTGATGCTGGCATGTGCGGGCTCCAAACATAAAATGGAAATGGATAAATTCGTAAAAAAACTAAAAATATATCAAAGATGTTATCAGGTGTGCGGTTTTTTCTGGTATAACTTTTTGCTTTGACCATGAGTCCGCTTTTTGACTTTGTTTATGCAAATGAGTTATATGTTTGTGGTATTATTAATATACTGTTCTTATACTTAATAACGTTCTAATATTTATTTAGTTTCTTATTTTATTTAGTAATAGGAGGGAAATAAGTGATTTCGCCAAAATATCATATCTAAATAAATGCTGGACAAATGGTCCAGTTCAAAACGTCCTTGACTAAACGTCCGTTCACCGGGAATATCACATATGTTTTCCTCCCGCATAAAACTCAATAATCCCATAAACACATACACATATAGTGATAAAGATATGTTTACAGTTATGAAAAAGAAGATCATAGAACATATAATGATGATTCTGTATATATTTCTTATTGTAAAAAGTCCATTTATTTAAATTTGATAATGATGAATTTATGTTTCTGTTATTATCCAGTATCAAATAACTCAATCATCACACTCATCACATACAATATCATTATGATGGATTTGCATTTTTATTTAAAAAAATGTTGTATTCACAGTTCAAATCAAAATCACGTGATTGAGCGGTGCTCTGCAAAACCCTATTTTATCCTAATATGTATACTAGATCTGGGTCTACACTGGTCGCGAATGTTTTACGGTTGGTATTCGCAAATCCCCCTATCAATTACACTATATGAACAAACATAGATAATGATGACACTGCTTTTCTTATTGCATTGGCAATGATATTTTAATAACAATTAGTGGTATATCAGTATTTCAGATGACTTTGGTGAAAAAAATTAAACGGATTTCTCGTTCGACGCTGCAATAGAAAGATTATGGTCGCGTTTCGAATTAAAACATTTTAATAAAACTTACTAGATATGACAATTGGCCATAAATACCATTGGTGCTTTTGATTGCGAAAAATGTCCTATAAAAAGAGTCTTATCACTGGGTCTGTACGCCAGACAAAACGGATCGACCGTTCCCTCCATAGATGTTAAAATAATATTCTGCTTGGTACCGTCACTATTCACCACGTGTAGATTGTGAGAGCATCGTCCACACACCATGACGTTGTCATACGCGTCAAACAATAAACCACGACTATATCTAAGCTGACTGTCGGAATATGTATACAGTGTAGTTCCAGTGCTGTCAATACACTGTACGTCATGATCTGTACTAACAACGATTCTGTCACCGGCACTGTTGACAGCTATGTAGTAAGGATAACCCTGACTAACGTTAAACGTGTTCACGGTGTCACCAGTCATTGTCAGCACCTTAATATTCCCCCCGTGTCCTTTATCATGACAAGTGACGTATATTTTATTAATTTTATAGTCAACACCCCAACACTTCATTCCGACTTGAATGATGTTACCCTTCACAATGGCACCGGAAACATTCAATACTTGAAGGCAATTTTCATTTCTTTGAGACACAATGACCTGGTTCTCTGATACAACCGCCACATCCCAAACACGGTCAATTTTCATCTCGAATTCCATTGTGAAATCTTGTGAAAACACTTTGACCGAATGACCATTATTACCTTCACAAACGACTAATCGCCCGTCAGGCATGAACGCACATCCCGTGACACACGTAATCGAACCAAATGTAATGTCTCTTCTTGTCACAGACGCTATTTGCTGGAAACAGATTCGAGAATCATCCGACGATATTGGATCATCTATTTTGAATGAACCAATTGAGGTTATATCGGACATTAAGGTGGCGAGTTGATCGGACTTGTGAAATTCTAACTTGCTTGGTTGTATTTCCTTCAGTATATCGTCTGTTGCTTCTTTCCCTTCGTCTAATTTGTGTTTCTCTTTCGTCATAAAAACAAACATAGCATCTGCATTTGCATTCCCAAGACATTCAAATGAATTCATAATTGCTTGTATCTCTTCGCTCAGTTCGTCTGATAGATTAATATCATGTTCGGCATCAGCCATCAGTTTCTTTTCTATTTCGGAAATAGTGTCTTCCATATCTTTCGCTAATTTCTCAATCCATTTAATGACTTCCAATTTCAATTCAATAACTTCCTGTGAAGATTTTCTGCAACTTATTTCTATCTGTATTTTATCGTTTTCCCTTGAATCCTTTATTTCTTTCATATCTGACGATAAGGATCTGTTTTTTTCTAAAAATAACGCAATGTCCTTCTGTGTCTGTGCTTGTTGCGCAATTTCCTTCATCGCCTTAACTTCACATCGTCTGTGTTTTGTTCTATTGCACCGGTCGCATATGACTGCATCATGACTTAAACAGAACATTGTTAAGTTTTCTGTTTCATGGTGTGTGCATTTCATGACGGAAGCGATCAGTGCATTCTGTTTAATTGACCTCCTCTTCAACATGTCGAATGGTTTCAGCTCGTGATCCCGTGTAGCTCTTAAACCTCGATGGACGTCTTCACACGCATCGCATAGATATTCTGAACAGACTTTACAGAATGTCCCTGCTTGTGTGTTTACTCCTAAGAACTTACAAGGATCACACATCCTTGTGGGGTCTTCGTCGGACATATTTGTGTTTCTAGTAATAGCTTCAGCCATTGTTTGTTGAGTCTGTAATACAATTGAACAACTCTTGTTTAATTACAACAATTACAATCAATTTAAAAGTTTAATAAAGTACACGCGTCAAATATACCTACTATATGTTTTCGTTGTGATAATACATCTAGATTACTTTAAGTAGTATTATAGTTTCATTTCAATAATGCAGTTGTTTATATCATTGATGATGGTATGATGATGTTGGTAGTTTAATTGATGATGTTATAATGATGCTGTTGGTGTAATTGATAATGATATGATGATGTTGGTGGTTTAATTGATGATGTTATAATGATGCTGTTAGTGTCATTGATAAGGATATGATGATGTTGGTGTCATTGATGATTTTATAATGATGTTGTTGATATCATTGATGATGATATGATGATGTTGGTGGTCTAATTGATGATGATATGATGATGCTAGTGTCATTGATAATGATATGATTACGTTGGTGTCATTGATGATGTTATAATGATGCTGTTGCTATCATTGATGATGATATGATGATGTTGGTGGTGTAATTGATGATGATATGATGACGCTGGTGGTGTAATTGATGAATCGATCTAGCGATTCCCCGTAATTTATACACTTACAGCTTTATACGTAAATATATTCATAATCAAGATTCGGTCATCCGTATACATTAAAAATAATATATGTATTTAATGTTTCGACTTATCGCGATCTACCCGCAGTATATATGCGTATACATGTACCTATGTATGTAAATATGTATGTGCTGTACACAGTTAATATGAAACTGACATCATATGTCTTATTAATCATTATCATTCATTTTGAAAAAATGTACAACATAAACGTTCAAACATACCTGTTAAACAATTATTCCTCTTAAATAATCGGTCGCAATACCCCAACAAACATTTAAGTTAAGCATTTCGTGTCCTTGGTAAAAATGTTAAACTTCCGCATGTTAATAGGTCAGCTAACACTTAATATACCTGCGAAATAAGGTATTAGTAAAAATCCTGCCGTTCCCTTTAAATGAGTTTGTGTCTTTAGCTGTTTGAATTTAAGGTGGCATTACACAGTTGAAAGCTGATTTTCTGTTTCCTGGGAAACCCCAACTTTTATTCTCTCAATATTTCGCATAATATCCATACTGGTCAGATAAAAAGAGGTTTCCTGTATCAAGGAGTGCCATAATTATAAGAAAATGACTGGAAGTCACACTCTCAGTCCATATTATGGAAAGAAGTGGCCACAAAAGTGGTCTGAAACAGGGTGAAAAAAGTAGGACAGAAAGATCAATTTGACCCTTTATTCCAAAAATCACCCAACAAAAACGCAGGGGGTTAGTCTAAAATTGAAAGGCTGCTAAGACTCTCAAAACGATAGGCAATCTGTGGACGCAGTCAGAAACATCACGTTACCAGCTCCTTTTCAAGCAATTTTGGACGCGAAAGCTGGTATTCAAATTTACCTCTAAATTCACGCCTCGTTCTGCAACCAGTGTTGTCAAAGCGGAAGGAGAAGTGGGTTCAACTGAAAAATTCAATCCCATGACTAGAGCTTAATTTTCACATTTATAAACATCAAAATCAACTAATTACCAAAAAATGTACCCAAAACTTAATATATGTTATTATTTCTATTTTTGACCCTGGCCAAAATCCGAATATCCTGAAAGCATGTGTAATGTGTCACCTAATGTGTAAACTTGAGTTTATAAGCTATGTACGAGTATATGTATATAAGATGCAGAGAACCTGTTTGAATAAGCTATGTTGTAAGACTGATGCTTATAGCGTACATAGAAGTTAAGGATAGGAGGGAGAAATCGGGCCAAGTTCTGTCGAGTTCATAGATAAGGGTACGCATTTCACTAGAAGACAAACATCTCATGGGCTTTATTTGATTAATATAAATATTAAATCTGATGGATAAATATTTTGATTTATATATTTGTGTATTTGTTCAATGTTTGTGTGACGTTTTTTTTTATACTTTGACATGTATTAATCATCGACAATATTTAAAAACCGAGTCGGGATTCGGACATATGACCTCTGGACTGATATACCTCGTGGTTGAGAGCTGAGTTTTGGCCTCCAAACTCATTTGTTTTAAAGACGCACCACTTCATGATGTTTTTTGATAATTAAAAACACGATGGATGCATATTTCCAATGATATATGTCTATGAATTAATGCATACACGAACTAATGAACGGACAAATGGACGGACGGACGATTGAACGATCCTATGGATGTATCCATTGAGGTTTTACTGATGGTTTTAAGAAGCATCTATACCTGTCATTAATAAGTAATGAATATTCTAATATTCATGATGAGAAATGTTTGAGTAGTTTCCTAAGTATACGTATACATTTATATAATGCGTGAAGAAATCAATACTTCCATTGGATAAAAGGCAGTGATCTAATATTTCAATCTTTACCCCATTATCTAACATAGACATTCATAACCGATATAAACCTCTCATATGTGCTATATGTTATTTTGTGAACATCAATTGACATCTGACATATGAATATAACAAACTGGACCGACATATTCAGGAAATACGTTGATTAAATTGATGACGTGAAAAAAGTATGGAACATGTCGTGTGAGAATGACAAAATCGTTCGTGTTGAACATTTGTTTCGTTGTATCAAGGAAATGGTTGAAACACGTTATCTCAGGTCGTAAATAAAATGGGCTTTAACCCTTTCCCTCATGTACACGCATCGGTTATGCATCTGCAGTAGACAATTTTGGGAACATTCTAGCAAATGGAGAAATTTCTTATATTGAACATTTTCCACCTTTGCACTTATATGCTTGTTTTCATCTCTTTTCAATAACAAATTTCAAATTTTAAGAGGTTTTCTATACGTTTACGTGGATGACATCTGTTGAGTTATTTTTCTACTTTACGGTTTTCGGTATCTCTGTTTACTTTGCGGCCATAGAGGTTTCACCGTAATCGTAACCGTATTACAGTAGACTCTCGATAACTCGACTTCGCAGTGGATCCGTAAATTACTTCGAGTTATCCACGTGTTAATGCTTAAAGGAATACGCTCGGCTGAAAAAAACTCGCTTTGAATTGAAAAATATTGACTTAATGAACATTTATTTACTATGCATTTCATTAACATACAACTAATAATGAAGATATTACTATTTAAAGATGACTATTTGTGCTGATCGGTGCGCAGCATGAGCGCGGCCATTGTTTACATATCGCAATGTCTCGAGACTTTCTGAAAAGAATCGTGACGTATTTTACCCACTATGTCCCAAACAAAGCATACAAGTAGAGTTAGCTAATAAACGAATGCGGTACTATAAAGGGAATACAAAATAAACCTTTTCGTAAGAAAATTACCCCCGGAAGTTTACAAACCTAAACTTCAATTATTCAAAATGAAATTCCAAGCATTACATTATATTATTACTAGCTCTATATAAAGTTTTATAGTAAATAGTATCCAACCATAGTAGGTGGATAGAAAACACGAACTTTACTCGTGTAATATATATCAGCCAATTAAATATATGTGTGTTAACATTTATTTATACAATAATTTCATTCATTTATATATTTGACAGTTGTTTGTTATGATTTCAAAGCTCGTTAGACATAATAAACCGTCGTTTTTGTAGAAACAATCAAATTTCCGGTAGTGGTCGGACGCTACTGTAATAGGATCTGTCGGCGAGTCTTTTGAGCAGACATAATTCGATCCTTTCCCTACATACTCTGAAGTTGACGGTGAAGAGATTTTCCATAGTATTCATCTGCTGCAGATTTGGTGTATGTTGAAAAGGGAGAATTGAAATTGTTAATTTTGACAAAATTTCCAAAAGGATTTTTGTTGTAAATTTTTTTATACATGTATTATATATTGAAGAATTTTTTTCAAACCTGCTTAAATATCCCTTTTAATTCCAAATGAAATCGTCCAATTTCTAAAATCGTTACTTGTTTTTAGTTGAATGTATTTTACAACAATTCATTACCTCCAAATACAAGACACGGGAAAGTTTATGAAGAATGAGTACAGCATAGCTTTGGAGGTTTTACACAAATGAGCCACGTCACACACAACTCGCAATTCGGAGGTCATATTGTGAATTGCAAATAAGATCAAATTGCATATTTGTATGGTCGTTTTTTTGTTAGGATGCGTCTGCAGAGGCTTACTGTACCGCTCAAAAGCAAAAAAAATATTCGGCCATGCCTATCAAGACTTTCTTACACCGGCACTCCACACAACACTACAATCTCTATGACAGCAAATACATGTATAAATAAAGTTGTAAACGTTGTGACAAAAGGCGTAATTCACAGATTAATCGAAAATTAAAAAAACATTGTACCGTTCTTTATTGAAAACCAATTAAAGGTCATAAAACCCAATCATATTTCCGGTAGCAATCAGACACTACTTATGATCTACCAACAAAGCACCGCCGAGGCTTTGATGCGCTGATCAGAAGACTAATAATAAACTGCAAGTCAACTAATTAGTGATTGACGCCTTTTGACACATTGTTTCCTTCTTAATTTCTATATGATGCCATACAGGTTGTACTGTTCTAATAAAGACATTATACACATGGGAAGTGTGAACACGGCCGTCGTGACATGATTGAAAATTGTTGAAATAGTGTCAAAATCTAATCAACTATAACAGTTTTGTACACAGTTTTGCCTAGATGGTTTGGTGCAGATTTGCCGTATGTGGAAAAGGGTTAATTGTCCAAACTGTCCATCATGTTTTATTTGCACCCCATTCCGTTTTATTTCAATTGTTGTGTTTGCTTTTTAATTGTGAATCACACTGTTAGTTTCTTGGGAAGATTCATAACCAAAAAAATACCACACAAATATGCAATTTGATCTTATTATGAAATTAACACTGAAACATTCCATATGCGGAATTTGTGATGACGCGGTTCATTTGAGTAAAATCATCACGCGCTATGACGTTAGCATTTCCCATAGGCTCTCCCAAAATTCGGCGTTAAAATCTCTGACCTTTTGTGTTTCTGAAATTGGACGATTTTATTTGGATTATAACGGATGTTTATGCAGGTTTGTGAGATTATTTTACAATTCATTCTTTAACAAACAAATAAATCTTTTGAAGGTTTGGTTAAATATAAAAAAAAAAAATTACCCTTTTATTGAACACGTCTACTATTTTCTTGTTGAAGACGTGTTTGTAGCAGACGACTTTTGAAAAACATCGTGAATAAAAGAGATATTGCTCAAAATTAGCTGTTTCTCATTTTACCGTAATGTTTTCAACATTACCATTATGTTTTCAAATGTTTGCAATGATTATACTTTATATAATTTCCTAATTTCTAATGTCTTTTACACAGGCCAAGGTCGTGTTTTTGTTTACCTTCCATCGCCTTTTTTTACCTGATAAATTAAATTAACGGCAATTACGTTCTCAAACATCTCTATTATCTTATTCAATAAATTAACGGCAATTACGTTCTCAAACATCTCTATTATCTTATTCAATAAATTAACGGCAATTACGTTCTCAAACATCTCTATTATCTTATTCAATAAATTAACGGCAATTACGTTCTCAAACATCTCTATTATCTTATTCAATAAATTAACGGCAATTACGTTCTCAAACTTCTCAAATTATCTAATTACGGAAGTTATAATAAACATTCAAAGCAAACTGTAATCAATTATAACACGGATAAATTTACCGCCCGCCCCACTATGATCAATTAATAATCTAAAACAAACATACATGTATACAATATTTACACCATTAAACTTCAAAAAGTGGTCCTTCCTCATAATCGGCCTTTTTGTACCAGACATTTTGGGAAATTGGCCTTTCTTTATGGACCTATAATCGGCCTTTTTGGACTGGCCTTTTACGCATTCGGCCAATTTTGACCTATACCTAAGATAAAATAGCGATCTGAAAATTTAGTAATCCATACGGTGCTAATCGGAAGTGGGTAACTGACGTCACAGGAAGTTGATTATAAGCAAAGATGGCGGCGCCCATAGGCGATCGATACCGACGTGAAAACACAAACTTTAAAGGCATATATCTTGGTAGTGCAAGCATGTAAAAAAAAGTAATTACATCAAAATGATACATTACTGTAGTGCTACTTAGTCATATAGTTTAAATTTCAGCCGAGCGTATTCCTTTAACACATTTAAGCTGTATCTGCCTCGTTATTCATTTATACTTCATTCTACAAACATGTCACGAAAACAGCACACAGGCAGTTCTGGTGTATTGTATGTTCAATTATAACTGCTACTACATTTATTTTCAAAAGACATTGCCTTTCCCGGAATGGTTTGAGATAAGCGATATATTCGAATATTCGCATGTTCGAATTATTGTGACTCCACTGTTACTGTTCGTAATCATGCATGTGTGTACGGTATTCACTTAACTTGGATTTTTACGGGTCATTATAAATGACAGGAAACGAAATAAACCTCAGATCCAAACTACAACCCAAAAAGAAGAAAAGGGTATCAAACTCTGCAACTATGTGTTTTATGTCATGTAAAGGTTAAAATGTAATAACACATACCAAGGAAACCTTGTATAATCATTGTTTGTATTTTTATATTTTGTAAGTAACAGGTATTATATCAATACAAAAGAATGCCATCGACAGAACCATGTATATAACAGACTGTTGACAAGATTAATCACGTAAATTAACCCACATCGTTCGGAAACTTTGGACGTTTCTACAAAATAATTCGACGGCCCTTGTAAGACAAAAATCAGTTATGTTAACTGGAAATCTTTGGAAAGAGTAACTTTGTGTGCCCTTTAAACTCTTTTCAACATGTAACAAATCTGGAGCAGACGATTGTGAAAACATCTTGGCAAACATATGGGAAATATCTGTAAATAAAAGTATGATAATCGACATGAGTTGAAAACATTGTGACGAAAATTGAACTTGTAAAGAAGTTATATGATAATGAAGTAAAACGCGCCGCTTAGTTTTTTATCACGGTCGATGTCTGCTTTGTAGAGACTTAACCAGTGCTTGGACCGTTGTTTGAACAAGTCACAATGACAGAACCCGCGCATCACGTGATTCGAACCCGGTACCGTTACTACAAGGGGCCGACGCTCTATAACTGCACCAATGTCTTTCATGTGC
The DNA here is from genome assembly GCA_031761405.1 of Serripes groenlandicus. Lineage (NCBI taxonomy): Eukaryota > Metazoa > Mollusca > Bivalvia > Cardiida > Cardiidae > Serripes > Serripes groenlandicus. Next base: position 11,740,812 of record JASEVX010000013.1, on the reverse strand, counting down.
AGCTCCTTGAGAGTCAACAAGAAATTTCTTCAGTTGTGTATAGTGACCTAGTTTTTGATAGACTTCTTTTTACAGTTTTACACAATTTTCAAAATTATTTCAGTTATTTCACTGCGACAGTTTACTTATTCGTGATACATTAATTTTTAAAATATATTCCACAGATCATCCACTTTTATTGACATTATATACGATCTTCAACTACCAAGACATCTCTCTGAACCCGAGATGGTGTTCAGAAACGGAGAGCTGATATAGAAAGACAGATGTGAAGTAATTCAATGCCGATATTGTACAACACTAGTCTAGATTCCAGTCTCAAAATGATGAGTGTGTTCGGATTTTGCCTACTATAGCAATTGGCTCTAACGAGCCCCTTGCTAAAAACCGAGATACCGCTTGTCATATTGCCAGATTTTCTACACAATCGTCACTACTATGACTTTATATTTTTTGGCGATAGCTGTTTAACCTCAGTTTTGACCTAGATGTTAAATAAATGATCTAGAATGTAGACCAATCAAATGTTATATTTAATGAATAATGTCGAAGAAATAAAGGAAATGAAACGTTTTGATTGGTTCATAGTTAAGTTGGCGATCCTACGGGAGGCACTAATAAGATGAAGTTTTAAAATTAAATCGGCTGCATACTAACTTTTAATTGTTTTCCTTAAGATATTAAATTTCAGTGTAACAAACATTCAGTGAAAACGTATGAAATATAATATTTAAGAGCAAAATATTAATTATTTTTGAAACATGATAAGTTTTCAGTTATTTATTGTCAAATGAAATTTATACACCTCTTGGGAGCCTCGCGTAATCTCCAGTCATGTGGCGTATTCTCGGCCTTGATAATATATGTATATATATATATATTTTATTGCATTAAAACATACTTGTTTTATAGCATATACGAATTTACATAACTAAGAGAATATAGATTAACAGAAGAGAATTACAAAAATAAATATTTAACCCACAAAATAGTTTCTTTTTAACCCCTCGTCGCTCGTAGACGAGTTGTATGTCACACGCGATAAGTGGAGATCAAGATCAACCCGTGTATATATATATATATATATAAACAGTTTGGTCTCCATCTTCACTTCTCGCCTGATGCTTCAAGATCTTTCCCAGAATATACAAGTAATGGCAAATATAAGACGGGATAGTCCGATTTGGAAATACGGCGACGACGGCGTTAATTATATGATCGTCTTTGCTCACAATGTTTTCGAAAATATGTTAGAATAAAGAGTTATATATCTACAAACCTTAATATAATGTGACAGTTTACATATTAACAATAATTAAGTGAAGGTGTATTTACAAAAAAGAAGCATAACATATACATTTAACCCATACATGTATCCCTATATAAAGCAGTACAAACTGAAGCTAAATGGAGATGGCCGATTAGCCTTTGCTAAACACATAGATTATTGAGCAGATTTTATAATTCTTGGAAAATTACTGATTGTTTTGATTATTATCGCCGTTTATCTTTTTTAAAGATATTTCTTGTTTTCCATTATAGTTTTAGTCGTCTGCAAATTTCTTGTATGTGGGAAAGGGTTGTATTTTGGAGCTGTTTTCTTTATGAATTTCATAAATTTTTGAATATATATCACTAAAACGGCACATATGTCTAGGAATATTATTCCCAATGTGCAAGTGTCTACACAGTACTGTTACAATTGTGGACCTTCACGTAAATTTTTTCATATGGACACATTGTCAATTTTTAACAGTAAAATACTAGATACAGATGTGTTATGTGCTCCACTGAACCCATTACCACATAATGTTCTCTAGCATATGTCTAAGAATATTATTTCCAATGTGCAAGTGTACACATGAGGTACTTAGGTTTAGGTGTCCACACAGTACTGTTACAATTGTGGACCTTCACATTAAATGTTCATATGGACAAATTGTCAATTTTTAACAGTAAAATACTAGTTACAGATGTGTTTTGTGCTCCACTGAACCCATTACCTCATTATGCTCTCTAGCATTCTTCCGGGTTGAAAACATCTGAAGCATAACTAGCGGATAATATGACTGATACTTAACTACATTGTATTGATTTGTGAATATATAGAAAAGACTATTTAACCTTTTCCCACATATCGACGCTTACTGACGCCTCTGCAGCAGATGACTTTTGAAAACAATGTGTCAAAGTAGAAATTGCTTATAATGAGCAATTTCTCTTTTTGTCACAGTCGTAATAATAAAACTATTAATTGTAGAAATATTTCCTAGGTTTGTCAACATGTCGTCTGCTGCAAAGTGTTGTATGTGGGATAAGGTTAGCAACAAATCTGCACAGACAATTTGAAAGCATTCTGGCATAAATATTGGAAAATTTCTCTAAATTAAAACACAACTATTGAGTAGATGTGATTTCATTGAGAGCAATTTCTCCTTTAGCTACAATGTTTCCAAAAAATCATTATGCTGCAGATGTGTCTTCATGGTGTGGAATGATAAAAGAAGTATTTGCTATACAATATGCAAATTTGTCTTCACCCAAGCAATAAGTAATAACACATCATATGCTGAAGTGCAATACATATTCAATTATACATCTGAGACAATTGGGTTTATTTTATATCATTAAATCTTCCTAAATTATTGTTAGCCTCTTTTAAACCATTTAGTTATAATTTATGTCCCTAACATATAATTGTCTGAAGGTAATATTTTACCCGTCTGTAATCACTGTACCATTATTATGATTGAAGGTAATATTTTACCCCTCTATAATCACTGTACCATTATTATAACTAAATGGTAATATTTTACCCCTCTGTAATCACTGTACCATTATTCTAACTAAATGGTAATATTTTACCCCTCTGTAATCACTGAACCATTATTATAACTAAATGTAATATTTTATCCCTCTGTAATCACTGTACCATTATTATAACTAACTGGTAATATTTTACCCCTCTGTAATCACTGTACCATTATTATAACTAAAGGTAATATTTTACCCCTCTGTAATCACTGTACCATTATTATAACTAAAGGTAATATTTTAGCCCTCTGTAATCACTGTAGCATTATTATAACTTTACCCTCTGTAATCACTGTAGCATTATTATAACTTTACCCCTCTGTAATCACTGTACCATTATTATAACTAAAATGTAACATTTTACTCCTCTGTAATCACTGAACCATTATTATGACTGAATGTAATATTTTACCCTCTGTAATCACTGTACCATTATTATAACTGAATGTAATATTTTACCCTCTGTAATCACTGTACCACTATTATAACTAAAGAGAATAGTTTACCCCTCTGTAATCACTGTACCATTATTTATTATAACTTTACCCCTCTGTAATCACTGTACCATTATTATAACTAAAAGGTAATACTTTACCCCTCTGTAATCACTGAACCATTATTATGACTGAATGTCATATTTTACCCTCTGTAATCACTGTACGATTATTATAACTGAAGGTAATATTTTACCCGTCTGTAATCACTGAACCATTATTATGACTGAATGTAATATTTTACCCTCTGTAATCAATGTACCATTATTATAACTGAATGTAATATTTTACCCTTTGTAATCACTGTACCATTATTATAACTAAAGGTAATATTTTACCCCTCTGTAATCACTGTACCATTATTATAACTAAAGGTAATATTTTACCCCTCTGTAATCACTGTACCATTATTATAACTAAAGGTAATATTTTACCCCTCTGTAATCACTGTATCATTATTATAACTAAAGGTAATATTTTACCCCTCTGTAATCACTGTACCATTATTATATCTTTACCCCTCTGTAATCACTGAACCATTATTATGACTGAATGTAATATTTTACCCTCTGTAATCACTGTATGATTATTCGATTCTGATACAAAGATGATTGTAACCAAAGTTTGCAAGATGTGATCTGGAATCTGTTGGTCTGTTATTGCTGTGTGATTGAAATGCAAGGAAACAACTATTTAGACTTCTTTGCTCTTAGGTTTTGACTTTATATTTCCTTTCAGCATTCAAAGTTAAATTTGCAGTTGTAACTCGTTGACAGATAACTTGTTCTATGATGAAATTTTCCAAAGTAAAAGAATGTTAAATCTAGATCATCATAATTATGATTTTAACATAAACATTGAAAACTAAGGAAGCCAAGAAATTGTTTTTCCACAAGCAATTTCTGATCTTCCTGCAATTTTTTAAATAGTTTTTTTTGCAGCTGATATATGATAAAATGTTTCCCATTATGGAAACACCTTCGCACTTTTGAACACATTTTAAAGCATCTGCATCGGACAACTTTAAACAAGAGGGTCATGAGGCCCTGGATCGCTCACCTGAGAATGGGCTTTTTAAGACTTAACTCATTCAGCGCCAATGGGAATATCATCAAGACAAACTTTCTGACAAAGTTTCAACATGCTAAAGTTAAAAATGCACCATCCAGAGTGTTAACAAGATTTCCCTTCAACTAGGCCTAGTTACCTAGTTTCTGATATATATAATAATATTTTATTGGCGATTTATTCTGCATTGTGTACATTAACCATTTCCACATTCAGACTTTTTAAAACATGTTTCATTTACATACATGTAGCTTTCCAATGATTATGTTTTTGCTCACATTCAAAATCGTCTGCTGCAGATTGGTTGTATGTGGGAATGGCTTAAATAAATGAATGGATGTATGTGACTGTCTACAGACATAAGCGCTTCAGGATCAAGCATGGATTAAACAAAAGGCCCTTGTCATAGAGATTAAAGCTGTAATTAAATCCAACTAATGACATGGATGAACTCTCTCCTGATTTGTAATAGTAAATTAATGTAACGTATTAAATACGTATTTTTTTTCTATTGAATAGTTGTAATATATTGTCGTATTCTGTACTTGTTTTGAGGCTGTGCCTTTTCCATATTATTTAGTGATGAACAAATGTTTAAAGTCCAACAAGATGAAGGTTAGATCCAATAGTGTAGGTCCTCCTATAATTTCTCACTGTGTCATGATTCGTTACTAAAAATGGCTAAGAGGTTGAATTAGGAATAAGGTATATGAAATACGCCCCTTATCTACACTTCAGGATACATATTTTATCTTTTGATTACACAAAACAAAAGGTAATAAAAGCCTTATCTAACGATTTCGATACTTAAACTTTAAAGCATTTAAAAAGAGTCCAATGAGCTTTAATATAATGAAGTTATTATAACGCCCCTTATCTACACTTCAGGATACATATTTTATCTTTTGATTACACAAAACAAAAGGTAATAAAAGCCTTATCTAACGATTTCGATACTTAAACTTTAAAGCATTTAAAAATAGTCCAATGAGCTTTAATATAATGAATATAATTAAGTCACCATAAAATAGAACATACACTGGGATGAAGTTCATCAATATGTTCATGTATCAACTGATACACAATGTTAAAGAAGCCTCATTATTATCGACCTCGTATTAATACATTATATTTAGCAATCAATTATTGAATGTTAATATTTATTTCAAGACTGCGTGACTGTAGTTGAATGTTTATCCTTTTCTAACAATAGTTTCCTTTTATTTTTTAATCATTAATTATCATAGGAAGTTGCTTATGATGATATGATGATGATGTTGGTGGTGGTGGTAATGAATCCCGGTCGTTTATACGTGTACATATATGAACGTAAATATATTTGTAATCAAGACTCGTTCAGTCGTATACATTAAGAAGAATGCGTTTATTCATGTATCGACATGACCCGAAACCTCCGCGGTTTATACGCGTAGACCTATGTACATGTATGTAAATATGTCTGTGTTATATCCGCTTTATGTGATCCTGATCTAAACAGCTATATTAAACAATATCTTTCAATGTGATACAAAAGTAGGGTATATAAACGTTCAAACATACCTGTTAAACAATTATTCCGTGAACATAATCGGTCACATTGCCTCAACAAAAGTCTAAATAAATGAGTTCGTGTCCTTCCTAAATCTTCTACTTCCGCATTTTAAAAGGTCAGATAACACTAAATACACCTACGAAATAATCTGTTAGAAAAACCTGCCTTTCGCTTGAAATGATTTCGTTTCTTTGGCTGGTTGCATTATATATCTAAACTTTAGGGTATAAGCTATGTTTACATGTATGTACGTTGTGCATTTGCTTGAATAACCGTTTTAGTAAGACATTTACATTACACGTACAGTGAATGTAGGAAGGGGGAATCGAAAATGAACTAAATGCTGGCGGGTTTATAGATAAGGGTAATCTGTGTGTATGTATATTTGATAATACAACAATGTGTGTGTATGTATATGTGGTATAAAAACAATATGTGTGTATGTATACGTGGTATAAAAAAAATATGTGTGTATAATAGAAGAGGTATAACAACACTATGTGTGTATGTATATGTGGTATAACAACAATATGTGTATGTATATGTGGTATAGCAACAATATGTGTGCATGTATATGTGATATTACAACAATTTGTGTATGTATATGTGTTATAGCAACAATGTGTGTGTATGTATATGTTGTATAGCAACAATCTGTATATGTATGTGTGGTAGTACAACAATATGTGAGCACGTATATGTGGTATAACAACAATCTGTGTATGTATATGTAGTATAGCAACACTGTGTGTGTACGTGTATGTGGAATTGCAACAATATGTGTGTATGTTTATGTGATAAAGCAACAAACAGGGTGTATATTTATGTGGTATAGCATCAATATGTGTGTGTATGTTAATGTGGTATAGGAACAATATGTTTAATGTATATGTGGTATAGCAACAATATGTGTGTATGTTAATGCGGTATAGCAACACTATGTGTGTGTATGTAAATGTGGTATAGCAACAATATGTGTTATGGACATGTGGTCGAGCAACAATATGTGTATATTTTTATTTGATTAAACAACAACATGGGTGTACGTATATGTGGTATACCAACAATATGTGTGTACGTATATGTGATATAGCAACAGTATGTGTATATGTATGTATGATATAGCAACACGATGTGTGTATATATATGTGGTAATGCAACAATATGTGGATATGTATATGTGGTAGAGCAACAATATGTGTATGTATATGTGGTATAGCAACAATGTGTGTGTATGTATATGTGGTATAAAAACAATATGTGTGTATGTATACGTGGTATACAAACAATATGTGTGTATGTATACATGGTAGCAACAATATGTGTGTATGAAAGAAGCGGTATAACAACACTATGTGTGTATGTATATGTGGTATAGCAACAATATGTGTATGTATATGTGGTATAGCAACAATATGTGTGCATGTATATGTAATATAACAACAATCTGTGTATGTATATGTGTTATAGCAACAATGTGTGTGTATGTATATGTGGTATAGCAACAATATGTGTATGTATGTGTGGTAGAACAACAATATGCGTGCACGTATATGTGGTATAACAACAATCTGTGTATGTACCTTTATGTGGTACTGCAACATTGTGTGTGTATGTTTATGTGAAAAGCAACAAACTGGGTGTACATGTATGTTTATGTGGTATAGCATCAATTTGTGTGTGTATGTTAATGTGGTATAGCAACAATATGTGTAATTTATACGTGGTATAGCAACAATATGTGTAATGTATATGTGGTATAGCATCAATATGTGTGTGTATGTTAATGTGGTATAGCAACAATATGTGTAATGTATATGTGGTATAGCAACAATATGTGTGTGTATGGTAATGTGGTATAGCAACAATATGTGATTGTATGTAAATGTGGTATAGCAACAATATGTGTTATGGACATGTGGAATAGCAACAATGTGTGTATATTTTTGTTTGATTAAACAACAACATGGGTGTATGTATATGTGGAATAGCCACAATATGTGTGTTTGTGTACGTGGTATTGAAAAAACATGTATTATGTATATGTGGTATAGCAACAACAAATGTGTATGTATATGTGGTATAACATCAATGTGTGTAAATGTATACATTTATATGGTATACCAACAATATTTGTGTATGTATAAGTATAAGTGGTATAGCAACAATCCGTGTATATGTATACGTAGTATAGCAACAATATGTGTTATGTATATGTGGTACATGTATTACAACAATATGTGTATATGTATAAGTGTTATAGAAATAATTATGTATATGTATACGTGGTATACCAATACTATGTGTGAGCGTATATGTGGTATTGCAACAATATGTGTGTACGTATATGTGGTATATCAACATTATGTGTATGTAAATGAGGTAGAGCAACAATATATGTAAAGATAAACGTGGTATAGCAACACTATGTGTGTATGTATAAGTGGTATTCCAACATTGTGTGTGTATGTATACGTGGTATTGCAACAATCTGGATACATGTATAAGTGGTATTGCAGCAATCTGTGTGTATGTATATGTGCTATAGCAACAATATATGTGTATATATGCACGTGGTATTGCATCACTCTATGTGTATGTAAATGTGGTATAGAAATAATGTTTGTATATGTATATATGGTTTAGCAACAATATGTGTGTATGTATAAGTTGTTATAGCAACAATATGTGTATATATATATATATATATATATATATATGATATGGCAACCATCATATGTGTATATATATATATATATATATATATATATGTGGTAAAGCAACAATATATGGATATGTATATGTGGTAGAGCAACACTATGTGTATGTATATGTGGTATATCAACACTATGTGTGTACGTATATGTGATATAGCTACAATTTGTGTTTATGTATACGTGGTATAGCAACAACACGTGCGTACGTAAAGGTGGTATATCAACAATGTGTATATGTATATGTGATAAAGCAACAATATGTGTATATGTATATGTGCTGAAGCAACAATATGTGTATGTATATGTGATATAGCAACAGTATGAGTGTATGTATACTTGGTATAGCAACAATATGTATTATGTATATGTGGTTAAGCAACAATATGTGTATGTATAAGCGATATAGCAGCAATATGTGTGTTTGTTTATGTGATATAACAACATTAGCAGTATAGCAACATTATGCGTGTATGTATATGTGGTATAACAACAATATGTTTGTATGTATATGTGGTATAGCAACAATATGTGTGCATATATATGTGATATAAAAACAATCTGTGTATGTATATGTAGTATATAAACAATATGTCTGTATGTATATGTGGTTAATACAATATGTATTTATGTATATGTGGTATTGCAACAATGTGTGTGTATGTATACGTTGTATTGCGACAATATGTGTGTATGTTAGAAGCCGTATATCAACACAATGGGTATATGTACATGTGGTATAACAACAATATGTGTGTATGTTTATATGACATCTGTGTATGTATATGTGGTAAATAAATAATATGTGTATATGTATATGGTATAGCAACAATATGTCTGTATATATATGTAGTATAGCAACACTGTGTTTGTACGTGTATATGGTATTGCAACCCTATGTGTATATGTGTATGTGATAAAGCAACAAACTGGGTGAATGTATATGTGGTATAGCTTCAATCTGTGTATGTATATGTGGTATAAAAACAATATGTATGTACAATTAAGAACATCATGAAATTTACAATCTGAGCGGAACGTGATTGGATTGGTAGCGTGATTGGAACGACGTTGGCTTCATGAGCAGAACGGAATTTTGCGCTCTGAACGAAACAAGCATAATGATTGCAAAAATCCAATCATTCGTTCTTTGAACGGTTGCAACAAATATCCGATAATTATTTTACGAAACTATTTTATTAAAAGGCATATTTGTATACTAAACTTTTGTCTTATAAGACACTCAAGTATCCGATTGAATTAGAATGTAACAAATATTATTAATATGATCATTTGAGTAATACGATTTGCTACTAACGATTGTGCTGAAAAAACTCTAGATCGTTTGTTGATATTTAGGGTTAAGTAAAAAAAAATATAAACGAAACGAAATTAATTTAAGCCAATCAAATCGTTGAACGGATTTAGATCGAAAAAAAGCGTTCCGAGTGAGCGTAGAAAAGCGCTAAATCTGAGCGGAACGGAAAAAAGCAATCACAATGTTATGAATGAGTGAACGCTTTGATAGCGGATTGGAACGTGAGAGGAACGGAACGGAACGGAACGGAACGGAACGGAACGGAACGGAACGGAGCGGAGAGTGAACGGTAAATTTGTCAATTTAAAGATGTTTTTAACTGTATGTATATGTGGTATTGCAACAATATGTGTGTATATTTACGTGGTATCGCAACAATATGTGTGTATGTTAGAAACGATATAGCAACACAATAGGTGTATGTATATGTGGTATAACAACACTATGTGTGTATATGTATATCATATAACAACAATCTGTGTATGTTTATGTGGTATTGCAACAATATGAGTGTATATTTACGTGGTATCGCAACAATATGTGTGTATGTTAGAAACGGTATAGCAACACAATAGGTGTATGTATATGTGGTGTAACAACAATATGTGTGTATATGTATATCATATAACAACAATCTGTATATGTATATGTGGTATAGAACCAATCTGTGTGTATGTATATGTGGTATAGCAACACTATGTATGTATGTTGATTGAATACAATAGCCAATCAAATCGTTGAACCATATGTATATCATATAACTATCATATATATATCATATGTATATCATATATATTATCGGGTTAAATATATTATATGATACCACGTAAATATACACTCATATTGTTGCAATACCACTCATATTGAGTCGCGTGCGTGACGTCACGTCGGTAAACAACTTTTGAATGTCGGAACGTTGTTTTTTGTTGTTTTTTAAGTAAATAACGTTATTTACATTCTGGAAATATTTTAAAAGTCTCTTTATACTAGAAAAAATGAAAGACGGGACATTTTGGTATAATTTTGACTTATTTCAACTATAAGGAAAACTTGTAAAATGCATATTAGTCCGAATACAAGTTTCTTTTCTTCTATGTTCGATTCATTTACGGGTTTCGTCCGATCGTAAGACAAGGATCAGCACCATGATTTTGTCGTTCCAGACATTTTCCAGGTTACATATAACGAGCAAAATTTGACTGTAAATTTCACTCCAGGTGAATATTCCTTTTTGTATAATTACTTCAAAAATGAACCGGATTTTTATATTGTGAAAAAGGAAGTACAACACGGAGCCATCTTCAAATCTGATACAGAAGGAATTACGGCGACTCTATATGAAACCACTAGTGTTTTACACATCCAAGGTATGTCATCTTTGAAATGGTTTAAAAAGTTTTCCATGGAAGTTCAAAACTTACGCGACATAGACAAAAGTCTGACAAACTGCAAAGTTGTTCAAACCCAACCTCTGCATTCTACACCAAAACAACCGGAGACATATTCTAGCGTTTCAATGTGTAATCATTGCGATAGTGCGGAAACCATTCAAAAACTCTCTCGCAGTCTGATGAAATTGACAAAAGAAGTTGAGTTTTTAAAAATAAAACTGGCTAGTAACAGTCCAAAGAAAACTGATATACATGTACATTCAGTTACTACACAAACTATGCCTCTTGAACAAAAAACACCAGTTATGCAAATTGCTTCAGTAATGACACAGACTATGGAAGTAAAGCAGAATAGTAAATTGACTGATTGTGAAGGCCTTCCCGTCGAAAAGAAAGGTATACAAACAAGAACAAAGACGATTCCTACGTTTACACAAACAAAACGTGAACATTCAAAAACAACAATACCAATACGTTCCACAACTATTAAAAAAAGTGCCCAAACATGTGAAAGGGAATTAAATTGTACTCTTATCATCGGAAGTTCGATATTACAGCGGGTTCGAACTCGAGGACTCCATACAAATGTGAACATACGTACACACAGAGGAGCACATGTTACATATATCAAAGAAAAGATAAAACAAATGAAATTATGTAACTACAGTTCAGTAATAGTTCAAGCTGGTGGAAATGATGTCGCAAACGGCAGAGATGTAGAGGCCATTGAAAATGACTTTGCACAAATTATACAAGATGTGAAAACAAGATCTCCCAAAACAAAAATATATCTGGCTGAGGTTATTCCGCGTATTGATGCAGACGTCTCTGAACTTAATCACATCATCGGATACGTATGTAATGAATATGGAGCTACACTTATTAAGACACATCAGAAGTTTAAGCTCCGATCTTATCAATACTGGAAGGACGGTATACACCTGTCAGATAAAGGTACGGCTACTCTACTTAAGATCAACAACAACTGTGTAGCCATCATCAAACATCCTGTTGGCAACACAAATGTGGGAAAACCATGTTTCTTCTGTGGCGAAGAAGAACACTTATCAACAACATGCCACCATGGTGCTAAGATAGCATGTTTCAAATGTGGGAAACTTGGACACAAAGTAAAGAACTGTAAACAATAGGACATCGGCAATGTATGTAAAGCCGAAACAGTTGTCCTACCACGAAACTCATATTCTGTATTAAACATAATTTGTAGTGAATGTAACAAACTTGTATGTGACTGCTCAAAAGTAAGCAGGTCGACGTTCGATTTATATCACAATCAACAATTGCAAGATACGGCAGGTAAATTAGAAGCACGCTGTTGTCAATCAAATCAACATCTCTCACTTACATCTTTAAATGACAATACACTCGATTATCCTTTTGAACTTCAATCTGCAAAAGGGAGCTTAAATAAAACTCTTCAAAACATCCACAACAACCAATTTGGTCATAACTTGAAAGGAAGCAATACTTTAGGGTTAAATAAAAAAGGCATTCGAATTAGTAACCTCAATATTTGTCACTTATTACCCAAACTAGATGAAATAAAATTGATTTTGCACGAATAAAAAATCGGTCGATATTTTAGGTTTGTGTGAAACTTTTTTGAGTGATAATGTGTCGGATGCGTTTCTCGAGATAAATGGTTATAGGACAGAAAGGAAGGATCGCAAAGGCAAGTCAGGCGGAGGCTTATTGCTATATATTTCTACTAAGCTAACGTATAGACGTAGATATGATTTAGAGGTTGGTAATATCGAAACCATCTGGGTTGACATTTCATTACAACATTCTAAATCCATACTTTTATGTTCATCATACCGAACACCATCTTCCGATATTCAGTGGGTAGATTGTCTTCAAAAAGAACTAAATAAAGCTTCGCAATGTGATGACATTGAAATTATATTGTGTGGTGATTTTAATATTGATCTTAACAAGGATCCACCATCTTATTGGTCAAACTCCCTTGAAGAATTTAATATGACGCAAATGATATCGACACCTACTCGAGTTACGGACAGGAGTTCCACTTTAATCGACCATCTATACACAAATAAGCCTGAACGTATTATTGAAATAGCTGTTCCTTCCCTAGCACTTTCTGATCACTATCCAATCTGTTTTACGCGGAAAATTCATATTAGTGATAAAAAGATAGTACATACTGAAATCCAATATCGCGATTTTCGAAATTTTGATGAAAATGTATTTCTAACTGACTTGAATTCAGTGAATTTTGATTCTCTTATAAACACAGATACATTACATGAAGCTCTTCAATTGTTCTATGATTTGTTTTTTGGAATTCTTAACCAGCATTCAAAAGTTAAGTCAAAAAGGGTCAAGCTACAGCATAAGCCAAAATGGATTTCTCCGGAAATAAATGAGGCAAGATATAAAAGGGATAGTTTTCACAAATTAAAATATATGGATAGTTTTAAAGTTTGGCGTAACAAGGTCCGATCGTTAATCAGAAATGCAAAACGAAAATACTATTCCGATGCTATTGCTCAAATTAAAAACACTACTGATATATGGAAATACATAAAAGAGCTAAATCCGAAGACAGGGACAAATATGCCAAATGTGTTAATGTCTAAAAATGAAAAGGTTGAAACTCCCGAGGATATAGCTAATATGTTTAATTCTTATTTTACAAGCGTGTCATTCAAAAATGAATCATTCCAAAGAACTAGCAAAATAACATTGAACACTCTTCAAACATTCATGAACACAAAACTTCCAATTGATACTTACTTCCAATTAAAATGCATACATAAACATGAAGTAAACAGATTATTTTCTAAATTGGATATTAATAAATCCGCTGGGGTTGACACTCTTGGGCCAAACTTATTAAAAATTACCGCCCATGTAATATGCAAACATGTTGCTTATTTAATAAATCGAAGCATAATTGAAGGCACTTTTCCAGACAAATTAAAAATTGCAAAAGTAACGCCCATTTTTAAAAAAGGGAAAAAGTCTGACCCTGAAAAGTATAGACCTATTTCTATTCTTCCTACACTATCTAAAATATATGAAAAGCATGTTGCATCACAAATCTATGAATTCCTTGTCAACTTTGAGTTGCTTCATATAGGACAGTCAGGATTTAGAAAACAACATTCTTGCCAAACAGCTCTGACAAAGATGACAGAATTATGGCTCAAAGAAATGGACAAAGGGAACCTTACAGGAATTTTATTTTTAGATTTTAGTAAAGCGTTTGATCTAGTCAACCATACTACACTTCTAGAAAAACTTAAATTATACAAATTTGACAATAGATCAATACTTTGGATTAAATCTTTTCTTGAAAAAAGGATACAACGTGTTCAAATTGGGAGCATTAGTTCAAAATGTCTCCCTATATTGTCTGGCGTTCCTCAAGGCTCTGTGCTAGGTCCTCTACTTTTCTTAATGTATGTGAATGACCTATCTCTGCATGTCACACTATCTTCTTTAGATTTATTTGCTGATGATGCAACCCTTCAAAAGTCTTCCCCATATTTGTATACAATTGAAAGGGATATTTCTACAGACGTTAATAACATCCAACGCTGGTGTAATGAAAACAGTATGGTGATCAATGTTTCAAAAACTAAAAGTATGCTCTTAGCAACAAATCAAAAATTGACAAAACTTCCCGCAAAATCATTGAATATATCAATGAATAGTATTCCTGTAGATTGTGTAAAGAATCATAAACTTTTAGGCATAAATATAGATAACAATCTTTCCTATGTCAAACACGTAAACAGTGTATGTCACTCAATTACTTCAAAAATCGCTCTTCTTAGACGGATTAAACCTTACCTTTCAATACAATATCGGAAAATGTATTATAATGCATACATTCTGCCTGTCATTGATTATTGTTTAACTATTTGGGGTAATGCACCAAAACAAAAGTACAACTTAATAGAATCCTCAAACTTCAAAAGTCTGCTGTACGAATAATTCTAGATAAACCCTATGACTCGCCATCCAAACCATTATTTGAGGAATTGGAATGGTTGGATGTTTATGAAAGACTAGAATACAACAAATCAATATTGATATACAAAGCTATGAATGGACAAACACCTGGATATATAACCGATATGTTTTCTTCACAGTCAACCAATACTTACCATTTACGCTCGGTTTCAAATAATAACCTTTCTTGTCCGAAACCATCTACATAACTATTAAAAAAAAGCCTACACTTTTCTGGTGTACATATATGGAATGCCATACCTTCAAACATTAGGTTCCTTTCAAATCTTACAAAATTTAAGTGTGCAATTTTAAAGCACATTGTTTCAAAACGTCATCTTCTGTAAATCACGAGTCTTTCTTTATTTATTATAGTATTCACAAAATAAAAAAAAAAGCAATTCAACATCATTTTGTTTTATCAAATGCATTAAGATAGATCCTTTGTAATATGCATTACTTCTAAAAAGTTAGTCACAGTACATGTGGGTAACTTGTTTTTCAGCAAACACTTTAATTTCATGTATCACATACAAGGTTGATACATTATTTACTCTTGTTTACTTGTGACGCTTCTGTATCACAATTAACGTTTTTCATTTTTGATGTTATTGGAGGGGGGGGGGGGGGGGGGAATTAATTGTTTCATCATTGTATGTTTCTTTATGATAGCTATTAAGATGGCCTCATTGTAAAATAGCCAATGGCTAAATGTGTCACCATCTATAAATAAAGTATTATTATTATTATTATTATTATTATTATTATTATGTATATGTAGTATAGCAACTCTGTGTGTGCATGTTGATACACATATTGCAACAATATGTGTATATGTTTATGTGATAAAGCAACAAACTGGGTTTATGTATATGAGATAAAGCAACACACTGGGTGTATGTATATGTGGTATAGCAACACTATGTGTTATGTATATGTGGTATAGCAACAATCTGTGTATATGTATATGTGACAAAGCAACAAAATCGGTGTATGTATACGTGGTATATCAACACTCTGTGTGTATGTATACGTGGTATTGCAACAACAGTTGGATATGTATATGTGGTATAACAGCAGTATGTGTGCATGTATATGTGGTATAACAACGATATGTGTGTATGTATATGTGGTATAGCAACAATCTGTGCATCTATATACGAGGTAAAGCAACAAATTGTGTGTATGTTTATTTGGTATAGCAATATGTGTGTATGTATACGTGGTATTGCAACAATATGTGTTATGTATATGTAGTATATCACCAATCTGTGTATATGTATATTTGGTATAGCAGCAATATGTATATGTGGTAATTCAACAATATGTGTGTACGTATACGTGGTTTATCAACAATATGTGCGTACGTATATGTGGCATAGCAACAATCTGTGTATATATTAGTGGTATTGCAACAATATGTGTGTATGTATATGTGGTATAGCAACAATCTGTGTATATATTAGTGGTATTGCAACAATATGCGTGTATGTATATGTGGTATAGCAACAATATGTGTATATATTAGTGGTATTGCAACAATATGTGTATATGTATATTTGGTATAGCATCAATATGTGTTATGTATATGTGGTTATTCAACAATATGTCAGTACGTATACTTCGTATAGCACCAATCTTTGTATATATTAGTGGTATTGCAACAATATGTGTATATGTATATGTGGTATAGCAACAATATGTGTGTATGTATACGTTGTATTGCACCTTTATTTGTATATGTATAAGTGGTATTGCAACAATGTGTGTGTATGTTTATGTGGTATAGCAACATTATATGTGTATGTATGCGTGGTATTGCAACATTATGTGTGTATGTATATTTGGTAGAGCAACAATATGTGTGTATGTATAAGTGGTATAGCAACAATATGTGTATATGTATATGTGATGAAGCAACAATACGTGTATATGTATATGTTGTAAAGCAACAATCCGTGTATATGTATATGTGGTGTAGCAACAATATGTGTATGTCTATGTGGTATTGCAACAATATGTTATATATATATGTAGTAAAGCACTAATCTGTGTATATGTATACGTTGTATAGCAACAATCTGTGTGTATGTATAAGTGGTATATCAACAATCTGTGTGTATGTATATGTGGTATAACAACAATCTATGTATGTATATGTTGTATAACAACAACATGTGTGCATGTATATTTGGTATATCAACAATCCATGTATATGTATACGTGGTATAGCAACACTATGTGTATACGTATATGTGGTCTAACAACAATCTGTGTATTTTTATATGGTATAACAACAATATGTGTGTATGTTTATATGGTATAACAACAATATGTGTGTATGTATATGTGGTATAGCAACACTATGTGTGTACGTATATGTGTTTTAACAACAATCTGTGTATGTATAACAATAATATGTGTGTATGTTTATATGGTATAACAACAATATATGTGTATGTATATTTGGTATATCAACAATCTGTGTGTATGTATATGTGATATACCAACACTGTGTGTGTATGTATATGTGGTATAGCAACAATATTTGTGTATTTATATGTGGTATAACAACAATATGTGTGTATGATTGTGTGGTATATCAACTAACTGTTTATATGTTTACGTGGTATAGCCGCATCATGTGTGTATGTATATGTGGCATTAATGGACGAATAAGGGAACGAACGAACGATAGGATCGAAAAAAATAAACGAAAGACAGTTGGACGTACGAACGAACCCACAATTGAACGAACGAATCACTGAATTAATTAATTAAATATAGGTTTAATTAAGAAAGATCGACATCAGGAATCAGTCAGTGCTCAAGTATTCATGATCAGGAATGTAACAGTGGTTTAAAATGTTAAAAGGAAGGAATATTTAAAGTAGTCTCGTGCCTAAATATATTTCCCACTACATGCATCTAATGCGTGAAAAATGCATGCTTGTGTTTGATAAAGGGTGTACTGAATATCTAGTTACACACTCTTCACCTCTTTAACTAACATGTCACAGACCCTTCTTTGAAAACATCTGTGTACTATATTCATTGACTTGTTTTGTGAACATATATTGACCGCTAACACATGAATATAAAAACAAACTCGACCAACATATTCAGGAAATACATTTGGGTTCAATAACTCGGTTGCTTAACCTAACGGCTACAGGAATCACAGGAAAACATCGTGTGGGAAGGACAGATTCTTTCCTTTTGAACACTGTTTTCATTGTATTAGGTAAACAGTTGATTTAATTTCTCTGGGTCGATGAGAAAACCACAGTTGAACACTTCACCTCATATAGGCGCATTTAGACAAAACTGCAGAATGAGACTTTTAAAAACGTCAAGGAAAACGGAGAAATTCTTGTATTTACCAAATTATTCCTTTGTAATACTGTTTTGAGCCTCATGTTTTTTATTCAAAGAAAGTTTCTATACTTTTACTTAGAAGTCAACTGCTAAAGACTTGTTGTTCCTGGAACACTTATTTTTCTACTTATTGACATTTTCTGTTCAAGTTGAACTTGCACTTCATCCTCAGAAAAATATCTTAACTGAGATAAATGAAAACTATTCGCTATGGACGCTTGAAAGTTGTATACTATAGGTTATTGCATCAATATGGGAAAATATTGTGTTGGACGAGTTCCTTCGGCTGAGTTGCCCGAGCTTGCGAGGGCACTCCGCCGAAGGAACGAGTCCCAACACAATAGATTCCCATAATCATGCAATAACCTTTTTATTGTATAATTTGATATTGGCTATTTAAAATGTGTCGTTTTGTTTGTTTTAAACACGTCACACTTATTAGAAAATTAACAGTCGTTTTGGATTGCTCAGATAAATAAACATTAACGATATATCGCGCATTTATACTCTCCTTTACGCTGGTTGCTAAGGTCGCGGAAAATATAATCTACGAACCGCCATTGTTGTCGACTCGAAATTGGAATCGTCGACAAAATGATGTGTAACGCCTTTTCTAACAGTGTTTTTCATTAAGAACTCGTGTATTATCTTATTCTTGTATTTACGCCTGGACATTTGTTTTTTTATTACGATTTAGATGCCCCTTTAAAAGGGCCTTTTGACCTCGCAGTATGTTCAGTAAAGCGAACACACATCTTTGATATACATATAAAGGCTACTGCGTTGATAAACTTCACATCGGAGGATAACAAAACAAATCTGAAGACCTACCTTTAAAACAATCATTTGCTTATTCATCCTAGCAGTTATGAATCCCTCTTTATTTGTTGATACACTTATAATAGATCGTCAACGACAATCAAAACAACACTCGAGCAATATTATTGATGTACACGTCACATTATTACGTCAGAAACTACGTACGTATTTACTAGCATAGCTAACGCTATAAATAGACCAGATTGGGTTTTGTGTATGTCTATCGATTTTTCACTACGTCTCATCTATAAAAGATGTACCAAACAATGTACTACGAACCGTATAAGCACAGCTTTTCCCTAGGACTATCAGAGAATCGAACCTTGAGCAGATCACATCTGTAAACTGATTCAAGTCCCGTCTACATTGATACACAGCCTAAACAACACAGCTGGTTTTTTTATTTCATTTATATTTGTTAATATGCCTAATTAGTTGTTTTAACCATTTAAATGGCTTCACTTGCCTGCGATGCACTAAGCCCTGACAGTAACAAAGTAGAAGTAGAAGTTAGCTGGATCTCTAAATCACGACAGGTTGGATGAGAGCGCTTTGTAACGTTAGTGTATGGAAAGAGTTCCGTCCTTAGCGTCACGTGAAAAAGATTCCAGTGCAATATCAACCCGTGCAATATCAAATGATATTGCATCCTTTGTTCATATGGAAACAAGAGGGAACAATATCAAAGTATACAATAAAGCCGTATATAGTCTTTATATAATATGTTTCACCCATTACGTTATATGAATGTCAATAGTTAAGCACGTTAACAAACAGGATACTTAACCCAAGATTGATCTCAGTCTACTATCTGAACTTATATGAATATCAATTTATCAATGACTGAAATCAGGGTTCGATCTTGTGTGATATAACCATTTCCCACGTGAAGGCAGTCTCCAACGACTTTTCAATCAACGACTTTTGATAACTTTGTACTAGAATGAGAAATTATATAGACATGTATGTCTAAAAATTGTAAAACGCATATTAAGCTCTATGAATGATTGATTGTTTGGTGTTTGACGCCTCTTTCAACAATATTGCAGTTATATCACGACGTTTCCTGTAAGTTACCAGTACTCTTGGTCTCTTTTTTCTGACACCAGCCAGTCAGTCGTAGTGCTAACACCTTGACCCTGAGCGCCAAGGAAGGCAGCCATTGATACCATATTTAAAGTGTTTGATATGACCCGGCAGGGGATCAAACCCGCGACCTCCCACACCCGAGGCGGACGCTCTACCTCTATACAACCGAGGCGGTCTATGAATGAAAGTATGAGAAATAAGATAAACATTTATTAACATAAATTTAAATAATTTCTCACATTACAAGCCAATTAAGAAAAGATTTATAAATAGTATGACTGCTCCGTAGCACACGACTATTAAACGTAATTTGTGCTTAAACAGCCAATTAAATCTGCTTTGCAGCACACGACTTTTGATTACATTTTACGAAAAATAGGAATTTCTCCCACGATTCCAAATGTTGCATCTGCAACTGGTAAATGTATGAAACGACTTCCAAGGAAAATATGAGGAACATATTAGAAATATTAAAGACATTTGAGAGTGAATCTCTCTTTTTCCCACAACGTTTTAGTTAGTAAAAAATAAATAAATATTATAGGTTATTCCATTTGTATGGGAAAATATTGTGTTAGACGAGTTTTTCGGCTGAGTTGCCCGAGCTTGCGAAGCATACACTAAATGTATAATATTGTAAATTATGTAAATACTTATAAATGAATATGCTAGAGAAAATGTAAGAAATAAATTAAAAACGTAATTAAGGATAATTGAGAACATTTTGGGGAACGGAGAAGCTACTCAGTTTGCTTATTTTTTTCTTATCCAACACTTTATGAAATTTACAGCAGACGGTGTTGAAAACATTTAGAATCCATAACTGAGAGTACCTTTTAGGATATATATTGATTTCAAAATAAAATAATTAATCATTCAAAGGTTTGTTGGTGTTTTTCCGTTAATTTCGGTCCTATATTATTAATTTAGTTAAAAAATAACTTGAAAATCAACCTTTCCTTTGTCCCCACTTTCACTGCGCTAAAATATATTTGGCCAAAACATTAACTTAGTAAACCCTCTCCCAAATACAACAAGTCTGAAGCAGATTCTTTTGAAAACATATGGACACAAGACAAAATAACGAATTAGTATATATAAATATGCCCAACATTGTCGAATTGCGTATAGGGAGTGGTACGAAACATCCCTCATCATATGATTACAGAATAAAATATGAAATGAATTCAATAAATTAATTAAATATTTTATATCTAATCATTTATATATTAATATACCTAATCAAGTATGCCCATTACACGTTGCATGGTATAACTTTCTATAAATAATTTATAATGTGCAGTCTTTACGAAATGTTTACGATTTGTTTCTATTTGATTAATTCAACGATACGATCGCTCCACGAATTGACCTAATTCGTGTACGTTTATGTCTGTGGTTTTGTGTATTGCAGTTGTTCGCAAAAGATTGGCGCGTAGGAATATACATAATAATGTTTAACGCAGAACGATTTGTATTTCTCAAAATATAATCCACTTAAAAGACGCAAATTACAATTTTGGTTTGAAAATAGAGTGTCCAAACTATATTCTACATCAAATTGATTGTACATGAAAAGACTATTAGAAAGATTTTACTTTGAATTCATCGCACTATATGGATTGGCGTATGTATTAAAAAGTTCCTATATAAATGGTTGTTATAGGTCCAATTTAATTAAGGTCACAGTCTAAACGCATAGGATGGAGATTATAACATAATAATCACCTTCAAAAACAATGTAAACATACCGGAAATTGGTCTCAACTATTGTCGTAAATTTTGGGATGCCAAATTATTCGGCTAAATATAAAGGTAGCATTCATGTGTGTACATGAATCAAACGATTTATTTTACTTTAAGTAAGACTTTTGTTGCGTTTACATATAGAGTTAAAACAAGATTACAAATTGAAATTGATTTTTACAACGAAATTGTTAAAAAAATCGCAGCTTTTCGAACATTTCAATATCGGCTGCCTAAGGTAAAACAATGTAAACATACCGGAAATAATTGCCAGATGCGAATATAGCTAGACCAGACCAATGAACTACTAGTGAATGTCGTTCGGTAGTGCCTTAATGTCGAACCCTGCAAAAGGTAACAATTTACAAAGGGTAATTTGTTTAAGTCATCGTACATACTTGGGATAGGTCGAAGTGATACCTTATCCTTTATTACACCTAAATATGATATTTACACATTCAGAGACTCATAGTTTTATTTGGTTACCAAGAATAAGTGGAATTTATTTTACATATTTGACTTTTGCTTATGGATGCATTCGTAATTACGTCAAGAATTGTTTTCACTATATTGTTTGGTGTTCTGAGTCATTTAGATTACGTGACTTCAAAACCTCACTTGTAACTAAAGCATATTTTGGTATCGCAAATCTACTAAAAATGCTATTCAAATATCACAAACAAATCTACTTTGTTACTAGGGGAAACCATGGGTTACAATTTGCAAAGGGTAATTTGTTCAGGCAGTGTGTACAAACTTGAGTATATGAGGGCGTAGGGATATCCTTATCCTTTATTACATTTACATATGATATTTGCACATTCAGAGACTTGTAATTTTATTTGCTTATTTTTTCATTCGTAATTCAGTCAAGAATGTTTTGCACTATTGTTTTGGGATAATGAATTTAGTTGAAATGGTGTTCTCAGCCATTTTCATCACGTGATTTCAAAACTTCAACCGAAACTATGGTAGCCGTGCTATCGCAATTCTACCAATAAAAATAAAGAAATTAAAATAACCAAGTCAAGCATTGTCAATCAAGGAGTTCAGCAGTGTGCAGTATAATCTCCTGTGATTCTCCGATGTTACCAGTTTGAGCCATGCACGTGGATTTATAACAATGGTGTGACCGTGGACTCCAATGAAAAGAGAGTTCGTCGGATAATTCATTTGCTCGTTCCAATCAAAAGAGAGTTGAAATGGCCGGCTAAAGAAACGTGACACTTTCTTAATTTATATAACTCTGCATTTTCGTAGCTAATTCAGTTCCATTATTAGTGTTTATCTTTGCGGATCAAAATACCTTTACTTTCGCATACACACTGGAGAGATTGTCAGGTAAGTTCATTTTGTTTCGCTTCCTCATAAGCAACCACTATTGTTTCGCTTTCTCATCAGCATCCGATGTTGTTTCGCTTGCTCATCAGCATCAAATTTTTGTTTTGAACCTTCAGGAAAACTCAATTTTTCTCCTTTGTCTACAATAATCCAGTAATCAAATCATCGCCGGCACAGGCTGTGTTTTTGCCAGTTTCGCACATAAAGTCGAGTACAGTCTTACTTGGTATAATTTCTATATGTTAGCAACGAAACCCTTTATAATCAAAGTTTGTTTTATTGTGGTTTTACGCCGTTTTCAACATTATTTCAGTTATATCACGGCGACAGTTCACTTATTCATGATCCCTGGGTTAACAAACCAGTACTAGCCTAGAACATGTGCCTTGACCAAGGACACTCTACAATGACAGCCTTCATGATCGAACAATCAATGTAATATATGAATTAAATTCAATAATGAACCTAACTACCTAATCACCTGAAGACAGTTCTGCACGTCCATGTGTCCGTTTGCTTTGACATTAACCCTTTCTTCACATACAGACGTTTTCTGACGCCTCTGCTGCAGACGACTATTGAAATCATTGGACAAAAG
The DNA here is from genome assembly GCA_031761405.1 of Serripes groenlandicus. Lineage (NCBI taxonomy): Eukaryota > Metazoa > Mollusca > Bivalvia > Cardiida > Cardiidae > Serripes > Serripes groenlandicus. The sequence continues at coordinate 11,716,488 of JASEVX010000013.1, read as the reverse complement.
GAGAAATTGCTTTACAATTTAATAGTTGAACCCTCATGTATTGAGAGTTTCACTATTTTTATCACTATGTTTGCAAAGTCGTCTGCGCGGAATTGTTGTATGTGGGAAAGGTTTAGTCCTAAAATGACATTTAAAGCGTCAATAAGTATGGATGAATTTCAATATTTTTTAGAGAAAAAATATACATCAAGCGATTGTTTCTTAAAATCAACCAGCACAAGTATTGGTTAGGTCTGTAGGATAGTTGATAAGACAACATGTATGTGGCCTGACTTTTCATTACTTTTTAATCCTTTCCCACATACAGACGCTTTCTGAAGCAGAAGACGACTTTTAAACAGTGTAGCAAATGCGAAAATATTTGTCATAATGAGCCATTTCTCTCTTTGCTACAATGTTTCAGATTCATTGATTTATTAAATTTTCATTCATATAGATTTACCATATTTTTAACCAGACGTGTTTAAAGTAGTCAGCTGCAGAATAGTTGTATTTCGGAAACGCTTAACTTGAAACCGCTTTTCATCGAGATTAATTAATTTTTATCATAATACAAATTATTCTTTGATTGTTGTATGTGAAAAAGGGTTAAGTCCTACCACAAATCCTAAGTATGCTATTTTCAACCTTTCTCCTCGAATTATATTCTTCGATATTTCACAGCCTGTAAAGCCCAATTTAACCCTTTCTCACATACAGACGCTTTCTGACGCCTCTATAGCAGAAAGTATGTATCAATTTATTCTTTCTGTCACAATGTTTTCAACTCTGTATACAATCTATACTTATACCTTTGGAAATTTACCATATTTTTGGTGTAGTCTGCTGCAGATTATCTGTAGTTGTGAAAGGGTTTTATTTCAAACATTTTTAACGTTCCTACTTAACCAAGGTAAGAAATTATGTGTTAATTTGGCTTACTGGGTATGTCTACCCAGTAAAAATGAAGCATAACGGATCAATATTTAGATGTTTATTGTATTTGAAAGTGAAATTATCCTAGAATTATGATTTTAATATTTCAAGTCAAAGTAAATTGAGACTAGCGCCAATTCTTACACTTATATCGCTCACCTTACACAAAAAAGGCCAAAATGCTAGTAACTGTTGCAGCCATCTTGAGCAATAGAGCAGAACGATTTAAGCACATTGTGTAGAAAGCCATTTGAGTAACATTTGCATGAGATTATTTTGCCAGTGGGCCCGTATTTTAGGAGGAAATGTTTTGTTAAGAGTTCATTCCTTGTTATGATGTGGCTGTCAACTTGGGCAGAGGAGCAGAACAATTTAAACAAAGTTGGAAGAGGGCTACTTCGTGAACATTTGTATGAAATTAATTTAGAATTGGGTTAGTAATTTAGATGTGCTATTGTTAAACAGCTGTTTCGAACTATTTTATGACACATTTCAACTAGTTTCCCATGAAAACAGAAGAAATTGAGACTGGCTCTATTTTTTTCCACTTATATATATATATATATAAATTTAACAGTAAACAGAAATAACGTTTCGGGGGGTTATTAGTGCAGATAGCAAGAGAAACACATGGTTGGGATAAATTGGCGGCCGTGGTATAACTTGAATACTATTGTAAACGTTGGTAATCTCCAATCAGTAAATCATTAATCACTATCGATATCGCATTTGAGACTCGCGGCAAATATGTGATTCAGTCCTAAAGGTTTACATTTTCACTAGTGGCGAATGTGTGATATAATCCTAAAGGTTGACATCGGTCATCACACCCGTGGTGAATATGTGATAGAATCTTAAAGGTTGACATGAGTTCCCACACTCCCGTTTAATGTGTGGTACAATCGCGATGGTTGAGATCGTTCAGAACACTCGCGGAGAATATGTGATACAATCGCGATGGTTGACATCGTTCAGCACACTCGCGGAGAATGTGTGATACAATCGCCTAAGTCGGCATCGTTTACACACTCAAGGAGAATGTGTGATAAAATCCCAAAGGTTAACATCATTCAGCACACTCCCAGTGACTGCGTGATACAATACCCAAATGTTGACATCGCGGAGCATGTGTTATACAATCGCGATGGTTGACATCGTTCAGCACACTCGTGGAGAATGTGTGATACAATCGCCTTAGTCGGCATCGTTAACACACTCAAGGAGAATGTGTGATACAATCCCAAAGGTTAACATCGTTCAGCACACTCCCAGTGAATGCGTGATACGATACCCAAATGTTGACATCGTTCAGCATACTCGTGGAGAATGTGTGATACAATTCCATAGGTTGACATCGTTCAGCATACTCGTGGAGAATGTGTGATACAATTCCATAGGTTGACATCGTTCAGCATACTCGTGGAGAATGTGTGATACAATCCCAAAGGTTGACATCGTTCAGCACACTGGTGGAGAATGTGTGATACAATTCCATAGGTTGACATCGTTCAGCATACTCGTGGAGAATGTGTGATACAATCCCAAAGGTTGACATCGTTCAGCACACTCGTGGAGAATGTGTGATACAATCGCAAAGGTTGACATCGTTCAGCGCACTCGTGGAGAATGTGTGATACAATCACAAAGGTTGACATCGTTTAGCATACTCACGGAGAATGTGTGATACTATCCCAAATTTTGACATCGTTCAGCACACTCACGGAGAATGTGTGATACAAACCCAAAGGTTGACATCGTTCAGCACACTCACGGAAAATGTGTGATACTATCCCACATGTTAACATCGTTCAGCACACTGATGGAGAATGCGTGATACAATCGCAAAGGTTGACATCGTTTATTACACTCACGGAGAATGTGTGATACTATCCCAAACGTTGACATCGTTCAGCACACTCGTGGAGAATGTGTGATACAATCCTAAAAGTTGACATCGTTCAGCAAACTCGAGGAGAATAAGTGATACAATCCCAAAGGTTGACATCGTTCAGAACAATCACGGAAAATATGTGATACAATCCCAAAGGTTGAAATCGATCAGCCCACTCACGGAGAATATGTGTGATACAATCCCAAAGGTTGACATCGTTCAGCACACTCGTGGAGAATGTGTGATACAATCCCAAAGGTTGACATCGTTTAGCACACTCGCGGAGAATGTGTGATACAATCCCAAAAGTTGACATCGTTCAGCACACTCGTGGAGAATGTGTGATACAATCCCAAAGGTTGACATCGTTTAGCACACTCGTGGAGAATATGTGTGATACAATCCCAAAGGTTGACATCGTTCAGCACACTCACGGAGAATGTGTGATACAATCCCAAAAGTTGACATCGTTCAGCATACTCGTGGAGAATGTGTGATACAATCCCAAAAGTTGACATCGTTCAGCACACTCACGGAGAATGTGTGATACAATCCCAAAGGTTGACATCGTTCAGACCACTCACGGAGAATGTGTGATACTATCCCACATGTTGACATCGTTCAGCACACTGGTGGAGAATGTGTGATACAATCCCAAAGGTTGACATCGTTTATTACACTCACGGAGAATGTGTGATACCATCCCAAAAGTTGACGTCGTTCAGCACACTCGTGGAGAATGTGTGATACAATCCCAAAGGTTGACGTCGTTCAGCACACTCACGGAGAATGTGTGATACAATCCCAAAGGTTGACATCGTGAAGTCGAGGCTTTGTCTCTGAACAAGGGTAGTTTGTAATTGCCCGAGGTTGTCTTAAGAAACATGTCCACATTTTCTAACGGTTTTAACTTTAGTATTCCTAAATGATTCCAATAATATAGGGTTTCAATGTAGCAAATGATTTTGGGTTTCCAACCCTCTACTTGTTTTATTTTTATTTTCAGGAATGGAAGGCACAAGGATTCGACCTTTCATCAACAAGCAATGAAGCCATTAAGATGTATGATGCCACATTGGCACAGGTTTGTTTTTGTTTTGTTTACATATTAGCTGCATCTAGCTTACGCACGGTCTCATCAGAGTCTTCACTTTCCAGCTATATATATACCGAAATGCAATCTAGGACTGTAGCTCGATTAATTGATCCACTTTACCTTGATATGATTTCGTTACGAATAGTTCACTCTTTACCACACACAGACGCTTCAAGATGCATCTGCAGCAGACGACTTTTATAAAAAAAAAATTGAGTCAAAAAGCTTTCCAATATAATATTTACTCTATTTAATAATTAAACTCTCATTTAAGGAGATCTTTCATAGTTTGCCAGCTTGTTTTCAATGTCGTCTGCTGCATATTTTCGGTGTGGGGGAAAGGATCAAATATACCATAAACTGGCCTGACGCAGTTCATATTTACCTTACAACAACAACATATACGAGCAATGCAACAGACGACTTTTGCTGCGGTTTCACCCTTTCAAAAAATATAGATCGCATCATATACATATATCAGTACTCATAAAGTTACAAACATTTAACCTTGAAACGGCCACGCCACTCGACAACCGACCTTCTGTACCTCGCAACCAATGAAGAAGCGCAGATTGATGTCAGGAGATTCCCTGTTCGCAAAGTAGTTGCACACTGGAAGTAGCTTGATATTAATTTGAAAATCTTCGACAGACGGTTTTCGTGTGACATGATTCGTGGTAAATAATGGCTGCCCTCCTTGGCGTTTAGAGTTGCATGATTAGCATTACGACTGACTGGCTGGTGTTAGGATAAATGGACCAGTAGTACTGGTGACTTACCCAGGAAACGCCGTGATATGACTGAACAAATGTTTTAAGCGGCGTTAAACACCAAAACAAATCCCGGGCGTAAGGCGTCCCTAAAGCAGCTCTTGGTTCGTGACATTGATTAAAGCGTCCGTCTTGGTAGTGGTAGTCAAGGGTTCGATCTACCTTGAGAATTTATGTACTTTAAAAATGGTACTCTCCCAACGCATGATTGTGGAGATAGTATGACGACTGAGGTATCAGTTTCGGAATACATGATATCGGTAGTACCTGTAAATTACGCAGGTTTGAGGAGATAGTATGACGACTGAGGTATCAGTTTCGGAATACATGATATCGGTAGTACCTGTAAATTACACAGGTTTGAGGAGATAGCTTGACGACTGATGATCTGTGTCGGAATACATGATATCGGTAGGACCTGTAAATTACGCAGGTTACGCCGTGATAAAACTGAAATAGTGTTTGGTGCTTACGCCGCTTTCAACAATTGTTCAGTTATATCACGGCGTTTCCTGGGTTAGTTACCTGTACTACCTGAACAGTTATATCACGTCGTTTCCTGGGTTAGTTACCTGTACTATCTGAACATTTATCCTGACACCAGTTATATCACGTCGTTTCCTGGGTTAGTTACCTGTACTACCTGAACATTTATCCTGACACCAGCTTGTCTGTCGTAATGTTAACCCCGTAACCCTGAGTACAAAGGAGGACAGCCATTACTATTTGTCATGACACGGCTGGGTATTGATCCCGTGATCCTTACGTCAAAAAATATTTTCCTCTAAGTCTTTCCAACAAATCTGCAGCAAACGACACTATATCGTGCCAAATATATTGAAAAACTTTATTAATGAAAGAGTGTTTATTGAAAACAGTTGAAAACATTGTTGCTTATTGCGGATAATTCTTTTTATTTTTAGATGGTCTCTAGTTATGACGACCTATCCATAGGAGGCATCGAGGGCACCGTGACAAACATGTTGGAGGCTGACCCGACATTCGGTAAGTCTCTTCTCTTACGTGACTAACTGCCTAAACGGATTAAAAACACCATTGCGTTCAGTATAGCAGTATGGTAACTAATGGTTTATAATGGTGAAAGAGTGAAAACACTGTTATTTGATTGGTGAATTGGCTACCGTTTGCTAACATAAAAATGTCCTTGAAAGCCGGGCAGGTTTTATACTCTATTCTCAAAGAATAGCCCAGAGGCCAGAGAATGAGGGGTTTGCAGCTCTTTTCCCCAAAATATCTCTTTTATTATCTAACCAACCCTTTTGAGTACCCACAACATAGGATTAGCGAACAAAATAAGGATTTTAGAAAAAGCAAAACTCTACTAATCTAGAGCTCTGAATCATATTAGCCTTGTACCTTATTAGCCGTACGTTCGAAAATACAGGAATATTCGTAAGTATGTTATTAAAATGTGAGACATCTCATCTGCATTTTCGCTTGACATATGAAACGATAAATTGTTGTACACATGGAGTGCTATTTGCTGATAGGTTATCTGAACGTCTGTCTGCATTTAATTATTATGTTATTTAAAATAGTTAGCGAATTGAACACAAACGAACGTCCATATCTTGTTTATACCTCTTCCACATACGGTAGAAATGCAGCTTTTGAAAATATCTGAATAGATTATTATAATTAATGAATACAGTTGAAAACAATGTGACAATAGGAGGCATTGCTCATTATGAGCAAAAGGTACACATTGGCTTTTGTGAACAGTATATTACCAGATCCGCTAGTGCATCCGCAAAATCTGATCAAGATCTACACTGTTTACATATTACTTATACAAGCTCGTTAGAAGATTCTGTCAACTTGTGTTGATTATGATAAGACTGATAAAGTGTACAGTGTGAAATGCACCTACACTGTTAAGAAATGCCAACTAGAACCCTTCTTCATGCACAGGCTAAAATTGATAGTATTGTGGTTCTGATACGCCAACAGACGTGAACTTATCGGAAAGTGTTAGAAATATTCCATCTGACCAAGAAAAGAGAACATAACGAACAATGTCTTCCTTTTACGCAATGTACTCAATATTGTTAGAGGATTGTCGTTCACTTTTCCAAAACATTATTCTATTTCCCGCAACTTCTTCAAAAGCAGACAACACATCAAAAAAGTAAAAAGAATATTGAGGAAAAACATAGATTTTGACCAATTTCTCATTTTACCACATTATGAAATCGTGCCCTGTACATGTGTGTGTAAGCTTATTATTGGACCTGCTCAACTATGGTGGTAAATTGTTCCAGAGTAGAAGAACGTGTCTGACACTGGCATCTCAAGGGTCAGATTTCATATTTAAACATGCTAGATTCAAATAAAACACAACCAGTAAAGGTGCATTTATGACCCTCGCTTGTCAAAGGTCAGATTTCATTCTTAAACTCGATATAAAGTTGACCTTTCACAGGCTAGATTCAAATAAAACCCAAATAGTAGAGGTGCATTTCTGAACCTGCTATGACAAAGGTCAGATTTCATTCTCAAAGTCGATATAAAGTTGACCGTTCACATGCTAGATTCAAATAAAACACAAAAAGTAGAGGTGAATATCTGAAACTGCCATGACAAAGGTCAGATTCAAATAACAAAACAAATTGTAAAGTTGTATTTCTGACCCTGGTATGTCAAAGGTCAGATTTCATTCTTAAACTCGATATGAAGTTGATCTTGATCGAGGTAAATCTAAAGGTCAGATTATTTCATTCAGTTCAATGTAAACTCGAACTCGATCTGACGGTGGTGATTAAAATCAGCTGTACTTTCTGTTGTATTACAGTGGCGGGCATTGCGTTCAAACTTGGACTGACTGGTCAGTTTGCCGGTAAGAGAACGTACAATGATCCAGACACTGCGGAAGCAGCAAAGCATATAATGGTTCTTGCGGAGAAACCGCACGCGACGACGTGGGAAAAAATCACGCACGTGCGATAAATCTATATCTAAACGGGTACGTTGGAAGTTTCATTACTTAGATAATGTATATTTGCAAAAACTACATCATTCAATGTGGAAGGTTCTCATAAAGCATTTTATCATACAAAATGAAAACTTTATTTATAATAGCGACTTGGAAATATAACCATTTCCGACAAACAGACGCTTTCTGATGCCTTTGCAGCAGACGTCTTTCGAAAACATTGTGGCAAAAGGTGAAAATGCTCACAATGAGCAATTTCACATTTTGCTACCATGTTTTCAACTTTACTCAATAATTCCTCATTTATTTATAGAATTTTGTTCTCTTTTTTTAACAACGTTTTCTCAAAGTATGTTGCAGAGTGGTTGTATGCGGGAAAGGGTTACGAATAAGTGGCAAATTGCAGCCATAAAATATAGAAATAGTGGACACAGTCAGTAATTCACACTTGTGATCAGAGGGAGGCAACAAGTATGGAACGCAAAGGAATTTAAGGTTGACAACCTTTTGCGTTGAAGGTTTTTTATCTGAATATGTTGTTTCTTAATGGTATTATAAATTTTACCTTTCATTTCAAAACCTCAGAATGTCAAGGTTCGTTTAAGATCATTCAAACCATTTCAGACAAAGACAGCAAGCTGCTGACGTTCTAGAAGACGTACTCATTGACCACCCGTTAGATATGGCTGCCATCAAGTTTGTGTGCGAAATGTACGTCGAGAATGGGTTCTATCCACGCCTACGAGATTGCTGTGGGCGTGTCTTTCCTCAGTGGAAGGAGACCACGCCTTTTTATGGGTAATGTCTACGATGTATGCCTTGTTATGGGTAATGTCTACGAGTTATGCCTTTTTATGGGTAATGTCTACGATTTATGCATTTATATTTCACAACCAGTTCCTGACGTTTGTGTCAATATATAAACTAGTTTGATATACAAGTATTCGTATCTTAATTGCAATTTATTTAATTAAATCACACATTATGGGATAAATAAAACACAGCTTAAATCCCATGAAAATATATGTGGTCCTGATAATATAAACCGTTGCGATATGTTGGGGATCATTTGAACCCTTTCAATGCTGTATAGATAACATATACTTTTCAAGCTTTACATCTGGAAGACTCTATATCAAATTCTATGAATACCAAGGTAACATTAAGTTGAGTAAACTACAGTACAGAACATAACCAGTCAGCGAGGATGCTGCTGATGGCCTGGTTCTATATGTCTACTGATGACATAGGCTTCATGACATTTGTACAAGCTGTCAACTGACTAATATTGCCAAATAGTAGCCTATCTGAGCACGAAGCGATTCCATGTTCAACAATTTGTTTGGATACATATTAAACTGTAGACTAGCTATAGCTCTAACATGAGATAATTCGAATATCTCTTTTAACTTAAAACAATATCTGAAAATGATCTGTCTTTTAAAAATAGCGTAGCAGCAATTCAGACTGCTCATGCAATCAATCAGAACTGCTGCTGTGCTGTTTTCTTGGTATTATGTTATCACTTACTTTTCATCATAAATAGTTCAGTATAAATGAATAACGAAACTGAAAATACATAAATGAATTTGGTCTAAATCGAGGGATGCCTCGAACACGCCGATTACTCGAAGTAATAAATGGGTTTATTTCGACATCGAGTTAAGGCGAGTCCGATTAAAATGTACTTTCAGAGATTTCCTGTCATGGTATGGTTTTGGTTTGGAAGAAACAAACTACTTTCATGAAGCTGAAAAGATGGCAACGAAGGTTACATAATTAGATTTCCTTTTAACTTGTGGTGTTCCATTATATGGACACCGTATAGGCAATACAACAATTACATTGAGAAAATGATGAATGATGAAAAGGGAAAGTTTATAGCTCATGGAGTTCAAGAAGTTTCCGCCTAACAGTCTACAAATGTAGCAAAGACTCATGTGCATATCCTAATCTTCTTTTGTAACACATGCCAAACGATTGGTTTTTCATGGATTATTGTTACAATAATGTTGTAATTTATACAACGTTTCCAACTCAGTCTCATTGTGATAACATAACAGATATACTAACGGACAATAAACTCAACACCAAGGATGCGCAATTCATACAAGACTGAATTATACTGAGATCATCAAACATATTTCAGATGCAATAAAAGATAATAATAATTATGATAATTATAATGAATTGTAATATATTCACAACGAAGCCCTCATATGAACCTTGCTTGAATAGTAAGAACCGGCTAAAAAGGTATGTACGATTGGAGTCACTGCAACTCTTGCACTCCAGCAAGTGGGATGTAAATATTATTGGACCAATTTTATTTTTTCTGTCAACCACGATATGACCGTAGCTGTTGAAAGCAGAGTAAACAAAACCCAAAACAAACAAACAAATCTTATAACATACTGTAATGTAAGCGCCAATTAATTATTTAATTATTTGCATCCACAGCAGACGACATTTGAAACCATTAGGGCTGATGATGAGCAATTTCTCCTTTTGCTACTATGTTTTCAAATATATTCATTAATTGCGCTTTCAGTTAGAAAGAAACAACACATTATTTTCTGACACGCTTCACGTTATCTTTAAACAGGCACTGAAGGTAAACCCTAATGATGGTTGGGCGGTTCACTCACGTCAGAGAGATGAATGGACAGTTTCAACAGGGTTCAGATTTTATGAAAGAAACAGAAAATGATTGGAACGTAAGTGTTACAAGCCCCGTTTAAGGCTCATTTCCTAGCCTAGTACTGGATTGTTTACCTTATATGTTCCAATAATTCGGCTGTAAATTTCAACTTTATTCAATAGTTTTTCTCCATTTGTGGAGACTTTATATATTGTTTTGTAGATGTTTTTTATGTTTTTATTTTGTATGCTGCTGATTTTCGTATGAGGGTTTTTGTATTTTTTACAGGAGTCAATGCTGACCTGTCACAATTACTGGCACTGGGCCCTGTTTAAATATGAAGCCGGCGATTTTGAAACAGCCAGGGGTATACTAGACACTCAGGTATAATCGGGGAGTAATTAAAACTTCATAAACCCTTTCCCACATGCAACAAATTTGCAGTAAACGACTTCAAAAATATGGATATTTTTTATAAATGAAAGTTTAATCATTGAAAAGAGTTGAAAACATTGTGGTAAAAGGAGAATGTCTCATCATCTTTTGCCAACATGCTTTCAAACACTCTGCTGCAGAGGCGTCAGAAAGCGCCTAGCTATGGTATTGCACTGCTATTGTAAACATAAACGCTGAGCCCACAGTAAAGAGGATCTAATTGGTGCAGGGGAAGAGCGTCGACATTTCGTATCACAGGTCCCGGGTTTGATTTCCGTCTAGAGCGGCTTTTGCCTTGCGGATTTGTTCACACAAATTACCCGAGTATTGGTTAAGTATCCTGACAGCAGACATCGAGCCTCATTAACATAAGCCGAAAGCTTATTTCGCAGTCGATATGATGAATAAGTAAAAACTAAAGTATATATCAAGGGTATATGAATGATTTCAAAGCTGAACAAACGTAAATGAATTGTGCATACATCGAGGGCTCACTTGGACACGTTACTAAGTCGAAGTAATTGATCGGTCCTTTTCGACTAGACTAGTCGGTGTTGTTCAGAACCGTTCTCCAGGACCCCGTGTTATCAAAGGTCTTAAGGACGGTCTAAGTTAACACCGGTTCTGATGCCAGTTGTCACATGACCGGAAGTTTACATTCTACTGTGCCATACTGTACTGAACCGTGTTACGACCAACATTTGTGTTTGTTACGACCGGGGAGTTATGACCGTGTTGATAAAATGGTCTCATTTTCGGTCCTAGTTAAGGCGGTCATAATTCCGACATAATGATAAAACGGGAGCCAGATGTTTTCAGGGTGAATGTTGGACTAGATAGCGAACAGGGTAGACACTGGTGAGACTGTGCGGAGGCTCAGACTTTCTCTGAATCTTTGATGGTCGGTTATCGTGTCACGTGACTCGTTTCATCCATACAGGTCCTCCCTCTGATGCGTAAATATAAATCCCCGTTTAGTATAACCGACGTCGCTTCGTTGATGTACAGACTGGAGGCAGAAGGTTGGGTATTTTTGTTTCTTAGTTCTCCCCTGCCATGTTATGTTCTGACAGTTGAGACTACCTTACCATTTCCCATATACGACACATCTTGCAGCAGACGTCTTTGAAAACTCCTAGATATATGTATGGAAAATCTCTTTACATTTACGTAAGATGTTAATCCTTTGCCACAATGTTTTCAAAGGTCGACTGCTACAAATGTGTCTGCAGGTGGGTAAGGGTAACCGATGCTTGAAAAAGTTTGTTGAGCACTCTCGGTGCATTTTAGCAGGAGATACAATGCAAAGTGTTTCTTTCATAGTGTCGATGTCATATAACAGCGCAATGTGCTATAGTTATACTTTTTCTTACCGGACAAAACTAAACGGTTTGATTTTAAATGCCTTTAACCTTCATGCAATGAAGCTTTGACAGATGTGCGGTCAGGATACATTTTTCTCCTTTTCCGGATATGTTGGGTAATAAGTTTGTTGATACATTACAATATATTTTATTACATAAAACAACAAACAATATGTTTATAGCAAAACAAAGAAAATAACAAGTACATGTACATACAGAGACATGGATTTTTACAGAAAAAATACAAATATTCAACAGCGTAAGAGTTAATGGTGCTCATTCAGGCAGAACTTGTTTATTTATGAAAAAAGGAACATCGGGAGCGATGAACGAACAATTTGATGACGGAATCCCACTATTCGAATTTTAACGAATGAGCAGTGTTTGCCCTTTTCCGAATGCAATTAAATATCACAATACCGACATGCGTGTTTGTCGTTGATCTATTTAGTTTGCATAACGACTTACAGGCTGGTGTCAGGATAAATAGAGCAGTAGGGCTGGTAACTTTCCCTGGAAACGCCGTGATATAACTGAAATATTGTCGAGGGGGAATAAAACACCAGCATTCAATCAATCAATCTAGATAAGGAATGTGCTATGACAACTTTGATTGAATTCTATGTTTCCCTGTAGGAGGTTGGAATGATGTTTTTGATTGACTTCTAGGTTTCCCCGTCGAAGGTTGGAACGATGTTTTCGACGTGGCTCACATGCACATGGGAGACTTCGCACGGTCCTATAGTGACACCAACGTGATGCTGGCATGTGCGGGCTCAAAACAGAAAATGGAAAGGGATAAATTCGTGGAGAATATCAAAGATGTTATCAGGTGTTTTTTTTTCTTTTCTGATATAACCTTTTACTTTGACCATGATTCCGCCTTTTAGCTCTCCTGACCAAAGAGTTCAAGGTGAGCTATTGTGATCACACAATGTCCAGCGTCCGTCCGTCGCCTGTCGTCTGGTGTCCGTCGTCCGTTTAAATATTATTCTCTGAAACTACTGGTCCGATATCAAAGTCATTTCATAGGAAGGTTCTCTAGGTGGCTCTCATAACAATGTGTTCAAAATTTTTTATTCCAACTAAAAATTTGGTTTCTGCGACATCAGAAAACTGGGAAAATGGAAAAACTTTAAAAATCTTCTTATCAAAAGTACAGACTTGATTTGAAAATTACTTTGCACAAACGTTCCTTGGGTGATCCTCTACAAAGGATTTCCGATCCGTTGAAAGAAAGGCCACCAGGGGACTAAACTTCTTTTCCCTTTACGTGTTTAGTGAACACCTAAACATTATCTTGTCCAAAAGTACAGGCCCGATTTAAATATAATCTGGCACAAATGGTTCTTTGGTGACCCTCTACCAAGATTGTTAATAGTATTCAGGTCCCTTTAAAAACATGGCCGTCAGGTTTGGGGGATATTGTTTTCCTTATATGTATATATTGTGAAAACTTAAAATATATTCTCGTACAAAAATGCTGACCTGATTTGAAAATAAATTCGCAGAAATATTCATTGGGTCTGTTGTGAAATGAGAAATTGCGTCTTTATGAGGGAAGAGGTTACTTCTAGTTCAGTCGTGCCGCGAATAATTTTGAAAATATTCAAACGAAAATATGAAAACTCTTTATAAATGAAAGATCAATTTTTGAACAAAGTTGAAATTAGAGTAGCAAAAGTAGCCAAAATGAGTTTTAAAAGTTCAAACGGCCATGGCGGATTGCTTAAGGAACGAATGACTAATTTCAAATCAATAAATGTTTGTAGAGCTGGAGACAAGGGTGACAATGTCCATGTCTATAAAGATGCAACGTTACCGGTGCTAGAGGCTATCCAAGCCTATGATGACGGTGACTATGACAGAGCTGTGGAGTGTTTAAAACCTGTACGCTACGAAGTGTACAAGACTGGAGGAAGTAATGCACAGGTACGTGATATTGTGTGATATTCCCTTTTAACCAGTTCCAACATACAGACGCTTACTGACACCTCTGTAGCAGATGACATTTCAACTTTATTCAATAATTGATATTTCATTTTAGAGTTTACATATGTTTGACTAAGAGTGTTCAATGTTCCCTGCTACAGGTTTGTTGCATGTGGGCGAGGGTTAAAGATAGCCACTACATGCATTACAACTTCTGCCAAACATTGTATTCTACATTGTAAGGGTAAATAAAAATACAATAATCATCATTCGAAATACACAATTTCTAATTAGTGGGAATTCGTGTTTCTTGTTTTGTTCCATTCTACTGATCCAGAGGTAAGATAAAGGTCGTTTTGCTTGTTCTAAATTAGTTATTCAGCCTCCTAGCTCTATGTTGTTTGCACTCAAAAGAATCGTCTCAATGAATTATTTTGAGTGCCCATATCACAGGGTTTTGTTGGAAAACAAGAAAGCTAGCTGGACCTTTGCTAATCATTGGGTACCAGTGCTGCAAGTTAGAATTGAACCCGCAGAACTAGAATACATACATGTATAACAATATGACAGACATACATATGACATATGATCCTTTAACGACTCTTAGCCTTACAGATAGGCGACACAACATTGTAAAGAAAATGTTGGAGCTTTTTTCTTTAATTGTAGTAACATTACAGTATCTTTCTGAAAATCATCATACTTATATAAAATTTAACTTTCAGCGAGACCTGTTCAATGTCATCCTTATTCAGTCTGCCATTCGATCAAAGAAGTATCAGAAATACGCAAAGTAAGTCCATTTTGAAAAAGCTCTGTAACATGTGATTAAACATTTTGGCGCATCTGCAGCATCAGACGACGTTTGAAAAACATTGTATCAAAAGTTGAAAGGAGTTGAATAAAATGTTTCAAAACATTGTGCTAAACGGCGAACTTGTTCATAATGAGAAATATCTCCATTTGTCAAAATATTACAGCCGTTTTCAATAATGAAAAATATGTAATTTCGTGTTTAAGAGATTTTCCATGTTTTCCAACCTCATTAAAATCAGACCAGAATACTTCGCCGAGAGAAGCTTGGTTTTAAAGAGATTCAATGTTTGCCTTCATCTTTTAAAATTGTCTACTGCATAATTGTTGTGTGTTGGACAGTTTATAACTTAATACGTTTTCTGTTTTATATGTGTCACAATACAGTCCTTACCAGTAAACTACGTATATGTTATTTTACCATTGAACCTTTACTAGAAAAAGTCTATCCCTAGTGAAATGTATGTACACATAACACATGCCGAGCCCTTGTAGCTCAGTTGGAGGCGACGCCGGCTATCAATCAAGGGGTTGTGACTTCCAATCCCAGCTCGGCCAAAATTATTTCCTACATTTTACAAAAGTCACTGTGACAAGCGTCCTTCGTCTACCACCAATAGGCTTACAGTTTATGTGGGAAAGAAGACAGATGCTTGGACATACTGTTGGTGGAATACTGGTGTGATAAAGCAAGGAGTAAGTAAACGGGCCGCAGTGATAAATATTTTGAAACTCTAAAAATGAAAGAGCATTTATTGAATAAAGTTTAAGGTATTGGATCTGTAATGGTCAATATCACAATATTACCTAAATGTGTTTCCCTTGCTATCTTCATCCATTGAGACATGTATTTCTGAAATGTTTGAAGGCAATAAATGTACAACAACTAAACACAATAAAATTGCTTTAATTTTCATACATGTCTTAAAATGATATATAAAGGGCACATTTTCTCCAAAAGAACATTGCTGATTAAAATAAACACCAATGAAAATAAAATACATTAAAATAAAAGAAGAAAACTCTTAAATATCACCGTACCACCTTCTGAACTCTGCTTTTTTAAAATAATGTTTCTGCAACTTTGTAATTTAAAAGTCATCTAGCATTATTACTTTAACAATTAACCATTTATGTTGGATATCATTATTTACTACATTGTTGTATTTAAGATATACTTATATATAAAAAATATTTACCGTCTTGTTTTCTCATAACATGCTATTACATAAGATAGGTGATAAAATAAAAGGCAGCACAATGTGTCTGTATATTGTCTTTTCAACAACTATCATCAGTAAACATGAAAGTTTCTTTTTTTAAATTTTGTATTTAGGCACATATTTGTGTTGAAAAAACATCACTGCATGCAACAATAACAATTATGCTTAAATATATCTCAAATTGAATGCTTTATCAATAAATATGGAACACCACCCATCCCATAACAATGCTCCTTTATATAAAAAAAAAAAAACACAAAAAACCCAACCTGTTCTATTGTATGAGCATCATCAACATACCCCCCACTTTAAAATGTATATCAAAGAATAATACATTATTAAAAGAAGTAATTACACGAAAAGGCGTCTATATGTTGAAATATTGACAAATCTGTACAACAAATCCACGAATTTCAACCTATTTTGACCCTTACAGAATGTTGCATCTTATTTCAATGACCATGCATGAAAATTATGTTTTTTTGACCCTCATAATTAATTTGGTGTTCTACCTGATACGTCTGTGGTACTGGGCCGAGTATACACATCTTGCAGAACGGAAGGTTGGACAACAACAAATTAAATTCTTCTAAATTAGTCCTTCCTTCCAACTGTCATTTTCACGGTCTTATCAAAATGTCGAAAACATATGTCACACTTAGGTTTTGTGCATGCGTTTGCTTCACAAACATTACCCGCACAAAGTTTATGATTAATAACAACATTGAATCCATTTTTCTTATCCGGTATATGCATATTTGCAAATCTACGGCATCGATAAACTTTATTTTTCCATCGTCGGCCATTTTTGTTTACCGATGTGACGTCACGGCAAGTGGGGAAAAACCTATTTGTACTATATTTACCTACTATTGACAATTTTCCGACTGGCGGAAATACGTATCGGAAGGTTACGAGTGATCACTGTGAAAGTCGAATTTTACCGAAGGCATTACAGATACGATACCTTAACAGATTTTGGCGAAAAGATCAATTGTTCATTATGAGCAATTTCATCTTTTGCCAAACTTTTTTCAAAAGTCGTCTTCAGCTGAATCTGAGTCAGTATGTGGGAAAGGGTTGATATTCGTCTAAGCACATGTATATGTTTTGAACAACGTACACAAATTTCATATTGATGGCAATTAGCACATGGTCGGATATCGTAATATTCTACCAAATGATTCTGATAATATTTATTTTTTAATTAAGTCACCTGATTGCAGAACGCCAGAGCCTGAAGGGAGAGACGCCATTGATGCAAAAGATGCTTCAAACACTCGTGGTTGAGCACTGAACGTTCACAGAATGTAAAACATAGCAACACAGCAACACAGCAACAATTGATTTATATTCTGCCACGAATGAACATATATCTCGTTATAACATCCTAACAAACATTTACTCTTTGGTTGAGGCATTAAAGGCATGCTGATCTTTTGTAGAAATGTTGCTTAAATTTGGCAATTAAACTTATTTATATTTCAAAACAAAAACGTCTGATTAATTTGATATTTGAAAAGGTATTGGTTTGAAGATTTAATACGACAATCGATATCTGGCTTTATCGATACACCTAAGACTTATGTATAAAGCGAAGAAAAGACTAGCTGGTTAAATTAGTACAATTAGAGTTGTTGTGCCTACTGTCCTAGCAAGGTGACACACAGGGGTCATGTCTCCGTCGTCTTTAAGTTTTTATCGTTCCGTCATGCTGTGATATATCAATACATGAGTTCATCAGATGATCCAAACCTGAGACTTTTGGTACGCGAGATTGACGATTTAGAAGACTACACCGTTGTTTTCTACAAGGGTCATTGGCCGTGGACTTATGCTGACTACTAGTGCTATATAACTGAAATAATGTGTAACACGATTCAAACAAAATATTCCATGAATTAAGAGGGCCATGG
Organism: Serripes groenlandicus; assembly: GCA_031761405.1. Taxonomy (NCBI): domain Eukaryota; kingdom Metazoa; phylum Mollusca; class Bivalvia; order Cardiida; family Cardiidae; genus Serripes; species Serripes groenlandicus. The sequence goes on along the minus strand of JASEVX010000013.1, from coordinate 11,698,539 downwards.
TGGCCCTTTAACGCTCACCTGGGTATCATGGCTCAGTATCATAAGGTTTTCATAATTGATAGGCCTACTTAAAGAAGTAATATGATAAACAAAAAACACTTGCAAGCTTCTAGATAATCCACAATATTGTTCTTAAATTTGCCCTATTGACCTTGTCTTTGAATGGATATGACAAAACTGAACCTTAGCCTAGACATCAGCAACACATAATTTCTGTATAAGTTTCAAAATGCTCAGCTAAACATTGGCTTATTAACTGTCCACAAGCTTTTGATTATATTTGACCTTGTGACCTAGTGTTTAACCGGTCATGACCCAATTTTGAACTTGGCCCAGATATCATCAGATCAAATGTCCACAAGCTTTTACTTGGCCTAGTGATTTAGTTTTTGATCCGACATAAACCATACTCGAACTTGATCTATATATAATATATTATCAAGGTTAACAAACTGAATATGCTTCATGAATATTTGATGTTAATAGTGGAATCTAGAGTTTTAACAAGCAAATTGTTGACTAAGGACAATAGGCGATCACAATAACTCGCCTTATTTGGGCTAAAACCGTATAGAATAAGTGTCTTTTACATAACTGCCTTGCTACAATTTCATACGCATTATTTGCTGTTGTTGTTGTTATTATTATTAATCAGTTGAACCTGCACATTTAATAAGGCATTTTTATATAAATAAATGCTATATAATATATATATATGGCGTAAATTAAAGTCGCCACGACTAGCAACGCACTTCTACAACTCTTTTCTGATGCAGACATGTGGATACCTTTGCAACAGATGAACGTTAAAAACATTTTTGAAAAAGAAGAAATTCGCTTCGAAAAAACACGCCAAGGTCAAAGGCGATTATTTACAGCTACGCCGATGAATGAAACTAAAATCTCTGATTTCGTTGTTGACTCAGAGACCGTAGATAAGTATATAAAGTCTCTGGTTGTCACAATTCGGTATAGTCAGATTGTTTGTGACTTTCAGCAAAATACTGCTTTGTGTTCGATTAATTGCGTTTTTAAGCCGCTTTCAACATTATTTCACTTAATCATGATCTGCATCTACATTTCTCAAACAATTTAAGGAAGTGTGAAAAGTCCAGTCCCCCAGCTGTGTCTTTCTATTGGCTCTGAGGTCAAGGTCACAGTGACCCAATTTTGTTACGCGAATAACCTTCTTCCCAACATGTATCTGAAGTCCAAATCTGATAACTCCAGGTAAGATAATATAGGAGATACGGCATCATTAGCACACTTTTTTCTTTTAAATGGGGGGATGGGGGGGGGGGGGGGGAGGGGGGGGGGGTGGGTGTTCAGAAGTCAAGGGCAGAATAATGACCAAAAACATTGGTATGTGACACAATTCTTTTTCAAAATTCATTTTTTGAATAAATTTGTTAAAGGCACTGAATCCCATATGAGGAAAAAAGCGAAAAAAAAAAAGAAAATTGTTAAAAATTGCTATTACCTTGATGTTTTTGCATGTAAGGCAATGAGATTTGCTGACTGATGTACTACAATATATGCACACTATTAATATTACGGAGATTTTTCGTTATTTTGCATTGTAAAATCTACTGGGTTAGTAACCCAGTAATTCTAAAAATATCGCTGTATATTTATCACGTTATCACTACAACCGAATTGACAATCTCCTTCCCAGAGTTGTTGTTCCTTACACTCAAGCATACATGAATGTAATGAGTCGATAGTGTAAGAGAATGCCGAATTGAATCCACAAATTCAAATGAGCAAGAGGAAATTCTACGGTATTTTTAAACGGGAAAACACGTCGCGGACGTTTTTTTAACTGCTTATTTCCTATGAAATAATGAAAAACAAGAATTGTACGACCTTCTACAATATTCCGTAACATATATATAGACGTATTTTGTATTAATTAGAATAAGTATAAAATATAACGATTTTGGACCATTATGGTGTTCAGTACCTTTAACTCCGGATGTAAAAAATAAGATATGACCCGGACATGGTTTTTTTTTTCTTTCAACATGGTCAGAGGTAACTGTGATCCAATTTTGGTACGTGACACAATTCTTTTCAGAGATGCATTTTCAGATTAAATTTGCTGACTCCATGTTAGATCAAATGAGATATGACGAGGGTTTTTTCTTTAAACAGGGTCAGAGGTTAAAGTCAATGTGACCCATTTTGATACGCAACACACCGTCTTCCGGAGAGGCGTGTGCATGCCAAATTTGGTTACTGTAAAATGGTACAGGAGATATTGCCCGGACAAGGTTGTGCAATACTTTTCTTGGCCAAGGTCGAGTGACCCAATTTTAGTTTGCGACTCATTCTCCTTCCAAGATGCCCATTCAGACCAAATTTAGTGACAAAATATAATATTTAATAATGCTTCGGCAATTAACGATAAATACCTATATGCCTATAATATACATGACATGTAAAGTAACTCATGACGGGTCTAGTTGCCAGAAATTGGGACCAAGTGTAGATCGTGTGTGTAATTCCTCTGCAGCAGAAGCTTTAGCAGTGGTCTGAATCAATGATGCTGACAGATAGCTATCGAAGCAGCCTATATATACATACCTTATACCTATATTATCATATGTGGTCTAAATCAGTGATAATGAGCTATCGAAGCAGCTTATATACATACCTTATAGCTACATCATCGTATGATCCTGTCCATGGGGAAAGGTACATGTTGGAATTCTAAACAGTGTTTGCTCAGGTGTACATATGTTCCGTATTACCAGAACCTTCACAAGTTGTCAGGCTGCTGATCTTGATCAGACTGCATGCACAGGCTCAAAAGAAAAAACTTGTACCTTTTCCTATGGATGGGTGCATATATTCTTGTATACACCTAACCTAGGTAAAATGATGAATAGATTGAGTGGAATCCCTTAGATGAAAGCTGAGGGAGACAGCAGAGAGTAGTGATTTGACATTGGAGTATATCGGTAGATTACTATGAAGGTGTGAATTTTTTTTGAGAATGATTTAATTCACTCTAAACAACATGTGTGACGACGGGTTACGGAAATATGCGAATGTATTTTGGGTATAAATAGATTTGAGACGAACTGGGTGTATTTATGAGAAAAGGCGTGTGTATTCTACCATCAAATGCAATATAAAGTAAAGATCAAGCTACGGCTAAACGTGTGTGTCACGTGAATGATGGCGAATTCGCAACTGCGGTTAACAGTAAAGCTAGCGTACTATTCTTGTTTCACAGGTCTCACACCTCTATGGTTACTCCTAAAGCATCAATATCATTCAATGTCTCAAAGGTCATGTACATGCTACTGACAGGTGGGTTCCTTTATACTCCAGTTATATGACTGTGTCTCACGCTCAATAATCATGATACTGGCAGGCTGTTGTTATATTCTTTTATGTCAATTTACACAATTAGTCAGTCATATCACTGTGTTTCAAGGGCCATGTACATGCTATTGACATACTTGTTTGTTTTCAATTGTGTTTTATGCCACTCTCCAGAATATTCCAGGTTGGTTTGTTAATTTTCAATGTTGTTTCATGTCACTTTCCACAATTATTCAGTCATTTCATCACTGTGTCTCAAGTGCCAAGGACATGACACTTCCAGGTGGGTTTCTTTATACTCCAGTTATATGACTGTGTCTCACGGGCAATGATCATGATACTGGCAGGCTGTTGTTATGTTCTTTGATGTCCCTTTACACAATTAGTCAGTCATATCACTGTCTTTCAAGGGCCATGTACATGCTGTACACAGGTTGGTCTCTTTGTTTTCAATTGTGTGTTATGCCACTCTCCAGAATAGTCCAGGTTGTAGTAGTAGTCAGGTGTGCATATCCAGGAATAATGCACTCGGTAACCCCACTCTATATTCTATATAAAGTCGCCATCTTGGATCGAGTAGAAAATGAGTCGCTTTTTGGACCTGCTCGGCCGTGACCTTTACTGGGTTGAACCGGTCGGAAGCGGTCAGCGTAGCCGAATATTTTCAGAAAACACCGCCATTTTAGCGATCTACACTGGACACGGCCATCATGGAGGGTCTATAATAGCAGGTGACACAAAAAACTGTTTTAATCATTGCCGTAATGCGCTGCAAGTCCATGCATGTCCAATCATTAGTACATGTATTTAGCTCACATTGTGCAGTATAATAGCAGACGACACAAATAATTGTTTAGACAAGTTTATCTGTTTTAATCATTGACGTAATGCGCTGCAAGTCCATACATGTCCACTCATTATTATTTAACTCTCATGTTCCACTATAATAACAGACGACACAAAAACCTGTTTAAACCAGTTTATCTATTTGTAAACATTGACGTAATGCGCTGCAAGTCCATACATGTCCAATCATTATTATTTAACTCTCATTTTCCAGTAGTTTATCTCATTCCAGCCTCAGATACCGACAAGAACAGATAGTAGCGATTTACCTGCATTATTTATACAGCGTTATACAACGCTTAATACATTTTCTAAAATAATCGAGAAAATCAGCGATTTCGTTAGGTAAGTGTTTACATTTTCATCCATCAGCCAATCAAATAACAGTATGCGTATTTGAGTTCATGTGTTTTCTGATTCAGTTGCTAGCCATAGAACAGTAAACATCGATAGTTCATAAAACCATCGAATTAAATTTGATAAACCCAAATAAAAATGGAAGTAATACAGATCGGCTTGCGGGGCAGACAATTTTGTCCACGGGATTTCAGATGAATATGTAAGACTGAAATTGTCTCCCATTGGACAATAATGATTTTGCTGAAAGTTGAAAGTGTGTTTTGAAAACTATATTATCTTGTGAGTGATTTGTAACCAAACCCTGGTTTGCTTTTGACTATATTGACACATTCAGAGTCATTTTTAGAACATCCTGTATTTTCTGAAATTTAAAGTGAAATTCAGTGCGGGATAAGGGTGACCTATCATATGACGTCATAGCTAAAAAAAAAAGAAAGGTGGGATGACCCCTGAGTTTTTGGTGCTGTTATGGTAGATATAATAATGGACTTTGATCTAATACAGGTTTCTGGCTTCTTTTTAATGCTGGGAAAGAACCCTAACCCATAATGCTATAATGGTCGCCTATGTAAAATGAATTGCGTCCTTTTGACCTACATATAAATCCCAGTTTAGTATAATCGATGTCGCTTCGTTGATGTACAGACCGGTATTTTTGTTTCCAAGGTTGTGTCCTGACAGTTTATACTACCTAACCCTCTCCCATATACGACAAATCCTGCAGCAGACGCCTTTGAAAACTCCTAGGTAAATGTATGGAAAAGCTCTATACATTTACGTAAGAGTTTAATCCTTCGCTACAATGTTCTCAAAGGTCGTCTGATAACAAATGTGTCTGCATGCTGGTAAGGTTAACCCATGCTTATAAAAGTGTTTTGAACACTCGTGATGCATTTTAGCAAGAGATACAATGCAAAGTGTTCCTTTCATAGGGTCAATGTCATATAACAGCGGACTGTGCTATATTTAAACTTACTGGACAAAACAAAACGGGTGGATTTGAAATGGTTTGAATCTTCATGCTATCAATCTTTACATCTAAGCAAAGGTTCTGCCAGGATACATTTCTTTGTCTTCCCGGATATGTCGGGTAATAAGGTTGTTGATACAATACAAAACAATACAATATATTTGATTGCGTAAAACAATAAGCAATTTGTTTATTACAAAGAAAGAAAATGAACAAGTACATATGAAGACATGGATATTTCCAGAAGAATTCACAAATATTTAACAACGTAAAGAGTTAATATAGCCGAGTTCGAGGGTAAACAACCCCAGAAAATGAACAGGTAGTATCGCACATTCAGAAAGAACTTGGGTAATTATGAAAAGGGACAGCGGGAAAGATACAAGTGATAACTTGATTGCTCGGGTACTTGTACTTGTTTTCGGAATCTCACTTATCGAATTTTAACGAATGTGCGCCTTTCGCCCATTTCCGATGCAATTAATTATCAAAATAGTGACACACGTGTTTGTCAATGACCTATTTAAACAACTATTTAGCCAGGTATATAATATGGTCCCGATAGTGGCAACTTATTATTCAAATCATTTAAAGTGTTATTAATGTAATAAAGGAAAGAAGGAACACACCATGACAGAATGGTTTAGAATCGGGCATACCGGGTTCAATTTCCGATCGCAGCAATCTTGCTTGAGTGCCCGTTGATAAGGCACATTCCTAATCCTATTTCTGAATTGTTTTCCCAAGGATCATTGATTGATTGATAGTTTGGTGTTTTACCCCGCCGCTTTCAACAATTGTTCAGTTATATTACGGCTGTTCCTGGGTAAGTTACCAGAAGTGCTGTTAACCTACCTAGAAAACGCCGTAAAAAATCGATGAAAGCGGCGTATAAACACCAAACAATCAATCAATCAATATATTGACTTCTAAGTTTTCCTGTAGGAGGTTGGAATGATGATTTTGATTGACTTCTATGTTTCCCCGTCGAAGGTTGGAACGTTGTTCTTGACGTGTCTCACAGTCACATGGAAGAATACGCACGGTCCTATAGCGACATCAACGTGATGCTGGCATGTGCGGGCTCCAAACAGAAAATGGAAAGAGATAACTTCGTGGAGAATATCAAAGATGTAATCAGGTGTGCATTTTGTTCTTGTACCATTTTTGACTTTGTTTATGAAAATGTGTAATATGTTTGTGGTATTATTAATATACTGTTCTTATACTTAATAATGTTATTATATTTATTTAGTTTCTTATTTTATTTAGTTATAGAAGGGAAATTAGTGATTTCGCCTAAATATCCTATTTAAGAAAATGCTGGACAAATGGTCCAGTTCAAAAAGTCATTGCCTAAACGTCCGTTCACCGGGAACATCACAGATATGTTTTCCTCCCGCATAAAACTAAAAAAATACATAAACATAAACAAATATAGTGATGAAGGCAGTTTACAGTTATGAAAATGAAGATCATAGATTATATAATGATGATTTCTTATTGTACAAAGTTATGAAAAAGAAGATCATAGAACATATAATGATGAATTCTTATTGTACAAAATTCATTTATTTAAATTTGATAATGATGAATTTATGTTTCTGTTAATATCCAGTATCAAATAACTTAATCATCACACGCATGACAGACAATATCATTATGATGGATTTGCATTTTTATTTGTATTTACAAAAATGTTCTATTCACAGTTCAAATAAAAATCACGTACTGAAGCTTGCTCTGCGAAACCCTATTTTAGCATAACAGGTATACTATATCTGGACCTAGACTGGTCGCGAATATTTCAAGGTTGGTATTCGCAGATCCCCCAATCAATTACACTTTATGAACAAACATAGATAATGATGACACTGTTTTTCGTAATGCATTTGCAATGTTATTTTAATAACAATTAGTGGTATATCAGTATTTCAGATGACTTTGGTGAAAATACTTAACACGGATTTCTCGTTCGACGCTGCAATAGAAAGTTTATGGTCGGGTTTCGAATTTAAACATTTTAATACATCTTACTAGATATTTAATTGACCATAAACACCATTGGTGCTTTTGATTCCGTAAAATGTCCTATAATAAGTGTCTTATCACTGGGTCTGTACGCCAGACAATACGGATCGTCCATTCCCTCCTTAGATATTAAGAAAATAGTCTGCTTGGTACCGTCACTATTCACCACGTGTAGATTGTGAGAGACCCGTCCACACACCATGACGTTGTCATACGCGTCAAACAATACACCACGGCTACCCTTAAGCTGACTGTCAGAATATGTATACAGTGTAGTTCCAGTGCTGTCATAACAAAGCACGTCATTATTCGTACTAACAACGATTCTGTCACCGGTACTGTTGACAGATAGGTAGTAAGGATATCCCCGACTAATGTTAAACGAATTCACAGTGTCACCAGTCATTGTCAGTATCTTAACCAATGCCGAGAGTCCTGCTTTATAAGCGACGTATATTCTATCAGTTTTATAGTCAACACCGTAACAATTCTCACCAACAGGAATCGTTTTCCCCTTTGCAATGGCCCCGGGAATATTCAAGAATTGAATGCATTTTTCATCTCTTTGAGTCACAATAACCTGGTTCTCTGATACAACCGCCACATCCCAAACACGGGGAATTTTCATCTCGAATTCCATTGTGAAATCTTGTGAAAATACTTTGACCGAACAGTCCCCGAGACCTTCACAAACGACTAATCGACCGTCAGGCATGAACACACATCCCGTGACACCCATAGTTGAACCAATATCAATGTCTCTTCTTGTCACAGACGCTATTTGCTGGAAACAGATTCGAGAATCATCCGACGATATTGGGTCATCTATTTTGAATGAACCAATTGAGGTTGTATCGGACATTAAGGTGACGAGTTGGTCGGACTTGTGAAATTCTAACTTCCTTGGTTGTATTTCCTTCATTATATCGTCTGCTGCTTCTTTCCCTTCGTCTAGTTTGTGTTTTTCTTTCGTCATAAAAACAAACATGGCATCTGCATTTGCATTTCCAAGACATTTAAATGAATTAATAATTTCTTGTATCTCTTCGCTCAGTTCGTCTGATAGCTTAATATCATTTTCGGCATCAGACATTAGTTTATTTTCTATATCGGAAATAGTGTCTTCCATATCCTTCGCTAATTTCTCAATCCATTTAATGACTTCCAATTTCAATTCCATAACTTCCTGTATAGATTTTCTGCAACTTGTTTGTATCTGTATTTTATCGTTTTCCCTTGAATCCTTTATTTCTTTCATATCTGACGATAATGATCTGGTCTTTTCTAAAAATAATGCAATGTCAGTCTGTGTCTGTGCTTCTTGCGCAATTTCCTTCACCGCCTTAACTTTACATCGTCTGTGTTTTGTTCTATTGCACCGGTCGCATATGGCTGCATCATGACTTAAACAGAACTGTGTTAAATTTTCTGTTTCATGGTTTGTGCATTTCATGACGGAAGCGATCAGTGCATTCTGTTTAATCGACCTCCTCTTCGACATGTCGAATGGTTTTAGATCGTGATCCCGTGTAGCTCTTAAACTTTGATGGACTTCTTCACACGCATCGCATAGATATTCTGAACAGACTTTACAGAATGTCCGTGCTTGTTTATTTACTCCTCGGAACTTACAAGGATCACACATCCTTGTGGGGTCTTCGTCGGACATATTTGTGGGTCCAGCCATGGCCTCAGCCATTGTTTGTTGAGTCTGTAATAAAATTAACAACTCTGTTTAATTACAAAGAATTATTACCAATTTAAAAACTTAATAAAGTGCACGCTTCAAATATACCTACTGTATGTTTTCGTTGCGATGATAAATCTAGATTACTTTAAGTAGTATTATAGTTTCTTTTTAATAATGCAGTTGTTTATGTCATTGATGATGATATGATGTCATTGGTTGGGTCATGGATGATGATATGATGATGTTGGTTGTGTAATTGATGATGATATGATTATGTTGTTGGTGGTGAAATTGATGATGATGATAGTGGTGTAATTGATGATGATGTTGCTTGTGTAATTGATGATGATATGATGATGTTGGTTGTTTAATTGGTGATAATATGATGATGTTGTTGGTGGTGAAATTAATGATGATGCTGATGGTGTAATTGGTGATGAGTTGATGATGTTGGTGGTGGTTTAATTGATAATGATATGATGATGTTGATGGTTTACTTGATGGAGATATGATGATGGTGGTAGTTTAATTGATGTTGTTATAATGATGCTGTTGGTGTCATTGATGATAATATGATGATATTGGTGGTGTTAGTGATGATGATATGATGATATTGGTGGTGTAATAGATGATATGATGACGTCGGTGGTGCCAGGTGTCATATGCTGATGATGTGATGACGTTGGTGGTGTAATTGATGATGATATGATGATTGGGTTGGTGTCATTGATGATGATATGATGATGTTGGTGGTGTCATTAATGATATGAAGATGTTGGTAGTGTAATTGATGATGATATGAAGGTGTTCTTGGTGTCATTGATGATAATATGATGACGGTATGGTGTCATTGATGATGATATGATGATGTTGGTGGTGTTATTGATGATGATATGATGATATTGGTGGTGTAACAGATGATATGATGACGTTGGTGGTGTCAGGTGTCATATGCTGATGATGTGATGACGTTGGTGGTGTAATTGCTGATGATATGATTATTGGGTTGGTGTCATTGATGTTGATATGATGACGTTGGTGCCATTGATGATGATATTATGATGTTGGTGGTGTCATTGATGATGATATGAAGATGTTGGTAGTGTAATTGATGATGATATGAAGGTGTTGGTGGTGTTATTGATGATGATATGATGACGGTATGGTGCCATTGATGATGATATGATGATGTTGTTGTTGTCATTGATGATGATATGATGACGGTATGGTGTCATTGATGATGATATGATGATGTTGGTGGTGTTATTGATGATGCTATGATGCCGTTGGTGTCATTGATGATGATATGATGATGGTGATGGTGTAATTGATAGCTATCGAAGCAGCCTATATATACATACCTTATACCTATATTATCATATGTGGTCTAAATCAGTGATAATGAGCTATCGAAGCAGCTTATATACATACCTTATAGCTACATCATCGTATGATCCTGTCCATGGGGAAAGGTACATGTTGGAATTCTAAACAGTGTTTGCTCAGGTGTACATATGTTCCGTATTACCAGAACCTTCACAAGTTGTCAGGCTGCTGATCTTGATCAGACTGCATGCACAGGCTCAAAAGAAAAAACTTGTACCTTTTCCTATGGATGGGTGCATATATTCTTGTATACACCTAACCTAGGTAAAATGATGAATAGATTGAGTGGAATCCCTTAGATGAAAGCTGAGGGAGACAGCAGAGAGTAGTGATTTGACATTGGAGTATATCGGTAGATTACTATGAAGGTGTGAATTTTTTTTGAGAATGATTTAATTCACTCTAAACAACATGTGTGACAACGGGTTACGGAAATATGCGAATGTATTTTGGGTATAAATAGATTTGAGACGAACTGGGTGTATTTATGAGAAAAGGCGTGTGTATTCTACCATCAAATGCAATATAAAGTAAAGATCAAGCTACGGCTAAACGTGTGTGTCACGTGAATGATGGCGAATTCGCAACTGCGGTTAACAGTAAAGCTAGCGTACTATTCTTGTTTCACAGGTCTCACACCTCTATGGTTACTCCTAAAGCATCAATATCATTCAATGTCTCAAAGGTCATGTACATGCTACTGACAGGTGGGTTCCTTTATACTCCAGTTATATGACTGTGTCTCACGCTCAATAATCATGATACTGGCAGGCTGTTGTTATATTCTTTTATGTCAATTTACACAATTAGTCAGTCATATCACTGTGTTTCAAGGGCCATGTACATGCTATTGACATACTTGTTTGTTTTCAATTGTGTTTTATGCCACTCTCCAGAATATTCCAGGTTGGTTTGTTAATTTTCAATGTTGTTTCATGTCACTTTCCACAATTATTCAGTCATTTCATCACTGTGTCTCAAGTGCCAAGGACATGACACTTCCAGGTGGGTTTCTTTATACTCCAGTTATATGACTGTGTCTCACGGGCAATGATCATGATACTGGCAGGCTGTTGTTATGTTCTTTGATGTCCCTTTACACAATTAGTCAGTCATATCACTGTCTTTCAAGGGCCATGTACATGCTGTACACAGGTTGGTCTCTTTGTTTTCAATTGTGTGTTATGCCACTCTCCAGAATAGTCCAGGTTGTAGTAGTAGTCAGGTGTGCATATCCAGGAATAATGCACTCGGTAACCCCACTCTATATTCTATATAAAGTCGCCATCTTGGATCGAGTAGAAAATGAGTCGCTTTTTGGACCTGCTCGGCCGTGACCTTTACTGGGTTGAACCGGTCGGAAGCGGTCAGCGTAGCCGAATATTTTCAGAAAACACCGCCATTTTAGCGATCTACACTGGACACGGCCATCATGGAGGGTCTATAATAGCAGGTGACACAAAAAACTGTTTTAATCATTGCCGTAATGCGCTGCAAGTCCATGCATGTCCAATCATTAGTACATGTATTTAGCTCACATTGTGCAGTATAATAGCAGACGACACAAATAATTGTTTAGACAAGTTTATCTGTTTTAATCATTGACGTAATGCGCTGCAAGTCCATACATGTCCACTCATTATTATTTAACTCTCATGTTCCACTATAATAACAGACGACACAAAAACCTGTTTAAACCAGTTTATCTATTTGTAAACATTGACGTAATGCGCTGCAAGTCCATACATGTCCAATCATTATTATTTAACTCTCATTTTCCAGTAGTTTATCTCATTCCAGCCTCAGATACCGACAAGAACAGATAGTAGCGATTTACCTGCATTATTTATACAGCGTTATACAACGCTTAATACATTTTCTAAAATAATCGAGAAAATCAGCGATTTCGTTAGGTAAGTGTTTACATTTTCATCCATCAGCCAATCAAATAACAGTATGCGTATTTGAGTTCATGTGTTTTCTGATTCAGTTGCTAGCCATAGAACAGTAAACATCGATAGTTCATAAAACCATCGAATTAAATTTGATAAACCCAAATAAAAATGGAAGTAATACAGATCGGCTTGCGGGGCAGACAATTTTGTCCACGGGATTTCAGATGAATATGTAAGACTGAAATTGTCTCCCATTGGACAATAATGATTTTGCTGAAAGTTGAAAGTGTGTTTTGAAAACTATATTATCTTGTGAGTGATTTGTAACCAAACCCTGGTTTGCTTTTGACTATATTGACACATTCAGAGTCATTTTTAGAACATCCTGTATTTTCTGAAATTTAAAGTGAAATTCAGTGCGGGATAAGGGTGACCTATCATATGACGTCATAGCTAAAAAAGAAAAGAAAGGTGGGATGACCCCTGAGTTTTTGGTGCTGTTATGGTAGATATAATAATGGACTTTGATCTAATACAGGTTTCTGGCTTCTTTTTAATGCTGGGAAAGAACCCTAACCCATAATGCTATAATGGTCGCCTATGTAAAATGAATTGCGTCCTTTTGACCTACATATAAATCCCAGTTTAGTATAATCGATGTCGCTTCGTTGATGTACAGACCGGTATTTTTGTTTCCAAGGTTGTGTCCTGACAGTTTATACTACCTAACCCTCTCCCATATACGACAAATCCTGCAGCAGACGCCTTTGAAAACTCCTAGGTAAATGTATGGAAAAGCTCTATACATTTACGTAAGAGTTTAATCCTTCGCTACAATGTTCTCAAAGGTCGTCTGATAACAAATGTGTCTGCATGCTGGTAAGGTTAACCCATGCTTATAAAAGTGTTTTGAACACTCGTGATGCATTTTAGCAAGAGATACAATGCAAAGTGTTCCTTTCATAGGGTCAATGTCATATAACAGCGGACTGTGCTATATTTAAACTTACTGGACAAAACAAAACGGGTGGATTTGAAATGGTTTGAATCTTCATGCTATCAATCTTTACATCTAAGCAAAGGTTCTGCCAGGATACATTTCTTTGTCTTCCCGGATATGTCGGGTAATAAGGTTGTTGATACAATACAAAACAATACAATATATTTGATTGCGTAAAACAATAAGCAATTTGTTTATTACAAAGAAAGAAAATGAACAAGTACATATGAAGACATGGATATTTCCAGAAGAATTCACAAATATTTAACAACGTAAAGAGTTAATATAGCCGAGTTCGAGGGTAAACAACCCCAGAAAATGAACAGGTAGTATCGCACATTCAGAAAGAACTTGGGTAATTATGAAAAGGGACAGCGGGAAAGATACAAGTGATAACTTGATTGCTCGGGTACTTGTACTTGTTTTCGGAATCTCACTTATCGAATTTTAACGAATGTGCGCCTTTCGCCCATTTCCGATGCAATTAATTATCAAAATAGTGACACACGTGTTTGTCAATGACCTATTTAAACAACTATTTAGCCAGGTATATAATATGGTCCCGATAGTGGCAACTTATTATTCAAATCATTTAAAGTGTTATTAATGTAATAAAGGAAAGAAGGAACACACCATGACAGAATGGTTTAGAATCGGGCATACCGGGTTCAATTTCCGATCGCAGCAATCTTGCTTGAGTGCCCGTTGATAAGGCACATTCCTAATCCTATTTCTGAATTGTTTTCCCAAGGATCATTGATTGATTGATAGTTTGGTGTTTTACCCCGCCGCTTTCAACAATTGTTCAGTTATATTACGGCTGTTCCTGGGTAAGTTACCAGAAGTGCTGTTAACCTACCTAGAAAACGCCGTAAAAAATCGATGAAAGCGGCGTATAAACACCAAACAATCAATCAATCAATATATTGACTTCTAAGTTTTCCTGTAGGAGGTTGGAATGATGATTTTGATTGACTTCTATGTTTCCCCGTCGAAGGTTGGAACGTTGTTCTTGACGTGTCTCACAGTCACATGGAAGAATACGCACGGTCCTATAGCGACATCAACGTGATGCTGGCATGTGCGGGCTCCAAACAGAAAATGGAAAGAGATAACTTCGTGGAGAATATCAAAGATGTAATCAGGTGTGCATTTTGTTCTTGTACCATTTTTGACTTTGTTTATGAAAATGTGTAATATGTTTGTGGTATTATTAATATACTGTTCTTATACTTAATAATGTTATTATATTTATTTAGTTTCTTATTTTATTTAGTTATAGAAGGGAAATTAGTGATTTCGCCTAAATATCCTATTTAAGAAAATGCTGGACAAATGGTCCAGTTCAAAAAGTCATTGCCTAAACGTCCGTTCACCGGGAACATCACAGATATGTTTTCCTCCCGCATAAAACTAAAAAAATACATAAACATAAACAAATATAGTGATGAAGGCAGTTTACAGTTATGAAAATGAAGATCATAGATTATATAATGATGATTTCTTATTGTACAAAGTTATGAAAAAGAAGATCATAGAACATATAATGATGAATTCTTATTGTACAAAATTCATTTATTTAAATTTGATAATGATGAATTTATGTTTCTGTTAATATCCAGTATCAAATAACTCAATCATCACACGCATGACAGACAATATCATTATGATGGATTTGCATTTTTATTTGTATTTACAAAAATGTTCTATTCACAGTTCAAATAAAAATCACGTACTGAAGCTTGCTCTGCGAAACCCTATTTTAGCATAACAGGTATACTATATCTGGACCTAGACTGGTCGCGAATATTTCAAGGTTGGTATTCGCAGATCCCCCAATCAATTACACTTTATGAACAAACATAGATAATGATGACACTGTTTTTCGTAATGCATTTGCAATGTTATTTTAATAACAATTAGTGGTATATCAGTATTTCAGATGACTTTGGTGAAAATACTTAACACGGATTTCTCGTTCGACGCTGCAATAGAAAGTTTATGGTCGGGTTTCGAATTTAAACATTTTAATACATCTTACTAGATATTTAATTGACCATAAACACCATTGGTGCTTTTGATTCCGTAAAATGTCCTATAATAAGTGTCTTATCACTGGGTCTGTACGCCAGACAATACGGATCGTCCATTCCCTCCTTAGATATTAAGAAAATAGTCTGCTTGGTACCGTCACTATTCACCACGTGTAGATTGTGAGAGACCCGTCCACACACCATGACGTTGTCATACGCGTCAAACAATACACCACGGCTACCCTTAAGCTGACTGTCAGAATATGTATACAGTGTAGTTCCAGTGCTGTCATAACAAAGCACGTCATTATTCGTACTAACAACGATTCTGTCACCGGTACTGTTGACAGATAGGTAGTAAGGATATCCCCGACTAATGTTAAACGAATTCACAGTGTCACCAGTCATTGTCAGTATCTTAACCAATGCCGAGAGTCCTGCTTTATAAGCGACGTATATTCTATCAGTTTTATAGTCAACACCGTAACAATTCTCACCAACAGGAATCGTTTTCCCCTTTGCAATGGCCCCGGGAATATTCAAGAATTGAATGCATTTTTCATCTCTTTGAGTCACAATAACCTGGTTCTCTGATACAACCGCCACATCCCAAACACGGGGAATTTTCATCTCGAATTCCATTGTGAAATCTTGTGAAAATACTTTGACCGAACAGTCCCCGAGACCTTCACAAACGACTAATCGACCGTCAGGCATGAACACACATCCCGTGACACCCATAGTTGAACCAATATCAATGTCTCTTCTTGTCACAGACGCTATTTGCTGGAAACAGATTCGAGAATCATCCGACGATATTGGGTCATCTATTTTGAATGAACCAATTGAGGTTGTATCGGACATTAAGGTGACGAGTTGGTCGGACTTGTGAAATTCTAACTTCCTTGGTTGTATTTCCTTCATTATATCGTCTGCTGCTTCTTTCCCTTCGTCTAGTTTGTGTTTTTCTTTCGTCATAAAAACAAACATGGCATCTGCATTTGCATTTCCAAGACATTTAAATGAATTAATAATTTCTTGTATCTCTTCGCTCAGTTCGTCTGATAGCTTAATATCATTTTCGGCATCAGACATTAGTTTATTTTCTATATCGGAAATAGTGTCTTCCATATCCTTCGCTAATTTCTCAATCCATTTAATGACTTCCAATTTCAATTCCATAACTTCCTGTATAGATTTTCTGCAACTTGTTTGTATCTGTATTTTATCGTTTTCCCTTGAATCCTTTATTTCTTTCATATCTGACGATAATGATCTGGTCTTTTCTAAAAATAATGCAATGTCAGTCTGTGTCTGTGCTTCTTGCGCAATTTCCTTCACCGCCTTAACTTTACATCGTCTGTGTTTTGTTCTATTGCACCGGTCGCATATGGCTGCATCATGACTTAAACAGAACTGTGTTAAATTTTCTGTTTCATGGTTTGTGCATTTCATGACGGAAGCGATCAGTGCATTCTGTTTAATCGACCTCCTCTTCGACATGTCGAATGGTTTTAGATCGTGATCCCGTGTAGCTCTTAAACTTTGATGGACTTCTTCACACGCATCGCATAGATATTCTGAACAGACTTTACAGAATGTCCGTGCTTGTTTATTTACTCCTCGGAACTTACAAGGATCACACATCCTTGTGGGGTCTTCGTCGGACATATTTGTGGGTCCAGCCATGGCCTCAGCCATTGTTTGTTGAGTCTGTAATAAAATTAACAACTCTGTTTAATTACAAAGAATTATTACCAATTTAAAAACTTAATAAAGTGCACGCTTCAAATATACCTACTGTATGTTTTCGTTGCGATGATAAATCTAGATTACTTTAAGTAGTATTATAGTTTCTTTTTAATAATGCAGTTGTTTATGTCATTGATGATGATATGATGTCATTGGTTGGGTCATGTATGATGATATGATGATGTTGGTTGTGTAATTGATGATGATATGATTATGTTGTTGGTGGTGAAATTGATGATGATGATAGTGGTGTAATTGATGATGATGTTGCTTGTGTAATTGATGATGATATGATGATGTTGGTTGTTTAATTGGTGATAATATGATGATGTTGTTGGTGGTGAAATTAATGATGATGCTGATGGTGTAATTGGTGATGAGTTGATGATGTTGGTGGTGGTTTAATTGATAATGATATGATGATGTTGATGGTTTACTTGATGGAGATATGATGATGGTGGTAGTTTAATTGATGTTGTTATAATGATGCTGTTGGTGTCATTGATGATAATATGATGATATTGGTGGTGTTAGTGATGATGATATGATGATATTGGTGGTGTAATAGATGATATGATGACGTTGGTGGTGCCAGGTGTCATATGCTGATGATGTGATGACGTTGGTGGTGTAATTGATGATGATATGATGATTGGGTTGGTGTCATTGATGATGATATGATGATGTTGGTGGTGTCATTAATGATATGAAGATGTTGGTAGTGTAATTGATGATGATATGAAGGTGTTCTTGGTGTCATTGATGATAATATGATGACGGTATGGTGTCATTGATGATGATATGATGATGTTGGTGGTGTTATTGATGATGATATGATGATATTGGTGGTGTAACAGATGATATGATGACGTTGGTGGTGTCAGGTGTCATATGCTGATGATGTGATGACGTTGGTGGTGTAATTGCTGATGATATGATTATTGGGTTGGTGTCATTGATGTTGATATGATGACGTTGGTGCCATTGATGATGATATTATGATGTTGGTGGTGTCATTGATGATGATATGAAGATGTTGGTAGTGTAATTGATGATGATATGAAGGTGTTGGTGGTGTTATTGATGATGATATGATGACGGTATGGTGCCATTGATGATGATATGATGATGTTGCTGTTGTCATTGATGATGATATGATGACGGTATGGTGTCATTGATGATGATATGATGATGTTGGTGGTGTTATTGATGATGCTATGATGCCGTTGGTGTCATTGATGATGATATGATGATGGTGATGGTGTAATTGATGATGATTTGATGATGTTGTTTGTGTAATTGATGATAATATGATGACGTTGGTGGTCTCATTGATGATGATATGATGACGTTGGTGGTGTCATTGATGATGTTGGTGTCATTGATGATGATGTGATGACGTTGATGGTGTCATTGATGATGATATGATGACGTTGGTGGTGTCATTGATGGTGGGTTGATGATGTTGGTGTCATTGATGATGATATGATGACGTTGGTGCCATTGATGATGATATGATGAAGTTGGTGGTGTCAGTGATGATGAGTTGATGATGTTGGTGTCATTGATGATGATATGATGACGTTGGTGCCATTGATGATGATATGATGGTGTTGATGTCGTTGATGATGATATGATGACGTTGATGCCATTGATGATGATATGATGAATTTGGTGGTGTCATTGATGATGATATGATGATGTTGGTGTCATTGATGATGATATGATGATGTTGGTGTCATTGATGATGATATGATGACGTTGGTGGTGATATTGATGATGTTGGTGGTGTTTTTGATGATGATATGATGATGTTGGTGCCATTGATGATGATATGATGACGTTGATGGTGATATGATGATGTTGGTGGTACAATTGATGATGTTGGTGTCTTTGGCGATGATATGATTACATTTGTGGTGTTATTGATGATGTTATTATGATGTTGATGTCATTAATGATATGATGATTGGTTGTCGTGTAATGATGATTTTTGTGGTTTAAATGATAACGATATGATGATGTTGGTGGTGTAATTGACGATGTTATAATGATGTTGGTGGTATAATTGATGATTTTGTTGGTGTAATTGATTATGATATGATGATGTTGGTGAATTTATTGATGATGTTATCATGAAGGTGTTGGTGACATTGATGATGATATGATGATTTTTGTAGTTTAATTGATGACGATATGATGATGTTGGTGGTGTAATTGATGATGTTATAATGATGTTGGTGGTGTAACTGATAATGTTGGTGGTGTAATTGATGATGTTGTTGGTGTAATTGATGATGTTGGTGGTGTAATTGATGATGATATGATGATGTTGGTGAATTATTTGATGATGTTATAATAAAGATGTTGGTGTAATTGATGATGATATGATGACGTTGTTGTGTAATTGATGATGATATGATGACATTGGTGTAATTGATGATGTCATGATGATGTTGGTGGTGAAATGGTAAATATTATGATTATGTTGGCGGTTTAATTGATGACGATATGATGACATTGGTGTTGTAATTAATGATGATATGATGATGTAGGGGGTGTAATTGACGATGTTATGATCATGCTGCTGTAGTCATTTGATATATTTCTATGAAGTTGTTGGTTTAAATGATGATGTTATATTATTGCATACTTTCATATTGTCCCGTTCACTTTGCATTGAAGAAAGTGGTCATGATTTTTCGATCATGACCGCTGTCAAGGAGTGATCATGACAGTAGATAAGGACGTGCGAAAATTCTGCATAATTAACATGCTAGGGACTACTTTTGTTATGTAAACAAACATAGCTGACCTAAATATCATTGTTAAACCTCACGGGACTTTGTAATGTTAAATTCTCATATATTGATCATGGACAATTTCTTACTGTCTCATGCTAACAGTACGTTTTTGGCATGAAAACAGTCTAAAACGAGCGTCTAAAATGTTGGTTATGCACGTGCATGACGTCATTTAAAAAAATTACGTCACCGTTATAATTCAAACGGCATTTGCACAAAAATTACTACTTATGTAAACAAACAGTTTGTTTCTAATTCGGAAGCAGATTTATCAATTCTAGATAATAAAAAAAAACTCCGCAACGTAAAGTAAATAGTTTACAA
Organism: Serripes groenlandicus; assembly: GCA_031761405.1. Taxonomy (NCBI): domain Eukaryota; kingdom Metazoa; phylum Mollusca; class Bivalvia; order Cardiida; family Cardiidae; genus Serripes; species Serripes groenlandicus. The sequence continues at coordinate 11,678,115 of JASEVX010000013.1, read as the reverse complement.
TATGAAAGTATGCAATAAAAAGGTTATTGACCCTGTACTGTGAAATCATCGTTGGACCTCTTTCTTTGGCGAACGTAGCCTCGCAAGCTCGGCAACGTCAACCAAAGAACTCGGTCCAACGATGATTTCACAGTACAGGGTCAATAACCTATAATGATGATATTGGTGACATTGATAATGATATGATGATATTGGCGGTATATTTGATGATGTTATAATGAGGGTGTTGGTGTCATTGATGAAGATATGATGTTGTTGATGGTATAATTTATGATGTTATGATGAAGTTGATGGAATAATTAATGATGATATGATGATGTTGGTGGTGTAATTGATGATGAAAAGATGATGTTGGTGGTATAATTGATAATGATATAATGATGTTATTGGTGTCATTTATTTTGTTATGATGATGTTGGCGGTGTAATTGATGATGATGTGATGATGTTGGTAGTGTAATTGATGATGTTATAATGATGATGATGATGAAATTGATAATGATATGATGATATTGGTGGTGTAATTGATAATGATATGATGATATTGGTGGTGTAACTGATGATGATAAGATGATGTTGGTGGTGTAATTGATGATGATATGATGCTGGTTGTGTAATTGATTATGATAGGATATTGTTGGTGGTGTAGTTTATGATGTTATAATGATGATGTTGGTGTAATTGATGATGATATGATAATGTTGGTGGTGTAATTGATTATGATATGATGATGTTGGTGGTGTAGTTTATGATGTTATAATGATCATGTTGGTGTAATTGATTATGATATGATAATGTTGGGGGTGTAATTGATTATGATATGATGATGTTGGTGGTGTAGTTTATGATGTTATAATGATGATATTGTTGTCATTGATAATGATATGATGATGTTGGTGGTATAATTGATGATGAAAAGATGATGTTGGTGGTATAATTGATAATGATATAATGATGTTGTTGGTGTCATTGATAATGATATGATGATGTTGGGGATTTAATTGATGATGTTATAATGATACTTTGGTGTCATTTATTTTGTTATGATGATGTTGGTGGTATAATTGATGATGATATGATGATGTTGTTGGTTTAATTGATGATATTATAAAGATGCTTTTGGTGTCATTGATGATGATATGATGATATTGGTCGGGTTATTGATGATGATGTTGGTGGTTTAATTGATGATTATATACTGATGTTGTTAGTGTCATTGATAATGGTATAATGATGCTGTTGGTGTAATTGATAATGATATGATGATGTTGGTGTCATTGATTATGATATGATGATGTTGTTGGTGTCATTTATGATGATATGATGATGTTGTTGGTGTCATTGATAATGATATGATGATGTTGGTGTCATTGATTATGATATGATGATGTTGGTGGTGTCATTGATGATGATATGATGATGTTGTTGGTGTCATTGATAATGATATGATGTTGTTGGTGTCATTGATGATGATATGAAGATGTTGGTGGTGTAATTGATGACTCGATCTAGCGATTACCCGTAATTTATACGCTTCCAGCTTCATACGTAAATATATTGATAATCAAGATTCGGTCGATTTTTTGGAAGACAGTGGTGCAGAGGTAGAGCGTCGGCCTCTCGTATCAAAGGTCCCTGATTCGAGTCCCGTGATGAGCGGGTCCTGACATTCGGATTTTTCCACACAATCGGCGCGAGTACTGGTTAACTATCCAGGAAGCAGAAATCGAGCGTGATTAATATAAGCTTAAAGCTTGTTTCGCAATTGATTTAAAATAAATAAGTTTAAACTAAGATTCGGTCATCCGTATACATTAACAAGAATATGTATCTATTCATGTTTCGACTTGACGCGATCTACCCGCGGTTTATATGCGTATATCTATGTATGTAAATATGTGTGTGCTGTACACAGTAAATATGAACCTGACATCATATGTTATATTAAACATTATCATTCATGTTGACAAAATGTACGAAATAAACGTTCAAACATACCTGTTGAACAGTTATTCCGCTTAAATAATCGGTCGCAATACCTCAACAAAAATTTAAGTTAAACATGTCGTGTCCTTAATAAAAATGTCAATTTGCGCAATTTAATAGGTCAGCTAACACTTAATATACCTGCGAAATAATATGTTAGTAAAAATCCTGCCGTTTCCTTTAAATGATTTTGTGTCTTTAACTGTCTGCATTGAATGTGTAAACTTGAGTTTATAAGCTGTGTAAGAGTATATGTATATAAGATGCAGCGAATCTGTTTGAATAAGCTGTGTTGTTAGACTTGTGCCTTCAGCGTACATGGAAGTTAGGGATAAGGGGAAGAAATCGGGCCAAGTTTTGTCGAGTTCCGAGGTAAGGGTACGTATTTCACTAGAAGACAAACATCTCATGGGCCTTATTTGATTAATATAAATATTAAATCTGATGGATAAATATTTTGATTTATATATTTGTGTACGAATTGGTCACTTATTTCAGATTTGTTCAATGATGGTGTGACGTTTTTCTAATACTTTTAATTAATAACCGAGTCGGCTTTCGGACCTCTGGACTGATAAAGCTCGTGGTTAAGAGCTGAGTGTTGACCTCTAAACCTATTTGTTTTAAAGACACCACTTCATGATGTTGTTTGATAATTAAAAACACGATGGATGCATATTTCCAATGACATATTTCTATCATTTGATCATGTATTTATAAATGAATGCATGAATGAATGCATACACGAACTAATGAATGGACAAATGGACGGACGAACGATTGAACGATCCTATGGATGTATCCATTGATGTATTATTAATGGTTTTAAGAAGCATCTAGACCTGTTAATAATCAGTAATGATTATTATAATATACGTGATGAGGAATGTTTGAGTAGTTTAAAATATAATGTTCATAAGGACGAAATAAAGAAGGAATACATTAAGTAGTATCGTACCTAAGTTTACCCCTGTATACATGTATATAATGCGTGAAGAAATCAATACTTGTATTGGATAAAAGGCAGTTATCTAATATTTTAATCTTTACCCTATTATCTTACATGACGTTCATAACATATCCTGCTCTCATATGTGCTAGATGTTATTTTTTGAACATCATTTGACATCGGACATATGAATATAAAAACAAACTGGACCGACATATTCAGGAAATACATTGATTTGATGACGTGGTCGCTTTACCCACAGGGCGAGTTCATATGAGATCCGAGAACAGCCCGAGTGCACTCGGAATCCATTTGAACGGTGATACTTTTATCCTTAGTGACGTCATTTTGACCTTTTGACCCGAATCCGAGTAACCCACCTCACGCCTTGGGTTACTAGCATTTCAAAATGGCGACCAACGATGTTTACTACTCATTCGGAATATCTCTGTGATGAATGCTTCATCAATGGATGATGAAGGATTACGGATTTACCCGAGAGTTCCGAATGGTTTACTACTAAGACGAGGAAACACCGTTCAGATGGAAAGCATTAGTGCGCATGTTTTTCTGAATTTATATTTAGACATGACGTCAGTTCTCTATCCTAGAGAAGCCCATCTGAACTCGCCCAAAGAATGCAGGTAAAGCATGTAACAATCGTGTGAGAATGACAAAACCGTTCGTGTTGAACATTTGTTTCGTTGTATCAAGGAAATGGTTGAAACACGTTATCTCAGGTCGTAAATTGCAGTAGACACTTTTGGAAACATTCTGGCAAAAGGAGAAATTTCTTATATTAAACATTTTACACTTTTACACTTACATGCTTGTTTTCATCTCTTTTCAATACAAATTTTGAAATTTGAAGAATTATACTCTCATTTTAAGAGGTTTTCTATACGTTTACGTGGAAGTCATCTGTTATTTTTCTACTTTGCGGTTTTCGGTACCTTTGTTTACTTTGCGGCTAAAGAGGTTTCACCGTAATCGTAACCGTATTATAGTAGACTCTCGATAACTCGACCTCGCAATGGATTCATAAACTACTTCGAGTTATCGATGTGTTAATGCCTCATTTAAGCTGTATCTGCCTCTTTATTCATTTATATTTCATTCTACAAACATGTCAAGAAAACAGCACACAGGCAGTTCTGGTTGATTGCATGTTCAATTATAACTGCTACTACGTTATTTTCAAATGGCATTGCCTTTCCCGGAATAGTTTGAGATAAGCGCGATATATTCGAATGTTCGCATGTTCGAGTCATTGCGACTCCACTGTTACTGTTCGTAATCATGCATGTGTTTACGGTATTCACTTAACATGGATTTTTATGGGTCATTATAAATGACAAGAAACGAAATAAACCTCAGATCTAAACTCCAAGCCAAAAGGGAGAAAAGGGTATCAATCTCTGCAACAATGTGCTTTATGTCATGTAAAGGTTAAACTGTAATAACACATACCAAGGAAACCTTGTATAATCATTGTTTGTATTCTTATATTTCGTAAGTAACAGGTATTATATCAATACAAAAGAATGCATCGACAGAGCCATGTATATAACAGACCGTTGACAAGAACGCCTGATTAATCGCTTACATTAACCCACATCTTTCGGTTCAACTTTGGACGTTTTTACAAAATAATTCGGCGGCTCTTGTAAGACAATCAAAACGCCGATGGCATTGTAGTGGCGATCGTATAAGACAAAAATCAGTAATGTTAACTGTAAATCTTCGGAAAGAGTAACTAATATTTGTGCCGTCTAAACACTTTTCAACATACAAAAATTCTGGAGCAGACGATTGTGAAAACATCTTGGCAAACATATGGGAAATCTCTGTAAATGAAAGTATGATAATTGACAAGAGTTGAAAACATTGTCACAACACTGGAATTTGTAAAGAAGTAATATGTTAATCCGGTAAAACGCGCCGCTTAGCTTTTTTAATCACGGTCGATGTCTGCTTCGTGGAGACTTAACCAGTGATTGCACCGGTGTTTGAACCGCGCATCACGAGTTTCGAACCCGGTACCGTTGCTACAAGGGGTCGACGCTATACAACTGCAGAAATGTCTTTCATGTGCAGCTCCTTGAGAGTCAACAAGAAATTTATTCAATTTTGTATAGTGACCTAGTTTTTGATAGACTTTGATGGTTTTACATCATTTTCAACATTATTTCAGTTATATAACGGCGACAGTTTACTTATACGTTATCCCTGGGTTAAGACACTAGGTTTGGAAATGTGCCTTGCCCATGGGAACTCAACCATGACCGCTGTGATTGAGGATCAAACTCTGGACGCTCAGTTTCAAATCCCCGACGCTAACCACTCGGCCTATTTAAAACATATATTACCAAGAAAAGTTTTAAAATGCTTAATTCGAAACTGCGGTCTTTAAAGTATAGTCAATATTTTTTCTTAAATATGGCCGAGCGACCTTTTGATAAACACATGAAGACCCAATAAATTTAGCTTAAATGTATCCAAGAGAAACATTCTAATAAAGTTTCGTAATTCTTTTAGCTAAAACTGTGCTCCCTCGAGTGACACGTAGATTTTTCTTAAATTTAGTATGACCTAGTTTTGAACACATCATGACCAATATAAGAACTGAGCTTAATAATACTGTTCACACTGTATTAATACTACTATTAATCAAAGCACTCAAAGTGCTGCCAGCATGGGGCTAACAGCAGATCACGGAATACATTAGGACAAGGATTTACCGATCAAATGTTGGTATCACATACACACCGTCAAATCAAAGTGATATTGATTCTTTGTACACCGATAGTTGTAACTTGTATTACAATGAAATACGAAACAAAGTACAATTTAAGTGTTTTTCAAAGAAAACGGCTAAAAAATTCAGAAATAAAACTAAACCCTTGTGGAACGACACTTTAGAAGTCTTGTTGAAAGAATTGTTTATCAGCGAAAAACATTACTTAAAGTGTAAAGGGTCAAAAAGAGAGAAGAACGAATATAGACGTGTATACCAATTTAAGCAGAACACATTTGATAGGGAAGTTAAACTACTCACACAATAACAAATAGAACTAGAACACAGATTTGTTCAGATAACCCACAGACGTTTTGGAAACAGATAAAGGATCTTGGACCCAAACGACAAACACACATTCCTTTTGAAGTCGTTGATGAAGAGGGTTGTATAATAAACGATAGACCTTGTGTTATTCATAAATGGGAAAGTGATTTTAGAGACCTGTTCAACAGTCAAAGGCTAGTGAAGAGGCCGATTTTAATGACAATTTCTTTGATGACGCAAAACAGTTGCTTGAACTTGAAACACGAATGAACGAAACCCCATTACAGGAAGAAATTAGCGAAATAGGCGATTCGAGCCTTTTTGGAGTCGATAAACATGCCTCAAATGTCGCAGTAAACAGTCGAGGAGACATTCCGAAATGATAAGATTATGGCATATACTTGTTACGATGCCTGATTACAGGCTAACAAAGAAAGTGTTTTTCTGGGACTATGATCATCCACGCAGCTGGTGTTCAGACATTAAAAATAAACCTCCAGGACCTCCAGGACCTGTACCAAAGCCAATCTATCGGCGTTAAATCATTGGATACGATTTAACGGCCTACATTTGAAACTTACGAACAGATGAACTATTTACAATGGACAGAAACACTTCAAGCACAACCGAAATTAAGGACATATACAGACCTAAAAAACAATATTTTTCATGTGAAAACTACGTTAAAATGTTCCTACCGAAACACCTTCGCTCTTTCATAACACAAGTTCGGACTGGAACTGTACCTCTTCGTATTGAAACAGGACGCTTTAGAAATTTAAAAATTGATGAAAGACTGTGAGATATGTCATTTTCCAAAATTGATGGAAACGGATTATCATTTCCTGTTACAATGTATAAAATACTCTCACTTGAGACTTTTATTTTATAATTATGAAAGTAAACTTTTGCCAGACTTTTTAGATATGCCATTATCGCAACGACTGAAAAACATGCTGACAGATACAAGACTCAAAAAGAAATCTGCTATATGTATACAAGATTGTTATTTAAAAAGATCTGAAATAATTTATTTAATAACAATTCATATTATTATATTATCATTTATTAACACTTCTTAGTAGTACTTATATTGATTGATGTCTAGTGACTCATAAGCCATTGGTATGGCTTGGTAATACGCCCAATATGTACAATTAATACTTAACAAATGTGAATGTTATACTGTTGTATTAATCTATTGTATGTATAACTTGTATTACGTGTCACTTAAATAAAATATAAAACTACTACAACACTTCACAAGAAGACCTTGTTATGTCCGTTAATTGAATAATATTTGAGTTGTGAATGCTCAATATTGTATACACAAAATGGGGGTCTATCGCAAAAACTGTGTATCCTAGTTGTATTTCAACAGTAGTGAATAGCTGATATTAATTAAATGTGACTTGTTTAACTTTCTCTTTTTCATATCCATATCAAGATATTTATTTCAGTTTACATAATTTATTACTTGTACCTTTTTATGACCTAAGTGTCATTGGCCAGACTATTTATTTGAGTTATCAATATCAGACAGCGATTATGTTAAATCAACAGACTGTACATATAACATTTGATTGATATAAAAAAAAATCTCTCCAAACATGAACAGTATTTAAGCTATTTCACAAGCTGATGTACTTACAAGTTAAACTTGTTTCATTCACACTTGGCTAGCTGCATCCTAATATTGCAGATTGTTTGTATACAGTTTTATTTGTGAGATTTTCGACAGTGCTTCTTATGTATTGACTGTTACATATATATGATCCAAATGTTTTGTCAAAAATGGTTTTTTTTTCCTCCATTTCAAGATTTAACTTCAAATTTTCAAGATATCTAACTTTATCAATGTAAACATTTATTGTATATGATATAAGAGCAAAATTATAGTTGTGCTGTTAGAAACTATTTTATTTGAAGCGATAAATAATTACTGAAATGCTATATGATACCATTTTCTTTCATATTCATAATGTTTATGTTAGCTTTCAAATTTTGGTATTTTTCATTAAGTCTCATTTTGAAATTACAAATACGTTTCGGTCAACATTTTTGACCATTTTGGCCTGTTTTCAAAATTCAAAATTTAGCTTTTTAGAGGTGGCCCCAATCTGGCAAGGGCATAGCATCATTAATCTATTCAGATCTTAATGGCTAACAACCTCAGCAAAATTCTAATTATAACTAATGTGTTCACAAAGCAGTTGATTATTTAATATTTGAATGGCAATTCTCTATTTTTTGCATTAACCATTTAACACATTCAGACCCTTTCTGATGTATCTGCAGCAGATGACGTTTTAAAACATTGAGACAAAATGAGAAATTGCTCAAGATGAGCAATTTCTCCTGTTATCACAATGTTTTCAACATTGTTCAGTAATTAAATCTTTATTTACAAAGATTTTCCATGTATTTGCTTACATTCAAAATCGTCTGCTGCAGAGTGGTTGTATGTGGGAATGGCTTAAACAAATTAATGGATGTATGTGACTTTCTACAGACATGAATGCTACAGGATAAAGCATGGCTTAAACAAAAGGCCCTTGTCATAGAGATAATATAACTTATGACATGGATGAACTCTCTCCTGATGTGTAATATTAAAATGAAGGTAACGTTTTAAATACATGTATGTTTGTTCTATTGAAAAGTTGTAATGTATTGTCGTGTTTTGTACTTGTTTTGAGGCTGTGCCTTTTCCATATTATTTTGTGATGAACAAATCTTGTTTAAAGTCCAACAAGATGAAGGTTAGACCAATAGTGTAGTTCCTCCCATAATCCCTGACTGTCTCATGATTCGTTAGAGTACTAACTATGGCTAAGAGGTTGAATTACGAATAAGGTATATGAAATGTACACTGCTGGATACATATTTTATCTTTTGTTTACACACAACACAAAGTAATAAAAGTCTTATCTAACGCTTTCGTCACTTGAATTTTTAAACTTTCAAAAAGAGTCCAATAAGCATTAACATAATGAAGTTATAAATACGAAAATATTAAGTCACCATAAATTAGAACATACACTGGGATGAAGTTCATCAATATGTACATGTATGAACTGATACAAAATGTTAAAGAAAGCCCCATTATTATCGACCTCGTATTAATACATTATATTTAGCGATCAATTATTGAATGTTAAGCCCTTGACATGTATTTCAAGACTGAGTGACTGTAGTTGTATGTTTATCCTTTTCTAACAATAGTTTCCTTTTATTATTTAATCCTTAATTATCATAGGAAGTTGCTTATGATGATATGATGATGATGTTGTTGGTGGTGGTAATGAATCCGGGTCGTTTATACGTGTACATCTATGAACGTAATCAAGACTCGTTCAGTCGTATACATTAAGAAGAATGCGTGTATTCATGTATCGACATGACCCGATCCTCCGCGGTTTAAACGCGTAGACCAATGTACATGTATGTAAACATGTCTGTGTTATATTCTTATGTGACCCTGACATAAACAGCTATATTAAACAATATCGTTCAATGTGATACAAAAGTAGGGTATATAAACGTTCAAACATACCTGTTAAACAATTATTCCGTGAACATAATCGGTCTAAATTAATGAGTTCGTGTACTTCCTATATCTTCTACTTCCGCATTTTAATAGGTCAGATAACACTAAATACACCTGCGAAATAATCTGTTAGAAAAACCTGCCTTTCGCTTGAAAGGATTTTGTTTCTCTGGCTGGTTGCATTATATATATATATGTAAAATTTAGTGTATAAGCTATGTTAACATGTATGTACGTTGTGCATTTGCTTGAATAACCGTTTTAGTAAGAAATTTACACTACACGTACAGTGAATGTAAGAAGGGGGAATAGAAAATGAACTAAATGCTGGCGGGTTTATAGATAAGGGTAATCTGTGTGTATGTATATTTAATAATACAACAATCTGTGTATATGTATATGTGGTATATAAACAATCTGTGTATATGTATTCGTGGTATAGCAACAATGTGTGTGTATGTATATGTGGTATAAAAACAATATGTGTGTATGTATACGTGGTATAAAAACAATATGTGTGTATGTATACGTGGTATAAAAACAATATGTGTGTATAATAGAAGAGGTATAACAACACTATGTGTGTATGTATATGTGGTATAACAACACTATGTGTATGTATATGTGGTATAGCAACAATCTGTGTATATGTATTCGTGGTATAGCAACAATGTGTGTGTATATATATGTGGTATAAAAACAATATGTGTGTATGTATACGTGGTATAAAAACAATATGTGTGTATGTATACGTGGTATAAAAACAATAGGTGTGTATAATAGAAGAGGTATAACAACACTATGTGTGTATGTATATGTGGTATAACAACAATATGTGTATGTATATGTGGTATAGCAACAATATGTGTACATGTATATGTGATATTACAACAATCTGTGTATGTATATGTGTTATAGCAACAATGTGTGTGTATGTATATGTAGTATAGCAACAATCTGTGTATGTATGTGTGGTATAACAACAATATGTGTGCACGTATAAGTGGTATAACAACAATCTGTGTATGTATATGTAGTATAGCAACACTGTGTGTGTACGTGTATGTGGTATTGCAACAATATGTTTGTATGTTTATGTGATAAAGCAACACACTGGGTGTATGTTTATGTGGTATATCATCAGTATGTGTGTGACATGTATGTTAATGTGGTATAGCAACAATATGTGTAATGCATACGTGGTATAGCAACACTATGTGTAATGTATATATGGTAAAGCATCAATATGTGCGTGTATGTTAATGTGGTATAGCAACAATATGTTTAATGTATACCTGGTATAGCAACAATATGTGTAATGTATATGTGGTATAGCAACAATATGTGTGTGTATGGTAATGTGGTATATCAGCAATATGTGATTGTATGTAAATGTGGTATAGCAACAATATGTGTTATGGACATGTGGTATAGCAACAATGTGTGTATATTTTTATTTGATTAAACAACAACATGGGTGTATGTATATGTGGAATAGCAACACTATGTGTGTTTGTGTACGTGGTATTGCAAAAACATGTATTATGTATATGTGATATAGCAACAACATGTGTGTATGTATATGTGGTATAACAGTAATGTGTGTAAATGTATATGTGGTATAACAACAATATTTGTGTATGTATAAGTGGTATAGCAACAATCTGTGTATATGTATACGTGGTATAGCGACACATTGTGTGTATGGATATGTGGTATAGCAACAATATGTGTATGTATACGCGGTATAACAACAATATGTGTACATGTATAAGTGGTATTGCAACAATCTGTGTGTATGTATATTTGGTAAAGCAACAATATGTGTGTACGTATACGTGGTATTGCAACAATCTATATATATATATAAGTGGTATTGCAACAATTTGTGTGTATGTATATGTGGTATAGTAACAATATGTGTGTATGTATACGTGGTATTGCAACAATATGTGTATATGTATACGTGGTATAGCAACAATATGTGTTATGTATATGTGGTATTACAACAATATGTGTATATATATAAGTGTTGTAGCAATAATATGTGTATATGTTTACGTGGTATACCAACACTATCTGTGAGCGTATATGTGGTATTGCAGCAATATGTGAGTACGTATAATTGGTATAGCAACATCATGTGTATGTAAATGAGGTAGAGCAACAATATATGTGAAGATATACGTGGTATAGCAACACTATGAGTGTATGTATAAGTGGTATTCCAACATTGTGTGTGTATGTATACGTGGTATTGCAACAATCTGGATATATGTATAAGTGGTATTGCAACAATCTGTGTGTAAGTAATTGTGCTATAGCAACAATATGTGTGTATATATACACGTGGTATTGCATCACTCTGTGTGTATGTAAATGTGGTATAGAAATAATATGTGTATATGTATATATGGTTTAGCAACAATATGTGTATATGTATAAGTGGTATAGCAACAATAAGTGTATATGTATATGTGGTAGAGCAACAATATGTGTATGTATATGTGGTATAGCAACAATATGTGTGTATGTATATGTGATATAGCTACAATTTCTGTTTATGTATACGTGGTATAGCAACAACATGTGTATACGTTAAGGTGGTATATCAACAATCTGTGTATATGTATATGTGATAAAGAAACAGTATGTATATGTATATGTGCTGAAGCAACAATATGTGTATTTATATGTGATATAGCAACAGTATGAGTGTATGTATACTTGGTATAGCAACAATATGTATTATGTATATGTGGTTAAGCAACAATATGTGTATGTATAAGCGGTATAGCAACAATATGTGTGTTTGTTTATGTGATATAACAACATTAGCAGTATAGTAACATTATGCGTGTATGTATATGTGGTATAACCACAATATGTTGTATGTATATGTGGTATAGCAACAATATGTGTGCATATATATGTGATATAAAAAAAATATGTGTATGTATATGTAGTATATAAACAATATGTGTGTATGTATATGTGGTATAACAACAATATGTATTTATGTATATGTGGTATTGCAACAATGTGTTTGTATGTATACGTGGTATTGCGACAATATGTGTGCATGTTAGAAGCGGTATATCAACACAATGGGTATATGTACATGTGATATAACAACAATATGTGTGTATGTTTATGTGACATCTGTGTATGTATATGTGGTAAAAAAAAAATGTGTATACGTATATGTGGTATAGCAACAATATGTCTGTATATATATGTAGTAAAGCAACACTGTGTTTGTACGTGTATATGGTATTGTAACACTATGTGTATATGTGTATGTGATAAAGCAACAAACTGGGTGAATGTATATGTGGTATAGCATTAATCTGTGTATGTATATGTGGTATAAAAACAATATATATGTACAGTTAAGAACATCATGAAATTGACGTGATTGGATCGTGAGCGTGATTGGTAACGAAGTTGGCATTATGAGCAGAACGGAATTTTGCGCTCTGAACGAAACAATCATAATGATTGCAAAAATCCAATCATTCGCTCATTGAACGGTTGCAACAACTATCCGATAATTATTATACGAAACTATTTTATTAAAAGTCATATTTGTATACTAAACTTTTGTCTTATAAGACACTCAAGTATCCGATTGAATTAGAATGTAACAAATATTTATTAATATGATCATTTTCGTAATATGATTTGCTACTAACGATTGTGCTGAAAAACTCTAGATCGTTTGTTGATATTTAGGGTTAAGTTAAAAAAATATAAACGAAACGAAATTAATTTAAGCCAATCAAATCGTTGAACAGATTTAGATCGAAAAAAGCGTTCCGAGTGAGCGTAAAAAAGCGCTCAATCTGAACGGAACGGAAAAAAGCAATCACAATGTTATGAATGATTGAACGCTTTGAGAGCGGATTGGAACGTGAGCGGAGCAGAACGGAACAGAACGGAGCGGAGCGTGAACGGTAAATTTGTCAATTTCAAGATGTTCTTAACTGTATATCAACAATCTGTGTATATGTATTCGTGGTAAAGCAACAAAAATATGTGCGTATGTATATGTGGTATCGCAACAATATGTGTGTATGTATATGTGATATTGCAACAATATGTTTGTACATATATATGTGTGGTATTACAACAATATGTGTGTATGTAAATGTGGTATAGAAACAATATGTGTGTATGTATATGTGGTATTGCAACAATCTGTGTATATGTATAGGTGATATTGCAACAATCTGTGCGTATGTATATGTGGTGTAGCAACAATATGTGTGTATGTATGAGTGGTATTGCAACAATGTGTGTTATGTTTATGTAGTATAGCAACAATCTGTGTAAATGTATACGTGGTAAAGCAACAATGTGTGTGTATGTATTGGTGGTATAGCAACAATATGCGTGTATGTATACGTGGTATTGCAACACTAAGTGTGTATGTATATAGGTCATAGAAAGTTTAACCCTTTCCCTCATATAGACGCTTTCTGACGCATCTACAGCAGACGGCGTTTTGAAAACATAGTGACAAAAGGAGAAATTGCACAACACGTGCAATTTCTCCTTTTGACAGTCTGTTTTCAACTTTTAGTCTTATGTTTTCCATTAAAATATAGAGATTTTCCATTTTTTGTAAAAAATATGTTCAAAGTCGTCTGCTACAGAATTGCCGTATGAGGGAAAGTGTTAAAGGATTTTTTTTGTAACACAGAATTCATTTGTTTCTTATGTGTTGAACCTAAGACAGGTCTTATACTTATTGTCATGCTGGTTTTCAGAGTGACAGCGTCAACATCAATGAAAGTACTTCGCTCATGAGTGCTATCAGCGCTTTGATTTTATACGTTAACGTAGAAGTCATCTGTTTTGTTGTTGTTTTTTCATTGCGGTTTTCGATACCTTTGTTTACTTTGCGGTTTTCGGTACCTTTGTTTACCTTCCGGTTTTCGGTACCTTTGTTTACTTTGCGGTTTTCGGTACCTTTGTTTACTTTGCGGTTTTCGATACCTTTGTTTACTTTGTGGTTTTCGATACCTTTGTTTACCTTGCGGTTTTCGGTACCTTTGTTTACCTTGCGGTTTTCGATACCTTTGTTTACTTTGCGGTTTTCGATACCTTTGTTTACTTTGCGGTTTTCGGTACCTTTGTTTACCTTGCGGTTTTCGGTACCTTTGTTTACTTTGCGGTTTTCGATACCTTTGTTTATTTTGCGGTTTTCGGTACCTTTGTTTACCTTGCGGTTTTCGGTACCTTTGTTTACTTTGCGGTTTTTGATACCTTTGTTTACTTTGCGGTTTTCGGTACCTTTGTTTACTTTGCGGTTTTCGATACCTTTGTTTACTTTGCGGTTTTCGATACCTTTGTTTACTTTGCGGTTTTCGGTACCTTTGTTTACTTTGCGGTTTTCGATACCTTTGTTTACTTTGCGGTTTTCGGTACCTTTGTTTACTTTGCGGTTTTCGGTACCTTTGTTTACTTTGCGGTTTTCGATACCTTTGTTTACTTTGCGGTTTTCGATACCTTTGTTTACTTTGCGGCCAAAGAGGTTTCACCGTAATCGTAACCGTATTGCAGTAGACTCTCGATAACTCGACTTCGCAATGGATCCGTAAATTACTTCGAGTTATCGACGTGTTAATGCTTAACTCATTTAAGCTGTATCTGCCGCTTTATTCATTTATACTTCATTCTACAAACATGTCAAGAAAACAGCACACAGGCAGTGCTGGTTGATTGTATGTTCAATTATAACTGCTACTACGTTATTTTCAAAAGACATTGCCTTTCCCGGAATGGTTTAAGATAGGCGATATATTCGAACAGTCGCATGTTCGAGTTATTGCCACTCCACTGTTACTGTTCGTAATCATGCATGTGTTTACGGTATTAATTAACATGGATTTTTACGAGTCATTATAAATGACAGGAAACGAAATAAACCTCAGATCCAAATTCCAACCCCAAAACAAGAAAAGGGTATCAAACTCTGCAACTATGTGTGTTATGTCATGTTAAGGTTAAAATGTAATAGCACATACCAAGGAAACCTTGTATAATAATTGTTTGTATTTTTATGTTTCGTAAGTAACAGGTATTACATGTATATCAATACAAAAGAATGCCATTGACAGAACCATGTATATAACAGACCGTTGACAAGAACGACTGATCAATCATTTAAATTAACCCACATCTTTCGGACACTTTTGACGTTTCTACAAAATAATTCAACGGCCCTTGTAAGACAAAAATCAGTTATGTTAACTGGAAAGAAAGGGTAACTAATATGTGTGCCCTCTAAACCATTTTCAACATACAAAACAATCTGGAGCAGATAATTGTGAAAACATCTTAGCAAACATATGGTAATCTGTAATCACTGTACCATTATTATGTCTGAAGGTAATATTTTACCCCTCTGTAATCACTGTACCATTATTATGACTGAATGTAATATGTTACCTCTCTGTAATCACTGTACCATTATTATGACTGAAGGTAATATGTTACCTCTCTGTAATCATTGTACCATTATTATGACTGAAGGTAATATGTTACCACTCTGTTATCACTGTACCATTATTATGAATGAAGGTAATATTTTACACCTCTGTAATCACTGTACCATTATTATGACTGAAGGTATTATTTTACCCCTCTGTAAACCTCCTATAGTTACATATGATGACATTAGTGTAAGTTCAGACTAGCCTGTGTATCCGTATGATCAGATCCTTAAAACTATTATATTTATGCTGGTTCACTTGATTATTAGTTCAATATCAGACAGGGATTATTTTAAATCAACAGCATGTACATATAAAACATTTGAGTGATATAAAAAAAAATCTCTCCAAACATGAACCGTATTTAAGCTATATTACAAACTGAGTATTTACTATTTACATTCACACTTGGCAAGCTGCATCCTAACAATACAAATATCAGTACCAAGAAAGAAGGCTCCTTGTTTAGAGAGTGTTTGTATACAGTTTTATTTGTGAGATAAGGTAGCTCCAATATCCGACACTGCTTCTTATGTACTGACTGTAACATACATGTCCTGACCCAAATGCATTAACATAATTGGATTTTGTTTTATTTATTTCAAGAATTAACTTCAAATTTCCCAGATATCTAACTTTATCAAGATGTTTTGAAACCATATGAGGCTAAACATCATAGTATGAGAACATTTATTGTATATGTTATAAGAGCAAATTTATAGTTGTGCTGTTAATCTTTCTTTTTATTTGAAGCTATAAATAAAAGCTGAAAGGCCATATGTTATCATTTTCTTTCATTTTCAATGTAAGCATTTTTTTTTATAATATTTTATGTTAACTTTCAAATTTTGGTATTTTCAATTAAGTCTTATTTTGAAATTAAAATACGTTTTGGTCAACATTTTGGACAATTTTGGCCTGTTTTTAAATTCAAAGTTTAGCCCTTTCAGAGGTGGCCCCCATCTGGCAAGAGCTGGGCATCATTAATCTATTAAAATCATAATGGCTAACAACCTCAGCAAACTTCTAAATAACACCAATGTGTTCACAACATTAAATGCAGTATATGAATCAAGGCAGAAAATTATATAATCTTTGATTGGCAACTAATTCTTTATTGTTAAAATTAACCATTTCCCACATTCAGACCCTTTCTGATATATCTGCAGCAGATGACTTTTTAAAACATTGAGACAAAATGAGAAATTGCTCAAAATGAGCAATTTCTCATTTTGTCACAATGTTTTCAACATTTTTCAGTAATTAAACCTTTATTTACATAGCTTTTCAATGTTTTTGCTCACATTAATGGATGTATGTGACTGTCTACAGACATGAATGATTCAGGATCAAGCATGGATTAAACAAAAGGCCCTTGTCATAGAGATTAAAGCTGTAATTAAATCCAACTAATGACAAGGATGAACTCTCTCCTGATTTGTAATAGTAAATGAATGTAACGTTTTAAATACATGTATGTTTGTTCTATTGAATAGTTATAATATATTGTCGTGTTCTGTATTTATTTTGAGGCTGTGCCTTTTTCATATTATTTTGTGATGAACAAATCTTGTTTAAAGTCCAACAAGATGAAGGTTATATCCAATAGTGTAGGTCCTCCCATAATTCCTCACTGTGTCATGATTCGTTAGAGTACTTAAGATGGCTAAGAGGTTGAATTAGGAATAAGGTATATGAAATACGCCCCTTATCTACACTTCTGGATACATATTTTATCTTTTGTTTACACACAACAAAAAGTTATAAAAGCCTTATCTAACGCTTGAATTTTTAAACATTCAAAAAGAGTCCAATAAGCATTAATATAATGAAGTAATACGAAAATATTAAGTCACCATAAAATAGAACATACACTGGGATGAAGTTCATCAATATGTACATGTATCAACTGATACACAATTTTAAAGAAAGCTCCATTATTATCGACTTCGTATTAATACATTATATTTTGCGATCAATTATTGAATGTTAAGCCCTTAACATTTATTTCAAGACTGCGTGACTATAGTTGTATGTTTATCCTTTTCTAACAATAGTTTCCTTTTATTATTTAATCATAAATTATCATAGGAAGTTGTTCATGATGATATGGTTATGATGTTGTTGCTGGTAATGAATTCCGGTCGTTTATACGTGTATGTCTATGTACGTAAATATATTTGTAATCAAGATTCGTTCCGTCGTATACATTAAGAAGAATGCGTGTATTCATGTATCGACATGACCCGATCCTCCGCGGTTTAAACACGTAGACCTATGTATGTAAATATGTCTGTGTTGTATCCTAATGTGACCCTGACCTAAACAGCTATATTAAACATTATCTTTCATTGTGATACAAATGTAGGATACATAAACGTTCAAACATACCTGTTAATCAATTATTCCGTGAAAATAATCGGTCACAATTTAAGTTAATGATTTCGTGTCCTTGCTATATCTTCTACTTCCGCATTCTAATAGGTCAGATAACACTAAATACATCTGCGAAATAATCTGTTAGAAAAACCTGCCTTTCGCTTGAAAGGATTTCGTTTCTTTGACTGGTTGCATTATATATGTAAACTTTAGGGTATAAGCTATGTTTACATGTATGTACGTTGTGCATTTGCTTGATTAACCGTTTTAGTAAGAAATTTACACTACACGTACAGTGAATGTAGAAAGGGGGAATAGAAAATGAACTCAATTCTGGCGAGTTTATAGATAAGGGTAATCTTTGTCTTGTTTTGTTCTAAAAAAAAAACTTATGTGTATGTATATATAGTATAGCAACAATCTGTGTGTATGTATACGTGGTATAGCAACTATATGTGTGTATGTATATGTGGTATAGCAACTATATGTGTGTATGTATATGTGGTATAGCAACAAACTGTGTGTACGTATATGTGGTATAGCAACAATATGTGTGTATGTATATGTGGTATAGCAACAATATGTGTATATGTATATGTAGTATAGCAACAATATGTGTAAGGTAAAGCAACTATATGTATATATGTATAGGTGGTATATTAACAGTCTGTGTATGTATATGTGGTATAGCAACAATGTGTGCATGTTTATGTGCTAAAGCAACAATATATATAGGTGGTATAGCAACAATCTGTGTGTACGTATATGTGGTATAGCAACAGTATGTGTGTAATTGTATGTGGTATAACAATAATATGTGTATATGTATATGTGGTATAGCAACACTATGTGTATATATATGTGGTATAGCAACAATATGTGTGTAATTATACGTGGTATAGCAACACTATGTGTATATGTATATGTGGTATAGCAACAATATATGTAAGGTAAAGCAACTATATGTATATATGTATAGTTGGTATATTAACAGTCTGTGTATGTATATGTGGTATATCAACAATATGTGTGTATGTATATTTGGTATATAGCAACACTATGTATATATGGTATAGCAACACTATGTGTATGTATATGTGGTATATTATCTATCTGTCTATATGTATAGGTTGTATATTAACAATCTTTGTATGTATAGGTGGTAAAACAACAATATGTGTTTACGTATATGTGGTATTGCAAAAATGTGTGAGCATGTATATGTGGTATAGCAACAATATGCGTATATGTATATGTGGTATATCAGCAATCTGTGTGCATGTATATGTGGTATAACAACAAGCTGACTATATTAATAGGTGGTATAGCAACAATCCGTGTATATATATATATATATGTGGTATAGCGACAATATGTACATAGGGCAAATCAACAGTCTGTGTATATGTTTATGTGATAAAGCAACCATCTATGTATATGTATATGTGGTATAGCAACAATATGTGTGTATGTATATGTGGCATTAATTGATGAAAGAGCGAACGAACGAATGATAGGATTGAACGATATGATCGAACGAACGATCGAAAGAATAAACGAACGACAGGCGGACGTACGAACGAACACACAATTGAACGAACTATTCACTGAATTAATTTATTAATTATGGGTTTAAAAGGGATGGACAATTCTCAAGTATTCATGATCAGGAATGTAATTGTGGTTTAAAATGTAAAATTCAAAAAGACATAAAGAAGTAATATTTTAAGTAGTCTCATGCCAAAATATACTTCCCACTACATGCATCTAATGCGTGAAGAAATTTGATAAAGGGCGTACTGAATATCTAGATACACACTCTTCACCCCTTTTACTAACATGTCACTAATAACAGACCCTTCTTTGAAAACATCTGTGTAGGGCCTACTATATTTATGGATATTTTTTGTGAACATCTATATATTGACTGCTAAGATTTGAACACTTTCAAATATCAAGGAAAACGGAGACATTTCTCGTATTTACCAAATTATTCGTTTGTAAAATACTGTTTTGAGCCTCATTCTTTTATTCAAAGAGAGTTTCTTTACTCTTACTTAGAAGTCAACTGCTAAAGACTTTTTGATCCTGGAAAATTTATTTTTCTACTTCTTGACCGTTTCTGTTTAAGTTGACTTTGCACTTCATCCTCAGACAAATATCTTGACTGAGATAAAGGAAAACTATTCGCCATGGAAGCTTAACAATTGTATACAGCCGTATGTATAGTCTTTATATAATATGTATTACGTAATATGAATGTCAATAGTTGAGCACGTTAATAAAAGGTTTCTTAACCGAAGA
Source organism: Serripes groenlandicus (assembly GCA_031761405.1). Lineage (NCBI taxonomy): Eukaryota > Metazoa > Mollusca > Bivalvia > Cardiida > Cardiidae > Serripes > Serripes groenlandicus. The sequence continues at coordinate 11,657,384 of JASEVX010000013.1, read as the reverse complement.
TTGATCTCAGTCTACTATCTGAACTTATATAAATGTGAAATTATCTACGATTGACATCAGGGTACGATGTGATATAACCATTTCCCACGTGAAGGCAGTCTCCAACACATTTGCAATCGACGACGTTTGAAAACGTTGTAATATAATGATAAATTGCTCAAAACCAGCAATTTCTCAGTTTGCCACAACTTTTATTGAACTATACCTTTATGTTGAGAGATTGTTCGTGTGTTCGCCATGACATGACAGTCCCATACTCTAGATGTGTTGTTTATAGGAAAGGGATAAAATACACTTACCTTCAATATACTGCATATATATATTTGTGAAGAGTTGACGACGATCGTAAATGGTGACTTTAGTCAGCTGCATGTATATAGACTAATATTTGGGTAAATCATTAGTTTAAACTTATTCATTTTACATCTTTTTTCAAAACATGCTTTAGAATTATATTAATCACACTCGATGTCTGCTCCTGTAGACTTAATCAAAGCGCCGAAGGCAATGTAGTAGCGATCGTGTAGAAAATCCTGCAAAGTAACAAGCAGTATCTCGGTGTAGGCCTTGCGGTTTTCAATAAAAGTGCACTCTGGTGCGTGTACATTAGAGTAAAGCTCCATCATTTGACAGTAGAGTAATGTTAGTTTGCCAGAATGTTTGTCTTATTGGCCGATTGGTTATTGTCGGAGATTTCCAACTGCATGTCTTGGATTTGATCCTTAGTCACGGCCGGCATGCTGCCCTTGGATAATTCACATTTCAAAACCTAGAGTGTTTACCCAGGATGCACGTATAAGTGAACTGTCACCATGATGTAACTGAAAAAATGTTGGAATTGGTGTAAAACCACGAAAAAAAACTCAAGAAATAAGTCACTATGCAAAATTGAAGAAAGATCTCCTGGCTTTCTTACACCAGTACTGTTTACTCCACAAAAAGAATCCGAGCAACTGGCTGCTTTACCACACAGACTGTCTGTTAGCCCATTGGTGGAAGACGAATGCCGCTTGTCACAGTGACCTTTGTCAAACGTCGGAAATAATGTTAGCCGTGCATGGTTTCGAACTGACAACTCCTGGGTTGGGTTAGGAGTGTTCCAGTGAGACAAATAATATCAAACTAAATTTCACTAATTAAGGGGGTATAGCTCTGGCATAACTGGAGACAGTTGACTTGAAAGTGAGTCTGTCCCTGAAATTATTCTCATATACAGTCAAACCTGTGCTAAAGTCAGGCTTTGTTTAGCAATACCCTGTTTATAGCAACCAATTTTTTTATTTCCCGATTACTATCAAATGACCCTGTAATTAACCTTTCCCCACAGATGCTTTATGACGCCTCTGGCAACTTTTGAAACCGAGCAATTTCTTCTTTTGCCACAATGTTTTCAATTCTTTTTAGTAATTACCTACATTTATAGAACTTTTCCGTGTTTTTTCCTGGATATTCCCAAAGTCATCTGCTGCAGATGTGTTGAATGTGGAGAAGGCTTAAAGATCACCTGATTGTTCTCTTCCCATGGATGGTCTTTAAACACAGGTTTACTCAAGTAAGAAAGGAACATGTTAATTAAGTATAACTTCTCATGCTTAAACCTTCCCCACGTACAGACGCTAGCCGAATTATTACTTTTGTTAGAAGGTTTAAATGTATGAGAATTCCGAGAATTCAACATAGAATCTACGAATAATGCAATAATTTCTGAATTACCTCCCTTTATATCAAAATTCCATTCACGCTCTATTTACAATGGAAGTTGTTTTTCCAACCAAACGTCGGGTGACCTTATAGGCACTTGCTTACTATGTCACTCCTCAATGGGCGTATGTCTCGCCCAATAATTGTCTCTGTCTCCATCACATTTTAGTTCGATAGTTCCAAAATCGTAGTATCAATCTTGTACCAAAATAGCACTGACATTATTATTGTATGGAAGCCCTGGAGGGACTTCTTACTTCAATACTTCTAACTTCCATACTTCTAACTTCATTACTTCATTACTTCTAACTGCATCACTTCTAACTTCTAACTTCATTACTTCTAACTACATTCACTTCTAACTTCTAACTTCCAACTTCCTTACTTCGAACTTCATTACTTCTAACTTCCAACTTCCTTACGTCTTACTTCAATACTTCTAACTTCCATACTTCTAACTTCATTACTTCTAACTTCCAAACTTCTAACTTCATTACTTCTAACTTCATCACTTCTAACTTCCTTACTTCTAACTTCCAACTTCCTTACTTCTAACTTCATTACTTCTAACTTCCATACTTCTAACTTCATTACTTCTAACTTCATCACTTCTAACTTCATTACTTCTAACTACATTCACTTCTAACTTCATTACTAGTTAGATGTAAGGAAGTTGGAAGTTAGAAGTAATGAAGTTAGAAGTGAATGTATTGAGAAGTGAATGTAGTTAGAAGTAATGAAGTTAGAAGATAGAAGTGATGAAGTTGGAAGTTAGAAGTAATGAAGTTAGAAGTTAGAAGTGAATGTAGTTAGAAGTAATGAAGTTAGAAGTTAGAAGTGATAAATAATGAAGTTAGAAGTTTGGAAGTTAGAAGTAATGAAGTTAGAAGTAATGAAGTTAGAAGTATGGAAGTTACAAGTATTGAAGTAAGAAGTCCCTCCAGTGCTTCCATAAGAAACAGCCCTGATAGCCACGTTTTAATGAACCCCAACGGATAAAGCAAACCGTGAAAATGTTTCAAAACTGGGCCATCAGTTTGGCTTAGATCACTATAATTCAAGAACCAGGGTCCATTCGCATATTCTGCCATACCGGTCTCACAGGGAGTACTTATTAACTTTAGTGTAAATTAAACCTTGTTCCTGCTCAACATATAGCATGTTTGCATGACTTCTATTCAACATATGTCCGATTTTGAACGACATTGCTACCAGTTCTTTCAAGTTATATTGATGTTGGGCGTGCATATTGTGTATCAGTTTTCCTGTAGACTGTACTATTGACTTGAAAACTTATGACCAAAAAGAGAAGGGGTAAAATGCCGAAACATAAGAAGGCGGCTTTGGAACAAGAGGCCCAGTCCCATAGATATCTTTGATATCAAACTTACCACTGATCAAGAAGTGCAGGACATCTGTAATTTTAAACCTATATGGTCATGTCTCGCCGTCACTCGTGCAGTTCTCGCATACCCGTCACTTCTCGCCATAAACTCTAGTACATTTTACCAGAACTCGACTAGACTCGTGTAAACACGTAGAAAAGTCTTCGAATGTCGAGAAAATGTCGTACACAGATTGTAAAGATGTTTCCTAAACTCGTTGCCTAAGATTATCTTACTATTCTCATTTCAATGTGGAAGAGAACTCGAATAGGAGGCAAACGGATGTCCCCATCATCAAAAACTATCACAAACTCATGGCAATTTCGGCGAGTTATAACTCAGCAGCACTCGAGGACACTCGTATCACAAAATCGTGCTCAGGTGAGCTAAAACAAAATGAAATTCGAATCTGTCAATTTTCTTGTGTTGACGGTAGCCCCGGTAACTCAATCAGTAGCGACGCTGGCTGCCCATCAAGGGATTGTGAGGCCCAACTCGGCCAACTTTCTTTCCGACGGTTGACTCAAGTCACTGTGAAATGTGTTATTCGTCTTCCACCAATGGGTTAACAGTCTATGTCAAAAAACAACCAATTTCTTGGAAACTCTTGTCTGAAGTACTGGGGATGGAAAGCCATGACACACATGTGTAAGTGTACTGACCACCGTGATGTGACTGAAAATGATTGAAAACTTCGTTAAACCCCAACCAACCAACCAACCAATCAATAGTTTATGTTATTCTGTATACTGTACTCGACTTTCAGCGAAATACCTCGATACTCGCTGTATAGAATGATTCCAAATGAATGTTTGCGTCGTGCTCCTGGAAAACCAATATAAACGTATTTACAAGTGTAGATGAAGATCTGCCTGGGAAATCATGTAATGTAATCCCAATTTACAATGTTGTAAACTTGCTGAACAGTTCAGCGCCCGATTGATCTACGAGGACGATATGGTAACAAGAGGGCCAAGATGGCTCTACATCGATCACCTGAGTGATAGTAAACTTAAAACAAATATTTAACTGCAATTATATCTGGGAAAATCTTATCAGGAGTGCAAATGAAACTGCGAGGAGTGGACACAGTTAAAGAAATAGATTATCAGTAAAAAACATTTGTATCTTGAAACAACTTTAAAAGAATGGAATTATAAAGTTTTGTCATTCTGCCGCTTTCCTGATGCCGCCTTGCTGCCCTGTTTTTCAACGAAATCAATATGGCTTGAACAGCTTTTGTAGATGGTCACTCAAGGAACATTTCTACTAAATTATCTTGCAATGGGACAAGTAGATTATGGAGGAAAACAATTTGATTTAGGTATTTTTCTCACTTTCTGATACCGCAGCAACCAAAGTTCTACACAGAATGTAAGTCTTTGAACAATTTTGAAAGAGGACCAACAAAGGAACATTCCTGTGAAGTCAAGTTGAAATTGGTCGAGTGGAATGGTGGTAGTTGTCATTTGTAGCTAAAAGTTTAATTTACCTCTTTTGTGTTGACGCCTGGTTGCTTTGATTTTGTAACAAACCAATCAATACGGCTTGAACACATTAAGAAGAGGATCACTGTGGTAAGATGTAAGATTCTTATTCAATTTTCTTAAAATCAGACAAGCACTTTCATAACAAGAGGCCCAAGAGGGCCAGTATCGCTCCACAGCCATAAGGCAAAAAACAAATCTTTTACCAACCACCATGTTTCTGCAAAATTATTTGAAAATCGGCCCGACACTTTCGGAGGAGAGGATATTTTAAGTTTTCACTATAGCCATATAATGCAAATAGCCCCACCACCTGGCGGCCATTTTTTTTCAAGCAATCAACATGGCTTGAAGGAATCTAGCCTAGGAACATTTCTACAAAATTAGTTTTCACTATAGACATATAAGGCAAAATAGCCCCCCCCCCCCCCCCTCCCCCCTCTCTGGCGGTCATGTTTTTCGACCTATCGACATGGCTTGAAGGAATCTGATGGAGGGTTACCCAATGAACATTTCTACAATATCATTTGAAAATCGGCAGAACACTTTCGGAGAAGATTTTTTAAGTTTTCACTATAAGTCAAAATACACGACAGACAATTCGCCAAGACATAAGCTCGACTGGCTTTCAGCCAGTGGAGCTAAAAATTGAATTTTGTCATTTTGCCCCTTTTCTGATGCCGCCTGCCTGCCATGTTTTTCGACCAATCAGTATGGCTTGAACAATATTTGTGGAGAGTCACTCAAGGAACATTTCTACCAAATTCAATTGGAATCTGACAAGCAGATTCGGAGGAGTAGATTTTTAAAGTTTGGACATTTTGCCCCCTTTCTGATGCCTTAGCAACCAAAGTTCTGAATGGAATTTAAATTTTTGAACAATTTTGAAAGGATATTCCTATGATATTTTGTGGAAATTGTTCCTGTGGATTAGGAGGAGATGATGTTTAAAGCTAAAAGTTAATGACGGACGGACGACGGACAGAGAGTGATCAAGGGCCGTAACCCTAATACCCGATAAATGTAAGTCTTCTTAGTTGAAAACAACAAGATTGGTAGCTTTGCAGTAAAGAATATTCAAGTCCAACTTTGAGAAGCATTTGAAAACATATTTGGAATAGGGAAAATGGGCATATCAATGGCTTCATGCAGAACAGCTGAAAGTACAGTTAATAACATGAAACCAACGGAAGAACATTGTTTCACATTTCCCTGCTATGTTTTCTCAAGCCATCTGCTACAGTCTTCTATGGGTTTTACCAGAGTACAGGGTTAAATTCAGTCTATACACTTTGTACATCCAACATCCGTAGAAACGCAAATCCAAACCAAAATCCTTATTTAGCACATTTTTAACAATTTGTCACCACCAACAAATTAACACTTTCCTACATAAAGACGCATTCCAGCGCCTCTGCAGCAGATGACTTTTGAAATAATTGTGGCAAAAGGAGAAATTACTCAATATAAGCAATTTCTCCTTCATCCGCAATGTTTTCATTATACCTTCAATAACAGCCATTTTTCTCGCTTTGCCTAAATCGCTTTAAAGTCGTTTTACTGCTGATATGTTTAGTGTGAGATAGGGTTAATTGCTACGCACTTTGTAAGTTAAACAGTCTTGTGTTGAATACATGGAATATTAATCTGGGGAGAGTGATAAACATATGCATGAGAAACATGATTTTGGCAATAATGATTTATCTATCTATAGGGAAAATTTACAGCAGACACATGAATACATAATTAAGACAACGGCCTTTAAGCATAGCTGTGTACAATACTTTATGAACGACTGTATAACGATTCAGTATGTAAACGAACACTATAACAGTCACATAAGAACTGTATTGTTGCTTACTGGTGTTGCTACATCATATCATGGGATGTATTTACACTTGTATGGAACTCTGCCAAACGATGTGATACATGAATGAAGTATTTTTACATCTACATCCATCTTCTTTGTACATTACTTTACAAAACGTGCTGAGATTCTTTGGCTTATCTTCCATTTCATTTTGTACATTAAACGCCCTTTCCCACATACAGATGCATTCTGACAAATCTGCTGCAGACGACTTTGGAAAACATGGTGCAAAATAATGAGCAATTTTTCTATTCGCCTGAATGACTTTTCAACATGGAATTGTTTTCTATATATTTGTCCATGTCTTTTTGCAGTCATCTATTGCATATGTTTTTGCGTATGTGGGAAAGGATTAGCCCATAGCGGTAAATATAAGGAGTAGAATGAAAGCAACATAAACTCATGTACAAAGGTTGCAAGCTGCTGGAAACTTTATGTCTTACTGTCTGAACGCACAATATAACCCTGTTCCACTTACAGACGCAATTTGATGCACATGCAGCTGTCAACTTTTGAAAACAGTCTAACAAAAGGATTAATTTTCTATTTTGCCTAAATGTTATTAAAGTCGTCTGCTGCAGAATTGTTGTATTCGGGGAAAGGTTACTTATATGCCACAACATCATGATGGCTTCAAGCAAAACAGCTGTAACTTCATATAGTAACAAGATGTAGTTACAACCTTCTTGCATGATGACCAATTTTGTGATCAATTTAGATAGATATGCAATCCAATAAATATGCAATCTATACAGAGTTCATGTTGTGAAGTAAACTCTCCCTATATCTACCTCCATGTTGAAGCTGTTTGATTATCTTTACAGGATAGTTTCCATTTATACAGGGGGAACAGCAAAAAAAACTGTTATTAAAAAAACTTTATACAAGTTAGATGGAATGATCATTTATCATGCAATATAGAACAAATTCGGTTTTATACCCGCAACCTGTCAAACACGGCTAAGCAATAAAAACGTTCCGGAAATATCTTGATGGAAATCCACAAAAATGAAGATTTTAACAGGTTTCAAATCTTATTACCCCTGCTTTGCTTTTCTTTTTGATGGAACTCAGATGTCACTTCCTACTTATTTTTCCTTGCATAAGTAGGGGCCAAAAAGGTACAACACAGACCAAACGAATAACTCCTAAGATTCATTTCCCTAGGTACACCCGACACTAAGTTCTGATAACTCCCAAGATTCATTTCCCTAGGTACACCCGACACTAAGTTCTAATTGAGAGCTGTTTACGAGGTTGTGGGCTGTCTGTGAAAAGATTCAAATGGATAATTTGTACAGTTTGTTCAGTGGGTCTTTGTAACCAAAGACAGAAGTATATACATGAACAGCCCTCACCTATATATTGATCCGCGTCAAGCGTTACATCTACATACTGTGAAGACTCGGGTAAACCTGTGCATCTGCAATCTCATCAGAGCCTTCTCAGCCTGCCTTTCTACTGATAATTTTAGGTTTAGTTTCTGGTGAAAAGCTATAAGTGAAGCCCACCTTATTTTACACACATGAGCTGTTATGTCATGAAGGAAATGGAAACTCTATATTGCGCAATCTTCATACGCATCATCAGAAAATGTAGCACGTTTCTTAATGCAAATACCTATAGATCAGTGATTGTATTTTCTGTCATAGCTCACTTTAAATAGACTTAGTAACACATAGGTTGACCTTAACACATTTAAATTACAGAAGCAGGAACATAATACATATAGGTGGGCAGAGTAAAATGGTCAAGTCTATACACTAAAGAGTAGTTGTGACATCAATGCTTGTTTATCCCTTACAATCTCCGGCTTAATAAGGCCTATGCTGGTAGGATTTATATATCATGATCTTAAACCTTATATGACTTACAAACCCTATGTTATGGGTACTCTCCAAGATGATTCTTTCGAGTACCCACAACATAGGGTTTAGATAAGTAATAAGAGAGAGAGAGAGATAACGTATGGATAAAGACCTGTATGTTACTCCTTATTTAAGCCTATGATCAATCTACTAGGGCAGTTGCTCAAAATATTAGAAGGGTGAACTCTGCTTTTAACATAGAGTTATGTCCTGATATAGCCAGTGACGTAATGAGATATAAAAACCGATACTCTACAATTTTGGTATATATTTAGCACTTATTGACAAATCACTATATACAGCGTTTTTCACTTTATACAGGTCATGATTGTTTCTTATAAAAAAAATGTCCTATGTACATTCCAGAAAAGGCTATATCAGGACTTTTTCCACATTGAAAACGGTTCAACCCTTTTCCAGTTGAAGATCAGTTTTGAAAACATTGTAGGAAAAAAAAATTCATTCATTCAAAGCAATTTCTTCTTTCCCAACAAAATTCTTACTCTCTTGATATTTTTATTTAAATTATTTTTAATTTGAAGATAGCCGAGTAATGAAATACTCAGATTCAAAGTTTCCAAAATGGCGGTCTACATGGAAATTTAAGGAATTTTAAAACAAACATCTAAAACTATTCCAGTCATTCTCTGCATGAAAGATCATCACTGTGTTGTTACAATTGATAATGTTTGTATATATTTTCCTGATCCGTCTTTAACGAAATACCATGATTTTTATATAAATTACTGGACATAGTGGTATTGGATCATTCAGACATTCATGAAAGTACCATTCTACCTCCTTTCGAGTGCATTGGTCAGAATAATGGTTTCAGTTGTCCACGGACAGTTTATTTTCATTATAACAATGATTTGAACCCTATAATGATAGATCATCCTGGGCCCTTCTAGGGACTCACATAAGTTTGTATCATTTTAGGTTTGATGATACAAGGTGCTGGCATTGAACTGGATAATGGTAACTAGATTGCCCCGAACTCCCTAGAAACCTTTTTCACCTCCAATCATAAAACAGCAATTCAAGCTTCATGACAGAGAATGGCTTCCCCCCTTCATCTTTTTACAATTTGTACAAGTTTGTTTACAACCTCGGCAAAAATATATAAATGAAAAATGTCCCATGACTTTTATTTTTTACAGAATATGCACATGAAAAAACTTTAGTAAAATGCACTTTTTTTAATAGGATTATGCTATCATATGTTTCAATTCTACAGCTATAGACAAAACAAGAAGGGTTTCTATACAGATTATGGTTCTATTTTACAAGTTAAATTTGATTCTGCTCTTCTAAATAGTTAATTGTTATTCTATACAAAGGAGACAAAACTAAGATCAACCCCTTTCCAACATAATCTGACCTTTTTTCTGCGTCATGTCCATGCAATCTTTTGTTTACATACTCAATAAGACATGCATGCCAGTTCTTTATAGTGATCTTGCACAACTTCAGAAACATAGACTACTTCTTCACATCTGCAACAAGACACATTTTTACTTATTTGCATCAGAAAACTGTCATATTACCAGTAGTACTGGATTGTTTACTGAGGGATCATGAATAAGTGAACTGTCGTCGTGATATAACTGAAATAATGTTGAAAACGGCGTAAAACCCCAATAAAACAAAAACAGCAGGAAAAAGAGAAAACGCTCATGATGGAACAGTTTCTCCTTTTCCTTCAACGTTTTTCCCTCTTTTCTTAAAGTATACCTTCACTCACACATTTCATTAATTTGTCTACCTTGAAAACAACTCTATATCGGTCCAGATTAGTATTTAAGGTTTTGATGCAAGTGGTGCAAGACGGCAATCTAGTGTACTTATTATAATCAATTTGCTTATAATCTAGACCAGAAAAACAGTCAGTTTATAATGGAAACGGGTTCTCGATACTGTTAACCATGTACAACTGTAGATATATATTACAAGTTATCACCCAAAATAATGCAAAACAAAGAGAACACAGTTAATATATACAATAATAAAGTGGAAAAACGGAAATAACAAAAAGATTCAAACAAAGTCTATACAGCAAAGTATATAATATAAAGCAATTACATTTTGCTTAACAAAATTGAATACACTAAATAATATGTAAACCAATCACTAAGTAATAATGCTTCGGCAATTAACGATGAATACCTACATTCCTATAATATACATGTAAGGTAACTCATTATCGGTCTAGTTGCCAGAAATTGGGACCAAGTGTAGATCATTTGCTTAGAAATGGTTTCCCATGTTAACGGACTTATAAACTTTCTAAGGAAGATTGGAAAGACATGATTTAACCAATTACACGACGCGTTCCTTTTACCCATACAAGACGTTTCTCTCATCATGAGCAATTCCTCCTTTTGCAATGACTTGTACTCGTTTTTGGGCTTTACGCCACCTTCAATCTGCTAGAGCTCAAGTTTGACATGACCATTACAAAAGTTGTCTGCTGGAGAAAGAACAAAAGATCACCTGTAGTTTACGGCCCACAAAGAATTTCTCTTACAAACAATTAGACCGCTAATGAGTAACAATCCCCATAATGTTTTAATAGAAATACAAATGCTTTCAACTCTTGGAGGCTTTTTCTTTCGCCTTCAGACATTTATTATAAAACATCACAGGAAAAGTAGGCACTACTGTTTGCAATCAGTCTCCATCAATTCCTGTCAATATTTTCCCCTGTATTTTTCAAGTTTAACCAATCATTACCATCATTATTAATTTTGTTCATCTTGAATCGTGAAAGCAAAGGTTAAATGTACTCCTAAAATAAGGGCAATTGTTTAACCCTTTCTCGCACATAGTCACTATCCAACACCTCTGCAGCAGACGGCTTTTGACAGTATTGTGGCAAAAGGAGAAATTGTTCATAATGAATTATTTCTCTATTTTGCAACAATGCAGTCAACTTAATTCAATAATTGTTTTCCAATTTATGATTTTTCCCAGATTTGTTGCATGTCAGAAAGGGATAAGGAAAAATCAAGAACAATATATAATTATAGTGAAATGGGAATACATAAAGCTATACATAGTTTACATGATACAAAATGGTTCTACTTACAGGCTACATACATACACTTACAACTATGTACAAAATGTCACTTTTACAGACTATTCAAAAACCATAGACCCCTCTCCCAAATACAAACGCTTTCTGACACTTCTGCTGCAGACAACTATAAGAAAACATTTTGACAAAAGGAGGAATTGCTCAGGATGCACACAATCCACTTTGTTTATCACAAAATGGTTTGATGCAGAGATATTGTAAGTTGTCTGTGTCCCGGAGGTTTTATCTTTTAACATCTCAGCTGGAGAACACTTTTGAAAAGGTCTTTCTCATAGTAATCTCTTTTTCTTACAAGTTTTAAAATGGTTTCAAAATAATGTTTAAATACTTTTCTTTCCATGGTTTGTCTCTCACTGCATCTGTACAGGCCTAAATAGTTCTCTAGTTTTACCCTGTACATGGTGATGACAGATAGCTATCGAAGCAGATTATATATACATACCTTATACCTATATCATCATATGATCCCTTCCATGGGGAAAGTTACAAGTGGACATTTTTGATCAGTATGTTCAGATAAGCCTGTACACGTGCTCCGTATAAAGAGAACCTACACAAGCTGACAGGATGCTATCTTATGCATGTAATATGTCAAATGTGTAGGTCTTGATCAGACTGGATGCACAGGCTCACAAGAGAAAACTTTTACCTTTTCCTATGGATGGGTGCATTTGTGGTTTTTTTATACAACTAAACAAGGAAAGATGTCTAGAAAAAAGTTTGCTTGGTCGATTTGAATGAATTTACAACTTATGACTGAAGCTTGAATTGAGTTTCAGAGATAAATAAACATCAACATACTATTCCCACAAGAAACTTTCTCGTTCCCACAACATAGTTTCTCGTTCCTACAAGATAGTTTCTCGTTCCCACACGATAGTTTCTCGTTCCCACAAGAAACTTTCTCGTTCCCACAAGAAACTTTCTCGTTCCCACAAGAAACTTTCTCGTTCCCACAACATAGTTTCTCGTTCCTACAAGATAGTTTCTCGTTCCCACAACATAGTTTCTCGTTCCTACAAGATAGTTTCTCGTTCCCACAATATAGTTTCTCGTTCCTACAAGATAGTTTCTCTAAAAACAAAGAACTACCATGTTATGTCTTTAGAATAATTGGATTTACTCTAAAATAAAAATGTGTGAGACCGGGTAACGAAAATGTGCGAATGTGTATTTTGGGTGATTATATTTTGTTTAGACGACATGGGTGTATTTATGAGAAAAGGCGTGTGTATTCCCACATCAAATGCAATAACAGTCAGGATCAATCTACTGTTTAACGTGTGTGTCAAGTTAATAATGGCATACTCGCAACTGCGGTTAACAGCTAGCGTACTATTCTTGTTTCACAGGTCTCACACCTCTACGGTTACTCCTAAAGCATCAATATAATTCAATGTCTCAAGGGCCATGTACATGATACTGACAGGTGGGTTTCTTTATACTCCAGTTATATAACTGTGTCTCACGGGCAATGGCCATGATACTGGCAGGCTGTTGTTATGTTCTTTTATGTCACTTTACACAATTATTCAGTCATATAACTGTGTCTGAATGGCCATGTACATGCTATTGACATGTTTGTTTGTATGTTTCATTATTGAGTAGTGTGTTTATATGCAACTTTCCACAATACTCCATTCAATTCACTGGGTCTCAGTCTGTGATAATTGTCATTTCTGTGAAATATCAGTCTTGAATAAGTATTGCTCATGGTTAGCATCAAACTGTGATAATGATTGTGTTTTGTTAAACATAAGTCTGTGATCATTGTTGTTGTTTTGTAAACATCAGACTATGCTGAAGCACCATGCTTTCAAAACTCAATCTATAAAAGCGATTGAAACTCAGAACTTCATACAACTGAGTATGAAACATAAATTAAACTTCACGCAGAAGGTGAAATCATTTATACCGTATGCACTGTTATTGTAAACACAAATTGAAATTCACGCAGAAGATGAAATCAATTATACCGTATGCACTGTTATTGTAAACGCAAATTGAAATTCTGGCAGAAGATGAAATCATTTATACCGTATGCTCTGTTATTGTAAACATAAATTGAAATTCACGCAGCAGATGAACTCATTTATACCGTATGCACTGTTATTGTAAACACAAATTGAAATTCTGGCAGAAGTTGAACTCATTTATACCGTATGCACTGTTATTGTAAACACAAATTGAAATTCACGCAGCAGATGAACTCATTTATACCGTATGCACTGTTATTGTAAACACAAATTGAAATTCACGCAGAAGTTGAACTCATTTATACTGTATGCACTGTTATTGTAAACATAAATTGAAATCCACGCAGCAGATGAACTCATTTATACCGTATGCACTGTTATTGTAAACACAAATTGAAATTCACGCAGAAGTTGAACTCATTTATACCGTATGCACTGTTATTGTAAACACAAATTAAAATTCACGCAGAAGTTGAACTCATTTATACCGTATGCACTGTTATTGTAAACATAAATTGAAATTCACGCAGCAGATGAACTCATTTATACCGTATGCACTGTTATTGTAAACACAAATTGAAATTCACGCACAAGTTGAACTCATTTATACCGTATGCACTGTTATGTTGAACAAAATTAAATTTCACGCAGAAGATGAAATAATTTATACCGTATGCACGGTTATTGTAAACATAAACGCTTAGCCTACTGTGATAGGGAACAAAGTGGTGCAGTTGTAGAGCGTTGACCCCTCGTACCAAAGATCCCGGGTTTGATTCCCGTCACGAGCGGCTGTTGCATTTAGTATTTGTTCACATACATGGGGCGAGTACTGGTTAAGTATCCTGGAAGCAGACAAAGAGCCTCATTATAGAAGCCGAAATCTTGTTTCGCAGTCAATGTAAATAAATATGATTTAAGTTTAAACTAAAGTAAATATTAAGTGTATATGAATTTCAAAGCTGAAAACACTTAAGTGAATTTAGCATACATCGAGGGGTCACTTGAACACGTCGCTAAGTCGAAGTAATTTATTGGTCCTTTTCGACTTGAATAGTCGGTGTTGTCCAGAACCATTATTAAGACTTTAAAAAGTGTAGTAATGGCTGCCCGTAGCGGGGTTAGCATTACGACTCTGACTGGTAGATGTCCGGATAAATAGACCAGTAGTACTGGTCACTTACCCTACCCAGGAAACGCCATGATATAACTGAAACATTGTTGAAAGCGGCGTAAAGCACCAAACAATCAATCAGTTAATCAATCAATCAGAACCGTTCTCCAGATGTTTTCAGGGTGAATGTTTGACTAGATAGCGATCAACGAATATCTGGACTTCTTTAGATCTGTTCAGGGTGAGCGTTTGACTAAATAAGCGAACAGGGAATATCTGGATTTCTCTAGATCTGTTCAGGGTGAATGTTCGACTAGATAAGCGAACAGGGAATATCTGCACTTCTCTAGATCTGTTCAGGGTGAATGTTCGACTAGATGAGCGAACAGGGAATATCTGGACTTTTCTAGATCTGTTCAGGGTGAATGTTTGACTAGATAAGCGAACTGGGAATATCTGGACTTCTCTAGATCTGTTCAGGCTGAATGTTTGACTAGATAGCGGACAGGGAATATCTGGACTTCTCTAGATATGTTCAGGCTGAATGTTTGACTAGATAGCGGACAGGGAATATCTGGACTTCTCTAGATATGTTCAGGCTGAATGTTTGACTAGATAGCGGACAGGGAATATCTGGACTTCTCTAGATCTGTTCAGGCTGAATGTTTGGCTAGATAAGCGAACAGGGAATATCTGGACTTCTCTAGATCTGTTCAGGCTGAATGTTTGACTAGATAAGCGGACAGGGAATATCTGGACTTCTCTAGATATGTTCAGGCTGAATGTTTGACTAGATAGCGGACAGGGAATATCTGGACTTCTCTGGAACTTTGATGATCGGTTATAGTGTCACGTGACTCGTTTCATTCCTACAGGCCCCCTGCCTCTGATGCGTGAATATAAATCCCCCGTATAGTATAACCGATGTCGCTGATGTACACACTGTGGGCAAAAGGTCTCCAATGACATATTATATTCTGACAGTTTAGACTACCTAACCCTTTCCCATAAAGGACACGAAATCTCTGCAATGTGTCAGCATGTGGGTAAGGATAACCCATGCTGGTAAAAGTGTTTTGAACACTCACGGTGCATGTTAGCAGGATATACAATACAAAGTGTTCCTATCATAGTGTCGATGTCATATAACAGCGGACAAGTTTTCAGTTATATCACGGCTATTTTAAAGAAAGTTACCCGTACTACTGGTCCATTTATCCTGACACCAGTCAGTCAGTCTTTATGCTAATCCCTCAACCCTGAGCGGCCCAATGCTCTTTCGCCGTGATATAACTGATATGATGTTGAAAAACGGCGTAAAAAACAAATTAAACAATATACTGTGATATCGGAGCTCTAGATAAGGGGCTTGCTATGATAACTTTGATTGACTTATTCTACCTACCGCCTTGGTGGTGTAGCTGTGGAGCGTTCGCCTCGGGTGCGGGATGTCGCGGATTCGATCCACAACCAGGCCATTCATACCAAAGTCTTTCAAAATGGTAGCAATGGCTGTCCTCTTTGGCGCTTAGTGTTGCAGGATTAGCATAACGGTTTACTGACTGGTGTCAGGTAAAATAGACGAGTAGTACCATTAACTTTCCAGGGAAACGCCATGATATAACTAAACTATTGTTGAAATCTACGTAAAACACCAAGCTATCAATCAATAAATCAATTAATTGACTTTTAGGTTTCCCTCCAAGGTTGGAATTATGTTTTTGATTGACTTCTAGGTTACCCTGGTCCCATGAAGGTTGGAATGATGATTTTGATTGACTACTAGGTTTCCCTGTCGAAGGTTGGAATGATATTTTTGATTGACTTCTAGGTTCCCCCGCAGAAGGTTGGAATGATGTTTTTGATTGACTTCTAGGTTTCCCCGTAGAAGGCTGGAATGATGTTTTTGAATGACTTCTAGGTTACACTCGAAGGTTGGAATGATGTTTTTGAATGACTTCTAGGTTTCCCTCGAAGCTTGGAATTATGTTTTTGATTGACTTCTAGGTTTCCCCATAGAAGGCTTGAATGATGTTTTTGACTGACTTCAAGGTAACACTCGAAGGTTGGAATGATGTTTTTGAATGACTTCTAGGTTTCCTTCGAAGCTAGGAATGATGTTTCTAATTGACTTCTAGGTTTCCCTTGAAGGTTGGAATGATGTTTTTGATTGACTTCTAGGTTTCCCCATAGAAGGCTGGAATGATGTTCTTGATTGGCTTCTAGGTTTCCCGTCGAAGATTGGAATGAAGTTTTTGATTGACTTCTAGGTTTCCCCGTCGAAGAATTGGAATGAAGTTTTTGATTGACTTCTAGGTTTCCCCGTCGAAGATTGGAATTATGTTTTTGATTGACTTCTAGGTTTCCCCGTCGAAGGTTGGAATTATGTTTTTGATTGACTTCAAGGTTTCCCTGTCGAAGGTTGGAATTATGTTCTTGATTGACTTCTAGGTTTCCCCGTCGAAGGTTGGAATTATATTTTTGATTGACTTCATTAATTCAATTCACCTTGAATCGTGAAAGCAAAGGTTAAATGTACTCCTAAAATAAGGGCAATTGTTTAACCCTTTCTCGCACATAGTCACTATCCAACACCTCTGCAGCAGACGGCTTTTGACAATATTGTGGCAAAAGTAGAAATTGTTCATAAATGAATTATTTCTCCATTTTGCCACAATGCTGTCAACTTAATTCAATAATTGTTTTCCAATTTTATGATTTTTCCCAGATTTGTTGCATGTCAGAAAGGGATAAGGAAAAATCAAGAACAATATATAATTATAGTGAAATGGGAATACATAAAGCTATACATAGTTTACATGATACAAAATGGTTCTACTTACAGGCTACATACATACACTTACAACTATGTACAAAATGTCACTTTTACAGACTATTCAAAAACCATAGACCCCTCTCCCAAATACAAACGCTTTCTGACACTTCTGCTGCAGACAACTATAAGAAAACATTTTGACAAAAGGAGGAATTGCTCAGGATGCACACAATCCACTTTGTTTATCACAAAATGGTTTGATGCAGAGATATTGTAAGTTGTCTGTGTCCCGGAGGTTTTATCTTTTAACATCTCAGCTGGAGAACACTTTTGAAAAGGTCTTTCTCATAGTAATCTCTTTTTTCTTACAAGTTTTAAAATGGTTTCAAAATAATGTTTAAATACTTTTCTTTCCATGGTTTGTCTCTCACTGCATCTGTACAGGCCTAAATAGTTCTCTAGTTTTACAAAGTACATGGTGATGACAGATAGCTATCGAAGCAGGTTATATATACATACCTTATACCTATATCATCATATGATCCCTTCCATGGGGAAAGTTACAAGTGGACATTTATAATCAGTATGTTCAGATAAGCCTGTACACGTGCTCCGTATAAAGAGAACCTACACAAGCTGACAGGCTGCTATCTTATGCATGTAATATGTCAAATGTGTAGGTCTTGATCAGACTGGATGCATAGGCTCACAAGAGAAAACTTTTACCTTTTCCTATGGATGGGAGCATTTGTGTTTTTTTTATACAACTAAACAAGGAAAGATGTCTAGAAAAAAGTTTGCTTGGTCGATTTGAATGAATTTACAACTTATGACTGAAGCTTGAATTGAGTTTCAGAGATAAATAAACATCAACATACTATTCACACAAGAAACTTTCTCGTTAACACAACATAGTTTCTCGTTCCCACAACATAGTTTCTCGTTCCTACAAGATAGTTTCTCGTTCCCACAAGAAACTTTCTCGTTCCCACAACATAGTTTCTCGTTCCTACAAGATAGTTTCTCGTTCCCACAACATAGTTTCTCGTTCCTACAAGATAGTTTCTCGTTCTCACAATATAGTTTCTCGTTCCTACAAGATAGTTTCTCTAAAAACAAAGAACTACCATGTTAAGTCTATGCCACCGTAGAAACCTGTATTTAGAATAATTGGATTTACTCTAAAATAAAAATGTGTGAGACCGGGTAACGAAAATGTGCGAATGCGTATTTTGGGTGATTATATTTTATTTAGACGACATGGGTGTATTTATGAGAAAAGGCGTGTGTACTCCCACATCAAATGCAATAACAGTCAGGATCAATCTACGGTTAAACGTGTGTGTCAAGTTAATAATGGCGAACTCGTAACTGCGGTTACCAGCTAGCGTACTATTCTTGTTTCACAGGTCTCACACCATATATATATGGTTACTCCTAAAGCATCAATATAATTCAATGTCTCAAGGGTCATGTACATGATACTGACAGGTGTGTTTCTTTATACTCCAGTTATATGACTGTGTCTTACGGGCAATGTAATGATACTGGCAGGCTGTTGTTATGTTCTTTTATGTCACTTTACACAAGTATTCAGTCATATAACTGTGTCTGAATGGCCATGTACATGCTATTTACATGTTTGTTTGGTTTCAATTGTGTTTCATGCAACTTTCAACAATACTTTCGAATGTTTTGTTTTTATTTTCAATGTTATTTCATGGCACTTTACACAATTATTCAGTCGTATCACTGTGTTTCAAGGGCCATGTACATGCTGTACACAGGTTGGTCTGTTTGTTTTCAACTGTGTGTTATGCCACTCTCCATAATATTCCAGGTTGGTTTGTTGATTTTCAACGGTATTACATTGCATCTTCCACAATTATTCAGTCATATCACTGTGTTTCAAGGGCCATGTACATGCTGTACACAGGTTGGTCTGTTTGTTTTCAACTGTGTGTTATGTGTGTCAACGGTATTACATTGCATCTTCCACAATTATTCAGTCATATCACTGTGTTTAATAAGGACCATGGTCATGACACTGACAGGTCTGTTTGTTTGTGTCATTATAGGGGATTGTGTTTATATGCAACTTTCCACAATACTCCATTCAATTCACTGTGTCTCAGTCTGTGATAATTGTCATTTATGTGAAATATCAGTCTTGAATAAGTATTGCTCATGGTTAGCATCAAACTGTGATAATGATTGTGATTTGTTAAACATAAGTCTGTGATCATTGTTGTTGTTTTGTAAACATCAGACTTTGCTGAAACACCATGCTTTCAAAAATCTATAGAAGCGATTGAAACTCAGAACTTCATACAACTGAGTATGAAACATAAATGAAACTTCACGCAGAAGGTGAAATCATTTAAACCGTATGCACTGTTATTGTAAACACAAATTGAAATTCACGCAGAAGATGAAATCATTAATACCGTATGCACTGTTATTGTTAACAGAAATTGAAATTCTGGCAGAAGATGAAATCATTTATACCGTATGCTCTGTTATTGAAAACATAAATTGAATTTCACGCAGAAGATGAACTCATTTATACCGTATGCACTGTTATTGTAAACACAAATTGAAATTCACGCAGAAGATGAAATCATTTATACCGTATGCACTCTTATTGTAAACACAAATTGAAATTCTGGCAGAAGATGAAATCAGTTATACCGTATGCTCTGTTATTGTAAAAATAAATTGAAATTCACGCAGCAGATGAACTCATTTATACCGTATGCACTGTTATTGTAAACACAAATTGAAATTCTGGCAGAAGGTGAAATCATTTATACCGTATGCTCTGTTATTGAAAACATAAATTGAAATTCACGCAGCAGATGAACTCATTTATACCGTATGCACTGTTATTGTAAACACAAATTGAAATTCACGCAGAAGATGAAATCATTTATACCGTATGCACTGTTATTGTAAACACAAATTGAAATTCTGGCAGAAGATGAAATCAGTTATATCGTATGCTCTGTTATTGTAAAAATAAATTGAAATTCACGCAGCAGATGAACTCATTTATACCGTATGCACTGTTATTGTAAACACAAATTGAAATTCTGGCAGAAGGTGAAATCATTTATACCGTATGCTCTGTTATTGAAAACACAAATTGAAATTCACACAGAAGTTGAACTCATTTATACCGTATGCACTGTTGTGTTGAACATAAATTAAAATTCACGCATAAGATGAAATCATTTATACCGTATGCACTGTTATTGTAAACATAAACGCTTAGCCTACTGTGATAGGGAACAAAGTGGTGCACTTGTAGAGCGTTGACCCCTCGTACCAAAGATCCCGGGTTTGATTCCCGTCACGAGCGGCTTTTGCATTTAGTATTTGTCCACATAAATGGGGCGAGTACTGGTTAAGTATCCTGGAAGCAGACAAAGAGCCTCATTATAGAAGCCGAAATCTTGTTTCGCAGTCAATGTAAATAAATATGATTTAAGTTTAAACTAAAGTATATAATAAGTGTATATGAATTTCAAAGCTTAAAACACATAAGTGAATTTAGCATACATCGAGGGGTCACTTGAACACGTCGCTTAATCGAAGTAAATTATCGGTCCTTTTCGACTTGAATAGTCGGTGTTGTCCAGAACCATTATTAAGACTTTAACAAGTGTAGTAATGGCTGCCCGTAGCGGGGTTAGCATTACGACTCTGATTGGCAGATGTCCGGATAAATAGACCAGTAGTACTGGTCACTTACCCAGAAAACGCCGTGATATAACTGAAACATTGTTGAAAGCGGCGTAAAGCACCAAACAATCAATCAGTTAATCAATCAATCAGAACCGTTCTCCAGATGTTTTCAGGGTGAATGTTTGACTAGATAGCCATCAGCGAATATCTGGAGTTCTTTAGATCTGTTCAGGGTGAGCGTTTGACTAAATAAGCGAACAGGTAATATCTGGACTTCTCTAGATCTGTTCAGGGTGAATGTTCGACTAGGTAAGCGAACAGGGAATATCTGCACTTCTCTAGATCTGTTCAGGGTGAATGTTCGACTAGATAAGCGAACAGGGAATATCTGGACTTTTCTGGATCTGTTCAGGCTCAATGTTTGACTAGATAAGCGAACTGGGAATATCTGGACTTCTCTAGATCTGTTCAGGCTGAATGTTTGACTAGATAAGCGAACAGGGAATATCTGACTTCTCTAGATATGTTCAGGGTGAATGTTTGACTAGATAAGCGAACAGGGAATATCTGGACTTCTCTAGATTTGTTCAGGCTGAATGTTTGACTAGATAGCGGACAGGGAATATCTGGACTTATCTGGAACCTTGATGATCGGTTATAGTGTCACGTGAATCGTTTCATTCCTACAGGCCCCCTGTCTCTGATGCGTGAATATAAATCCCCCGTATAGTATAACCGATGTCGCTGATGTACACACTGTGGGCAGAAGGTCTCCAATGACATATTATATTCTGACAGTTTAGACTACCTAACCCTTTCCCATATACGACACGAAATCTCTGCAATGTGTCAGCATGTGGGTAAGGATAACCCATGCTGGTAAAAGTGTTTTGAACACTCACGGTGCATGTTAGCAGGAGATACAATACAAAGTGTCGATGTCATATAACAGCCGACAAGTTTTCAGTTATATCACGGCTATTTTAAAGAAAGTTACAATAAACAATAAACTTTGATATCAGAGCTCTAGATAAGGGGCTTGCTATGATAACTTTGATTGACTTCTTCTACCTACCGCCTTGGTGGAGTAGCTGTGGAGCGTTCGCCTCGGGTGCGGGATGTCGCGGATTCGATCCACAACCAGGCCATTCATACCAAAGACTTTTAAAATGGTAGCAATGGCTGTCCTCTTTGGCGCTTAGTGTTGCAGGATTAGCATAACGGTTTACTGACTGGTGTCAGGTAAAATAGACGAGTAGTACCATTAACTTTCCAGGGAAACGCCATGATATAACTAAAATATTGTTGAAATCTGCGTAAAACACCAAGCTATCAACCAATAAATCAATTAATTGACTTTTAGGTTTCCCTCCAAGGTTGAAATTATGTTTTTGATTGACTTCTAGGTTACCCTGGTCCCACGAAGGTTGGAATGATGTTTATGATTGACTTCTAGGTTTCCCTGTCGAAGGTTGAAATGATGTTTTTGATTGACTTCTAGGTTCCCCCGCAAAAGGTTGGAATGATGTTTTTGATTGACTTCTAGGTTTCGCCGTAGAAGGCTGGAATTATGTTTTTGAATGACTTCTAGGTTACACTCGAAGGTTGGAATGATGTTTTTGAATGACTTCTAGGTTCCCCCATACAATGTAGAAGGCTGGTATGATGTTTTTGATTGACTTCTTGGTTACAATCGAAGGTTGGAATGATGTTTTTGAATGACTTCTAGGTTTCCTTCGAAGCTTGGAATGATGTTTCTAATTGACTTCTAGGTTTCCCTTGAAGGTTGGAATGATGTTTTTGATTGACTTCTAGGTTTCCCCATAGAAGGCTGGAATGATGTTCTTGATTGACTTCTAGGTTTCCCCGTCGAAGATTGGAATGAAGTTTTTGATTGACTTCTAGGTTTCCCCGTCGAAGATTGGAATGAAGTTTTTGATTGACTTCTAGGTTTCCCCGTCGAAGATTGAAATTATGTTTTTGATTGGCTTCTAGGTTTCCCCGTCGAAGGTTGGAATGATGTTTTTGATTGACTTCTAAGTTTCCCTGTCGAAGGTTGGAATTATGTTTTTGATTGACTTCTAGGTTTCCCCGTCGAAGGTTGGAATTATGTTTTTGATTGACTTCTAGGTTTACCCGTCGAAGGTTGGAATGATGTTTTTGATTGACTTCTAAGTTTCTCTTGAAAAACGACGTAAAAAACAAATTAGACAATAAACTGTGATATCAGAGCTCTAGATTTGCTAACTTTGATTGACTTCTTCATCAGCCTTGCTGGTGTAGCTGTAGAGCGTCCGCCTCGGGTGCGGGATGTTGCGGGTTCGATCTCCGGCCGGGTCATTCATACCAAAGACTTTCAAAATGGTATAAATAGCTGCCCTCCTTGGCACTTAGTAGTACTGGTTACTTTCCTGGGAAACGCGGTGATATAACTGAAATCTGCGTAAAACACCAAACTATCAATCAATAAATCAATTTATTGACTTCTAGGTTTCCCCGTCGAAGGTTGGAACGATGTTTTTGACATCTCTCACAGTCACATGGAAGACTGAGCGTGGTCCTATAGCGACATCCACGTGATGCTGGCATGTGCGGGCTCCAAGCAGAAAATAGAAAGAGAAAAATATCAAAGATGTTATCAGGTGTGCGGTTTTTCAGGTACATCCTTTTTTCTTTGACCATGATTATTGACTTTGTTTATGCAAATGTGTAATATGTTTGTGGTATTATTAATAACTGCTCTTATACTTAAAAATGTTCTTAAATTTATTAGGTTTTTTATTTTATAAGTTACAGAAGTGATTTCGCCAAAATATCCTATCTAAAATATGCTGGACAAATGGTCCAATTCCTTATCGAAACGTCCGTCTGCCAAAACGTCCGTTCACCGGGAATATCACAGACATGTTTTCCTCCCGCATAAAACTCAATGTTTACAGTTATGAAAAAGAAGATCATACAACATGTAATGATGATTCTGTTTATATTTCTTATTGTAAAAAGTCATTTATTTAAATTTGATATCGATGAATTTATGTTTCTGTTGATATCCAGTATCAAATAACTCAATCATCACACGCATCACAGACAATATCATTATGATGCATTTGCATTTTCTTTATATTTACAATAATTTTCTATTCACAGTTCCAATTAAAAATCACGTGATTGAGCGGTGCTCTGCGAAACCCTATTTTAGGTATACTAGATCTGGATCTAGACTTGACGCGATTGTTTTAAGGTTGGTATTCGCATATCCCCCTATCAAATACACTATATGAACACACACAGATTATGATGACACTGTTTTTCTTATTGCATTTGCAATGTTATTTTAATAATAAATAGTGGTATATCAATATTCCAGATGACTTTGGTGAAACTACCTAAACGGATTTCTCGTTAGACGCTGCAATAGAAAGTTTATGGTCGGGTTTCGAATTTATACATTTTAATTCATCTTACTAGATATGTAATTGGCCATAAACACCATTGGTGCTTTAGATTCCCTATAATGTCCTATAATAAGAGTCTTATCAATGGGTCTGTACGCCAGACAATACGGTTCGTCCATTCCCTCCTTAGATGTTAAGATAATATTCTGCTTGGTACCGTCACTATTCACCACGTGTAGATTGTTAGAGTCTCGTCCACACACCATGACGTTGTCATACGCGTCAAACAATAAACCACGGCTACCCTTAAGCTGACTGTCAGAATATGTATACAGTGTAGTTCCAGTGCTGTCAATACACTGTACGTCATTATCCGTACTAACAACGATTCTGTCACCGGTACTGTTGACAGCTAGGTAGTAAGGATGTTCCAGATTAACGTTAAACGTGTTCACGGTGTCACCAGTCATTGTCAGTATCTTTACCTTCCCCCTCCCCCTCGCGTCATCACGACAAGTGACGTATATTCTATTACTGTTATAGTCAATACCCCAACACTGCATTCCGACTTGAATAATGTTACCCTTCACAATGGCACCGGACACATTCAATAATTGAAGGCAATTTTCATTTCTTTGGGTCATAATGACCTGGTTCAGTGATACAACCGCCACATCAAAAACTCGGTCAATTTTCTTCTCGGATTCCATTGTGAAATCTTGTGAAAATACTTTGACCGAATGGCCCCCGAAACCTTCACAAACGACTAATCGCCCGTCAGGCATGAACGCGCATCCCGTGACACCCCTAGTTAAACCAAAATCAATGTCTCTTCTTGTCAAAGACGCTTTTTGCTGAAAACAGATTCGAGAATCATCCGACGATATTGGATCATCTATTTTGAATGAACCAATTGAGGTTATATCGGACATTAAGGTGACGAGTTGGTCGGATTTGTGAAATTCTAACTTGCTTGGTTGTATTTCCTTCATTATATCGTCTGTTGCTTCTTTCCCTTCGTCTAATTTGTGTTTTTCTTTCGTCATAAGAACAAACATGGCATCTGTATTTGCATTCCCAAGACATTCAAATGAATTAATAATTGCTTGTATCTCTTCGCTCAGTTCGTCTGATAGCTTAATATCAGTTTCGGCATCAGCCATTAGTTTCTTTTCTATATCGGAAATAGTGTCTTCCATATCCTTCGCTAAATTCTTAATCCATTCAATGACTTCCAATTTCAATTCAATAACTTCCTGTATAGATTTTCTGCAACTTATTTCTATCTGTATTTTATCGTTTTCTCTTGAATCCTTTATTTCTTTCATATCTGACGATAAGGATCTGATCTTCTCTAAAAAGAATGCAATGTCATTCTGTGTCTGTGCTTCTTGCGCAATTTCCTTCACCGCCTTAACTTTACAACGTCTGTGTTTTGATCTATTGCACCGATCGCATATGGCTGCATCATGACTTAAGCAGAACATTGTTAAGTTTTCTGTTTCATGGTGTGTGCATTTCATGACGGAAGCGATCAGTGCATTGTGTTTAATCGACTTCCGCTTCGGCATGTCGAATGGTTTCAGCTCGTGATCCCGTGTAACACTTAAACTTCGATGGAATTCTTCACATGCATCGCATAGATATTCTGAACAGACTTTACAGAACGTCCTTGCGAGTGTGTTTACTCCTCGGAACTTACAGGGATCACACATCCTTGTGGGGTCTTCGTCGGACATATTTGTGTTTCCAGCATTGGCTTCAGCCATTGTTTGTTGAGTCTGTAATACAATTTAACAACATTAGATTCAGTAAATAATTACTATCAAATTAAAACCTTAATAAAGTACACGCGTCAAATATACCTACTATATGTTTTCAATGCGATAATAAATCAAGATTACCTTAAGTATTATTATAGTTTCCTTTTAATAATGCAGTTGTTTGTGTCATTGTTGATGATATGATGATGATGGTGGTGTAATGGATGATATGATGATGTTGGTGGTGTAATTAATGATATGATGATGTTGGTGGTGTAATTGATGATATAATGATGTTGGTGGTGTAATTGATGATATGATGATGTTGGTGGTGTAATTGATGATATGATGATGTTGGTAGTGTAATTGGTGATAACATGACAATGTTGGTGGTGTAATTGATGATGATATGATGATATGATGATGTTGGTGGTGTAATTGATGATGATATGATGATGTTGGTGGTGTAATTGATGATGACATGATGATGTTGGTGGTGTTATTGATGATGATATGATGATGGTGGTGGTGTAATTGATGATATAATGATGTTGGTGGTGTAATTGATGATATGATGATGTTGGTGGTGTAATTGATGAGATAATGATGCTGGTAGTGTAATTAGTGAGAACATGACAATGTTGGTGGTGTAATTGATGATGATATGATGATGTTGGTGGTGTAATTGATGATGATATAATGATGTTGGTGGTGTAATTGGTGATATGATGATGTTGGTGGTGTAATTTATGATATGATGATGTTGGTAGTGTAATTGATGATGATATGATGACGTTGGTGATGTAATTGATGATGATATGATGATGTTGTAGGTGTAATTGATGATGATATAATGATGTTGGTGGGGTAATTGATGATGATATGATGATGTTGGTGGTGTAATTGATGATGATATATTGATGTTGCTTGTGTAATTGATGATGATATGATGATGATGTTGTTTGTATAAGTGATGATGATATGATGAGGTTGGTGGTGTAATTGATGGTGTTCGTAGTGTAATTGATGATGCTATAATGATGCTGTTGGTGTTATTGATAATGGTATAATGATGATAATGGTTTAATTGATGATGTTATAATGACGCTGTTGGTGTCATTGATATGATGATGTTAGTGATGTAATTGATAATGATATGATGATGTTGGTGGTGTAATTGATGATGATATGAAGATGTTGGTTGTGTAATTGATGATGATATAAGGATGTTGATGGTTTAATTGATGATGATATATTGATGTTGGTTGTGTAATTGATGATGATATGATGATGATGTTGTGTGTATAAGTGATGATGATATGATGAGGTTGGTGGTGTAATTGATTATGATCGTAGTGTAATTGATGATGCTATAATGATGCTGTTGGTGTAATTGATGATGGTATAATGATGATAATGGTGTAATTGTTGATGATATAATGATGCCGATGGTGGTTTAATTGATGATGCTATAATGATGCTGTTGGTGTCATTGATATGATGATGTTTATGTTGTAATTGATGAATCGATATATCGATTCACCGCCATTTATACGTGTATAGCTTTATACGCAAATATATTGATAATCAAGACTCGGTCATCTGTATACATTAAAAGAATATTTCGACTTGACGCGGTATACCTCGGTTTACATGCGTATGTAAATGTGTATAAGCTGTACACAGTTTTAAACATGAACATTCATTTTGACAAAATGTACAACATAAACGTTCAAACATACCTGTTGAACAATTATTCCGGTTAAATAATTGGTCGCAATACATCAACAAACATTTAAGTTAAGCAGTTCGTGTCTTTGCTAAAAATGTTAAACTTCCGCATTTTAATAGGTCAGCTAACACTTAATATACCTGCGAAATAATATATATATAAGTAAAAATCCTGCCGTTCCCTTTAAATGGTTCTGTGTCTTTTTCTGTTTGCATTTAATGTGTAAACTTGAGTTTATAAGCTATGTACGAGTATATATGTATATAAGATGCAGCGAATCTGTTTGAATAAGGTTATTTGTAAGACTGATGCCTTCAGCGTACATGGAAGTTAGGGATAGGGGGTATAAATCGGGCCAAGTTCTGTCGAGTTCCTAGATAAGGGTACGCATTTCACTAGAAGACAAACATTTAATGGGCTTTATTTGATTAATATAAATATTAAATCTAATGGATAAATATTTTGATTTATATATTTGTGTACCAATTGGTCACTTATTTCAACCTCGTTATATATTTATACCTCAGTCGTATTGTTAAAAACAAGTGTTTGATAAAAAACATGTCAAGAAAACAGCACACAGGCAGTTCTGGTTGATTGTATGTTCAATTATAACTGCTACTACGTTATTTTCAAAAGACATTGCCTTTCCCGGAATGGTTTGAGATAAGCGATATATTCGAATATTACGTTGCGGGAGCGATAAATGTGTTCGTATTGCTCGACTCGTAGCATGGGAAAATCCATATCTTACGAGACCGAAGGTAAGATATGGATTTTCCCACGCTATGGGTCGTGTAATACGAACACATTTATCGCTCCCGCAACGTAATATTCCTTTTATTATATACCTACGGTCTATGAAGAGCGAAAAAACTAACAAATATACAGATTTAATATATTTTTTTTATTAGGGAAACAATTTTGTAATCTTGAAATGAAAAGATGAATGGCGGATGAATATTTACTACAATATTAAGGCCACGCCCCTAGAAAGTGTGCTAATACGTAGGTTCCACCCAATAACATTATCAAATGAAATTTCCATTGTTTTGTGGGAGAAAATAACAACATAATCTTTATTTGCGGGTTTTAATAAATTTGACGCTAGGTTTTCGATACATACAATAGAAACGATGTTCCTAAATAGTACCGGTTGTCTGCATATTTTACTACATGGCGCAGATTTAAAATGGGAATCTCGCTGAAAGTAGTCCGCGCACTGTCTGACGTCACAATTTTGTATTTTCACCGCGTGTAGATACGGAATTTCAATCCGTCGTGTCTGCATGTATTTCCACCGGAAAATGTACAGGCATATAATCAATTCGAATATTCGCATGTTCGAGTTATTGCGACTCCACTGTTACTGTTCGTAATCATGCATGTGTTTACGGTATTCACTTAACATGGATTTGTACGGGTCATTATAAATGACAGGAAACGAAATAAACCTCAGATCCAAACTCCAACCCAAAAAGAACAGAAGGGTATCAAACTCTGCAAATATGTGTTTTATGTCATGTAAAGGTTAAAATGTTATAACACATACCTTGTATAATCATTGTTTGTATTGTTATATTTCGTAAGTAACAGGTATTATATCAATACAAAAGATCGCCATTGACAGAACCATGTATATAACAGACCGTTGATAAGAATAACACATACATGTACCTGGGAAACCTTGTATAATCATTGTTTGTATTTTTATATTTCGTAAGTAACAGGTATTATATCGATACAAAAGAATGCCATCGACAGAACCATGTATATAACAGACCGTTGACAAGAGCGACTGATTAATCACTTACATTAACCCACATCTTTCGGTTCAACTTAGGACGTTTCTACAAAATAATTCGACGGCCCTTGTAAGATAAAAATCAGTTATGTTAATTCAGAAATAGTAAGTAATAAACCCCTTTCAATATACAACAAATCTGAAACAGACGACTGTAAAAACATCTTGGCAAAAATATGGGAAATCTATGTAAAAGAAAGTACAAGACGGATGTTTGATGCAAAGCATCAAAGAGAAGCCGCAATATTTCGTTTCACATGAAGAAATAAGAAAAAAGATCATTTAAATCCACAAACATTAGAACAATTTAATCTGTAGTCAGTAATGCTGATATCGATTATTGAAGATATAAGTTTTATGTAGGATATTTAACCTGGCAGGTTCTGTGTTTTAAGTGAATGAGATAATTTAGAGTTAAGCTGATCATAAAAAGTGACATATAATACTAAAGATAAATGGACAAGAGGTTATGATAAATTTAAATTAGTACCAAAAACAATCAACTATTTGTATTGAACAGACGCCCTGTTATGATAATGTTTTATCAAATAATGCTGACATACAGAAAATCTGTTTTTCGTTTGTATCGGTAAGTCATGATAATGGATAAGGGTTTCCCACATTATACAAATCTACAGTTGACGACTTTGAAATTATCAATTAAAAAGAAATCACTATAAATGATCGTATGATAATTGAAAAGTGTTGAATTATTGTTGCAAATGCAGATATTGCTCATTATTAGCAATTTCTCCTTTAGCCACAATGATTTCAATGATGTTTTACTCTGACAGACTTTTAAATCATCAAGTACAAAACATAGAAAATCTCTATAATTGATAGTAAGAGAATTGAAAAGAGTTAAAGTTATTGTGGCAAATTGAGCAATTGAAAATCAAAGCTGTCGGATTACAAACGCACACTCTCGAGTTGACGAAATTGATGTGAACTCGTGTCGTGATTAGCATTCAGAAAATCAAGTAAACGTATTTCTATGTACACGTAATCCGAAAGACTGACAATAGCTGCAGCGACTTTTGAAAACATTGTGACAAAAGGAGAATTTGATCACGAGGAATTTATCCTTTGGCTACAATGTTTTCTACTTTATGTCCATAAATTATACCTTCATTTAGCAAGATGTTCCAATTTTTACTTAATGTGCTACGTATAAGGAAAAGGCTTAACATAAGAACTAGTTTCAATTGTTTTGAAAACGTTAAACCAGTGCTTGAAAATTTACTTGAATTTATTTCTCAAACTGTAAATTTACCAGTTCATATAAGAGTTTAAATGCTTTCTACATTTACAGTGATAAGTTAAATAAAGTTCAGTTAATCCGATCACACTTTGTAAGAACCAGAAGATTTCATTTCATTAAAGTATTCTGGATGTTCACATCGCATCCGTGATAAAACATGTTGTTGGCTAGGCAAAATACACCAATATCGTGTTTACCGCGATATTCATGAAATGTGGAACTGCAACAGAGAAAAAGAACGAAATTGTTCTTGAAACAGATATTTCTGTGGTTTAAATATTTTCATGTCTGCATTTTGCGATGACAATTGTACTCAAAGTTAACTTTGAATCCAGTATGTACTGAACATGAAAGTCAGATTATTAAAAGCAAAGCAAATGAAAAATGTATGTGAAATTGCGATAAAAATGAAAATCTATAAATAGACTATAGATGAATGGTACTGTCTTTTATTTTAGCTCATAACTTGATTCGGGAACTAGAGTCGCTGCGTGGCCGCTTACGACATTTACACACTAGACTAGACTAGGTCTTTGACCAAATTGAGATCGGTTTAAAACGAGTTTATAATACGGATTAAATCTAAAACGTGGACTAAATATTAAGATTTAGATTTAGACAAATATCTAAATTGAAATATTTAGTGAATACGGGACGAGGCTTCTTCGTCTAATTACTGCGTAATATATCATAGCATGTAATTTTAAGGAACCAGACTACATTTACAAATTCAATAGAAGGATTCTCTATTTTACTGTCTAGAGTAGATACAGTATGAATTTCGCTTAAATAAATATGTACATACATTCAATTAATATAGTGGCCTTTGTCTTTTGTTTTTAAATTGTAAAACTCACACATGTATATAGAGTGTAAAAGGGATGTTTTAAAAGTCATTACCTTAAATTAATGTACTTAGAAAGGACAAAGAGAAATCAAGATATGTGGTCACGCTGGCAGGTCTAGATATTCTCCTTGACCGAAAATTAAAAGCATTCCTACAGGAAGCCACCTCCTGGCGGCTTCCAATGATAATTGACTAGAGTTGAAAACATTTTGACAAAACTGGAACTTGTAAAGAAGTAACATGATAATTAAGTAAAATGCGCCGCTTAGTTTTGTTTATCACGGTCGATGTCTGCTTCATCGAGACTTAACCAGATCTTGCCCCGTGTTTGAAAATTCCCAATGACAGAACCCGCGCATCACGGCATTCGAACCCGATCCCGTTGGTACAAGGGGCCGACGCTCTACAACGACACCAATGTCTTTCATGTGCAGCTCATTGAGAGTCAACAAGAAATTTCTTCAATTTTGTAGAGTGACCTGGTTTTTGATAGACATCCTTTTACGGTTTTACAACATTTTCAACATTATTTCAGTTATATCACGGCGACAGTATACTTATTCATGATCCTGGTTTAAGACACTGGGTTTCGAAATGAGTCTTGCCCATGGGCACTCAACCATGAGCGCTGTGATTGAGGATCAAACTTTGGACGCTCAGTTCCAAATCCCCGACGCTAACCACTCGGCTTATTTAAAACATATGTTACCAAGACAAATAATCTGACAAAGTTTTAACATGCTTTCGAAATTCCGGTCTCTAAAGTGTACTAAATATTTGTGCTTAAACATGGCCGAGGGACCTTGTAGTGAACACACGAAGATTCACATAAAATGTTCTTATGGACACATTGTCAATCTTTAACAGTTAATTACCAATTACAAATTTATTTTGTGCTCCACTGAACCCATTACCTCACATCATGCTGTCTAGCATTCTTCCGGGTTGAAAACATCTGAAGTAAAACTACCGGATAATATTTAACCCTTTCCCACAAATCAACGCTTACAAAGATGATTTTTGAAAACAATGTGTCAAAAGAAGAAATTGCT
Organism: Serripes groenlandicus; assembly: GCA_031761405.1. Taxonomy (NCBI): domain Eukaryota; kingdom Metazoa; phylum Mollusca; class Bivalvia; order Cardiida; family Cardiidae; genus Serripes; species Serripes groenlandicus. The sequence continues at coordinate 11,624,569 of JASEVX010000013.1, read as the reverse complement.
CATGATGAGCAATTTTTTCCTTTGCCACCATAGTTTAAACTGTATTAAATAATTAAACTATTAATTGTAGAAATATTTCATATGTTTGTCGATATGTTTTCAAAGTCGTCTGCTGCAAATGGTTGTCTGTGAAATCAGCAGTGGTCCTTAATTTGAAAGCATTTAGGCAAACAATATTGGAATATTTCTCATATTGGAAAATTTCTCTAAATTAAGACACAACTATTGAATTGACGTGTATTTCTTTGTGAGCAATTTCTCCTTTAGCTTAAATGTTTTCCAAAAAGGCATTATGCTGCAGATGTGTCTTCATGGTGGAAAAGGATAAAAGAAGAATAAAATAAGCAAATTATAATAATAATGATAATATTTTACCACTCTGTAATCACTGTACCATTATTATGACTGAAGATGATATTTTACCCCTCTGCAATCACTGAACCATTATTATGACTTAAGGTAATATTTTACCCCTCTGTAATCACTGTACCATTATTATGACTGAAGATAATATTTTACCCCTCCGTAATCACTGTACCATTATTATGACTAAAGGTAATATTTTACCCCTCTGTAATCATTGTACCATTATTATGAATGAAGGTAATATGTTACCACTCTGTAATCACTGTACCATTATTATGACTGAAGGTAATATTTTACACCTCTGTAATCACTGTACCATTATTATGCCTGAAGGTAATATTTTACCCCTCTGTAATCACTGTACCATTATTATGACTAAAGGTAATATGTTACCCCTCTGTAATCACTGTTTTTACCCCTCTGTAATCATTTCCCAGATATCTAACTTTATCAAGATGTTTTGAAACCATATGAGGCTAAACATCATAGCATGAGAACATTTATTGTATATGTTATAAGAGCAAATTTATAGTTGTGCTGTTAATCTTTTTTTTCATTTGAAGCTATAAATAAATACTGAAAGGCTAAATGTTATCATTTTATTTCATTTTCAATGTAAGCATTTTTTTTTATAATATTTATGTTAATTTTCAAATTTTGGTATTTTTCAATTAAGTCTTATTTTGAAATTAAAATACGTTTTGGTCAACATTTTGGACAATTTTGGCCTGTTTTCAAATTCAAAGTTTAGCCCTTTCAGAGGTGGCCCCCATCTGGCAAGAGCTGGGCATCATTAATCTATTAAGATCATAATGTTCACAACATTAAATACAGTATATGAATCAAGGCAGAAAATTATATAATCTTTGATTGGCAACTAATTCTTTATTGTTAAAATTAACCATTTCCCACATTCAGACCATTTCTGATATATCTGCAGCAGATGAGTTTTTAAAACATTGAGACAAAATGAGAAATTGCTCAAAATGAGCAATTTCTCATTTTGTCACAATGTTTTCAACATTTTTCAGTAATTAAACCTTTATTTACATAGCTTTTCAATGTTTTTGCTCACATTAATGGATGTATGTGACTGTCTACACACATGAATGATTCAGGATCAAGCATGGATTAAACAAAAGGCCCTTGTCATAGAGATTAAAGCTGTAATTAAATCCAACTAATGACATGGGTGAACTCTCTCCTGATTTGTAATAGTAAATGAATGTAACGTTTTAATACATGTATGTTTGTTCTATTGAATAGTTATAATATATTGTCGTGTTCTGTATTTGTTTTGAGGCTGTGCCTTTTCCATATTATTTCGTGATGAACAAATCTTGTTTAAAGTCCAATAAGATGAAGGTTATATTCAATAGTGTAGATCCTCCCATAATTCCTCACTGTGTCATGATTCGTAAGAGTACTTAAGATGGCTAAGGGGTTGAATTAGGAATACGGTATATGAAATACGCCCATTATCTATATTTTATCTTTTGTTTACAGACAACAAAAAGTAATAAAAACCTTATCTAACTCTTTCGTCACTTGAATGTGTAAACATTCAAAAAGAGTCCAATAAGCATTCATATAATGAAGTTATACGAAAATATTAAGTCACCAACATATAGAACATACACAGGGATGAAGTGTATCGATATGTACATGTATCAATTGATACAAAATTTAAAGAAAGCCCCATTATTTTCGTCCTCGTATTAATACATTATAATTAGCGATCAATTATTGAATGTTAAGCCCTTAACATTTATTTCAAGACTGTGTGACTATAGTAACTTTTGTATGTTTATCCTTTTCTAAAAATAGTTTCCTTTTATTATGTAATCATTAGTTATCATAGGAAGTTGTTCATGATGATATGATGATGATGTTGTTCGTGGTAACGAATTTCAGTCGTTTATACGGGTATATCTATGTACCTAAATATATGTGTAATCAAGATTCGTTCCGTCGTATACATTAAGAAGAATGCGTGTATTCATGTAGCGACATGACCCGATCCTCCGCGGTTTAAACACGTAGACCTATGTATGTAAATATGTCTGTGTTGTATCCTAATGTGACCCTGACCTACACAGCTATATTAAACATTATCTTTTATTGTGATACAAATGTAGGATACATAAACGTTCAAAACATACCTGTTAATCAATTATTCCGTGAAAATAATCGGTCACAATTTAAGTTAATGATTTCGTGTCCTTGCTATATCTTCTACTTCCGCATTCTAATAGGTCAGATAACACTAAATACATCTGCAAAATAATCTGTTAGAAAAACCTGCCTTTCGCTTGAAAGAATTTCGTTTCTTTGACTGGTTGCATTATATATGTAAACTTTAGGGTATAAGCTATGTTTACATGTATGTACGTTATGCATTTGCTTGATTAACCGTTTTAGTAAGAAATTTACACTACACGTACAGTGAATGTAGAAAGGGGGAATAGAAAATGAACTCTATTCTGGCGAGTTTATAGATAAGGGTAATCTTTGTCTTGTTTTGTTCTAAAAAAAAACCTTATGTGTATGTATATGTAGTATAGCAACAATCTGTGTGTATGTATACGTGGTATAGCAACTATATGTGTGTATGTATATGTGGTATAGCAACTATATGTTTGTATGTATATGTGGTATAGCAACAAACTGTGTGTACGTATATGTGGTATAGCAACAATATGTGTGTATGTATATGTGGTATAGCAACAATATGTGTATATGTATATGTAGTATAGCAACAATATGTGTAAGGTGAAGCAACTATATGTATATATGTATAGGTGGTATATTAACAGTCTGTGTATGTATATGTGGTATAGCAACAATGTGTGCATGTTTATGTGCTAAAGCAACACTATATATAGGTGGTATAGCAACAATATGTGTGTACGTATATCTGGTATAGCAACAATATGTGTGTAATTGTATGTGGTATAGCAATAATATGTGTATATGTATATGTGGTATAGCAACACTATGTGTATATATATATATATGTGGTATAGCAACAATATGTGTGTAATTATACGTGGTATAGCAACACTATGTGTATATGTATATGTGGTATAGCAACAATATATGTAAGGTAAAGCAACTATATGTATATATGTATAGGTGGTATATTAACAGTCTGTGTATGTATATGTGGTATATCAACAATATGTGTGTATGTATATTTGGTATATAGCAACACTATGTATATATGGTATAGCAACACTATGTGTATGTATATGTGGTATATTATCTATCTGTCTATATGTATAGGTTGTATATTAACAATCTTTGTATGTATAGGTGGTAAAACAACAATATGTGTTTACGTATATGTGGTATTGCAAAAATGTGTGAGCATGTATATGTGGTATAGCAACAATATGCGTATATGTATATGTGGTATATCAACACTATGTGTGCATGTATATGTGGTATAACAACAAGCTGACTATATTAATAGGTGGTATAGCAACAATCCGTGTATATATATATATATATATATATATATGTGGTATAGCGACAATATGTACATAGGGCAAATCAATAGTCTGTGTATATGTTTATGTGATAAAGCAACAATCTATGTATATGTATATGTGGTATAGCAACAATATGTGTGTATGTATATGTGGCATTAATTGATGAAAGAGCGAACGAACGAATGATAGGATTGAACGATATGATCGAACGAACGATCGAAAGAATAAACGAACGACAGGCGGACGTACGAACGAACACACAATTGAACGAACTATTCACTGAATTAATTTATTAATTATGGGTTTAAAAGGGATGGACAATTCTCAAGTATTCATGATCAGGAATGTAATTGTGGTTTAAAATGTAAAATTCAAAAAGACATAAAGAAGTAATATTTTAAGTAGTCTCATGCCAAAATATACTTCCCACTACTAGACATGCATCTAATGCGTGAAGAAATTTGATAAAGGGCGTACTGAATATCTAGATACACACTCTTCACCCCTTTTACTAACATGTCACTAATAACAGACCCTTCTTTGAAAACATCTGTGTAGGGCCTACTATATTTATGGATATTTTTTGTGAACATCTATATATTGACCGCTAAGATTTGAACACTTTTAAAAATATCAAGGAAAACGGAGACATTTCTCGTATTTACTAAATTATTCGTTTGTAAAATACTGTTTTGAGCCTCATTCTTTTATTCAAAGAGAGTTTCTTTACTCTTACTTAGAAGTCAACTGCTAAAGACGTGTTGATCCTGGAACATTTATTTTTCTACTTCTTGACCGTTTCTGTTTAAGTTGACCTTGCACTTCATCCTCAGACAAATATCTTGACTGAGATAAAGGAAAACTATTCGCCATGGAAGCTTAAAAATTGTATACAGCCGTATGTATAGTCTTTATATAATATGTTTCACCCATTACGTAATATGAATGTCAATAGTTGAGTACGTTAATAAAAGGTTTCTTAACCAAAGATTGATCTCAGTCTACTATCTGAACTTATATAAATGTGAAATTATCTCCGACTGACATCAGGGTACGATCTTGTGTGATATAACCATTTCCCACGTGAAGGCAGTCTCCAACACATTTGCAATCGACGACGTTTGAAAATATTGTAATATAATGATAAATTGCTCAAAACCAGCAATTTCTCAGTTTGCCACAACTTTTATAGAACTATACCTTTATTTTGAGAGATTGTTCGTGTGTTCGCCATGACATGACAGTCCCATACTCTAGATGTGTTGTTTATAGGAAAGGGATACAAGACACTTACCTTCAATATACTGCATATATATATGTGAAGAGTTGATCGTAAATGGTGACTTTAGTCAGCTACATGTATATAGACTAATATTTGGGTAATCATTAGTTTAAACTTATTCATTTTACATCTTTTTTCAAAACATGCTTTAGAATTATATTAATCACACTCGATGTCTGCTCCTGTAGACTTAATCAAAGCGCCGAAGGCACTGTAGTGGCGATCGTGTAGAAAATCCTGCAAAGTAACAAGCAGTATCTCTGTGTAGGCCTTGCGGTTTTCAATAAAAGTGCACTCTGGTGCGTGTACATTTGAGTAAAGCTCGATCATTTGACAGTAGAGTAATGTTGGTTTGCCAGAATGTTTGTCTTGGTGGCCGAGTGGTTATTGTCGGAGATTTCCAAAGGCATGTCTTGGATTTGATCCTTAGTAACGGCCGGCATGCTGCCCTTGGATAATTCACATTTCAAAACCTAGAGTGTTTACCCAGGATGCACGTATAAGTGAACTGTCACCATGATGTAACTGAAAAAATGTTGGAATTGGTGTAAAACCACGAAAAATACCTCAAGAAATAAGTCACTATGCAAAATTGAAGAAAGATCTCCTGGCTTTCTTACACCAGTACTGACTACTCCACAAAAAAAATCCGAGCAACTGGCTGCTTTACCACACAGACTGTCTGTTAGCCTATTGGTGGAAGACGAATGCCGCTTGTCACAGTGACCTTTGTCAAACGTCGGAAATAATGTTAGCCGTGCATGGTTTCGAACTGACAACTCCTGGGTTGGGTTAGGAGTGTTCCAGTGAGACAAATAATATCAAACTAAATTTCACTAATTAAGGGGGTATAGCTCTGGCATAACTGGACAAAGTTGACTTGAAAGTGAGTCTGTCCCTGAAATTATTCTCATATACAGTCAAACCTGTGCTAAAGTCAGGCTTTGTTTAGCAATACCCTGTTTATAGCAACCAATTTTTTTATTTCCCGATTACTATCAAATGACCCTGTAATTAACCCTTCCCCACGTACAGATGCTTTATGACGCCTCTGGCAACTTTTGAAACCGAGCAATTTCTTCTTTTGCCACAATGTTTTTAATTCTTTTTAGTAATTACCTACATTTATAGAACTTTTCCGTGTTTTTTCCTGGATATTCCCAAAGTCATCTGCTGCAGATGTGTTGAATGTGGAGAAGGCTTAAAGATCACCTGATTGTTCTCTTCCCATGGATGGTCTTTAAACACAGGTTTACTCAAGTAAGAAAGGAACATGTTAATTAAGTATAACTTCTCATGCTTAAACCTTCCCTACGTACAGACGCTAGCCGAATTATTACTTTTGTTAGAAGGTATAAATGTATGAGAATTCCGAGAATTCAACATAGAATCTACGAATAATGCAATGATTTCTGAATTACCTACCTTTCTATCCAAATTCCATTCACGCTCTATTTACAATGGAAGTTGTTTTTCCAACCAAACGTCGGGTGACCTTACAGGCACTTGCTTACTATGTCTCAATGGGCGTATGTCTCGCCCAATAATTGTCTCTGTCTCCAGACACGAAAAAGGCTAATGTCTACATTTTTTAACTCAATTACATTTTAGTTCGATAGTTCCAAAATCGTAGTATCAATCTTGTACCAAAATAGCACTGACATTATTATTGTTAACCATGTCTCTGCAGAAATGATGTTACCACAATCGCCACAAAAAGTCCCAAAGGCAGAACCTGCTCATCTCGAGTTTCGTGACCTTTGAAGCTTGAATATATCACACAGCAGTATAATTTTTGCTAAATGATATTTGTCATCCTTTAAATAACAAGGATGTAAACGATTATCACGGTTTAAAATCTTGACTTTAACAAAGAATAACCTCAGTCTTCTATCTCGAGTGATATAAAGGTCAATAATTAGTATCGATCATAAACGTTTGGATATATTACACAGCGGTTTAACTTCCTCAAATAATATTTTATGCATGGGCGGATATGGCTGGTTTTCGAAAGGAATAGAGCTTTCATTGATATCTAACTACTGTATAAGTTTGATTGAGATACAATCGATAGTAAATGGAGGCTCTATTGTGTTCACAAGCTGTATTATAGCAATTTTGACAATTTCAAGAGCCATAATCCAGTCATGCAAGGGCACATTTGACTGGTTTTCGAAAGGAACATAGCTATCATCAATATTTAACTACTATCTAAGTTTGGTGAAGGTCAGATAGTAAATGGAGCCTCTATTGTGTTCACAATATCTATTATAGCAATTTTAACAATTTCAAGAGCCATAATCCAGTCTTTGCATGGGCGGATCTGGCTGGTTTGCGAAACGAACCGAGCTCTCATAGATATCCAACTACTGTATAAGGTTGATTGAGATACAATCAAAGCTGAAGACTTTATCACGTTCACAAGCAATTGTTTACGGACGGACGCACAGACAACGGACACAACGCCATGGCATAAGCTCTTCTGGCCTTTGGCCAGTAGAGCTAAAAACCATAAGAGTTGCTTTTCCGAGCTGGTTATCTGGGTTCTCTGTGTATTTGGTAGCTACATGCTCGCTCATTTTAGCTGTGTCGGGTAGAACTTAGTCATTCATGCGGAGTGACGATAAGTCAAGATCTCACATGGATATGTGTTTGGGGTTTAACACAGTTTTCATCGGTATTATAATTATATAATGGTTATCTGTTTAACCCGTATTAGCAAAGAAGGTATACGATGGAAGGTATACGATGTAGGTTATCAAACAACATCAGTTAAAACATAACGAGAGTTTACATACAAGAAATTTTATTTGATGTCTGTCCATAAAGTTTCTCTGTCGACAAGTAAATATAGTTGAATGATAAATCTATAGTACATAATGATGCTAAAGTGCTTTAAGTTGTACATGTACAAAATGAGATATTTCACAATGTGTTTGTTTAACCCCCCAAAAATATACAGACATGATTTATTTTTACAAGGTATAAATAGCAGATGAGATTACAACCTTTACTTACAAACTGAAAATTCATTAACTGTTAACACGATATGTAATACTAAGGAGACCTCTGCTTTAAAAATACAAGTTGAAATATTATAAAAAAAAGGAGGAATTGCTTGAAACCAGCCATTTCCACTCTTCTTGCAATGATTTCTCTTTCTCCAGTGCATAAGTCCTCCGGTGTGTCTCTATTAAGGATTCAACTGTCAATAATGTTTGAATTATGATAATGATATCCTCATCTAAACCTACTTTCCTAAAACCAAACGGAATTTTGAATCAAGAATCTTTTGGACATGATGAACATTATAAAATAATGTAAAACTATCTCAACTAAGTGTGAACATGATAGTAATGGACCAGTCCAATGTCAGCATCTTGACACTTCGAGATGCAACCATTTGATGAGTTTAAATCCACCATTTGATGCCTTAAAATCATTGTGGGAAAAGGAGATAGTAATCACAATGGGCAATTTCACCTTCTTCAGACGATGTGAAAGCTGTTTTCACTTGTGTGTCGAAATATCCAATGTTCCAGCTCTAATGATTTCCACTTTCAATTGTCTTCGAAGCACGTGACAGTAGACATTGAATATCAGGTAAACGATCAATGTGTATCCAAGCTTGTTAAAACTTTCCAACATGCAGAAGTAGTCCCACACATTTGCAGCAGACGAGGTTTAAAAACATTGTGAGAAAAGGAAAAATGTCTCATAATGACCAATTCTCCTTTTGCCACTCTGTTTTAAATAATTATACTGTTATTGCTAGAGATTCTCCATACATTAGCCAAGCTGTTTTCAAAGTCACCAGCTGCAGATTTCTTGTATGTGGGAAAGAATTAATAAAGGATATAATTTCAAATGCCTTTTAAAAAGTGTACACCAAATATTCTGAAATATCATTCAGGTTTTAATAATACATTCTCTCTTGGAAAAATGTGTTATTTGAATGAAGAATGTTTTAACTTGCAACACAGAAATACATGACAAAAAACTTCAAGCAAAGCATTTAAAACGCAGAAAAGTCTCCCCGGAAATAGTCTGTTCTATCATTGTACTTGGTAACAGCAAGTCTCATTGTAAGTATAAGTTTCAGCAACGTTTTCTTATTTAGGGACACTTTCTCTTTTCCACAATGTTTTCAAAAGTTGCCTGTGTAGATATCTTCAAATGGGTACAGGACCCTTACCATTAAGTAGACGACCATAGTGAATAAACAGCAGAAAATTTACAAAAACATTGTGGATAAAGCAGCAATTGACCATACTTTTTCTCTTTTCAAAAGGAGTGCATTCCTACCCCATCAAGCTTCTGTTCAATTGTTGTTATGGCAACAAAACAAAAGTACACAGAATATCCCAGCCTACATGAAAATAACTGACAATTACATTTCCTTCAGACAGGACATTATCCTACAATAATCCACGGGACCAGACAATTTATCATAAAGCATTGAATAAAAGACTACTATGTTACATCAGTTCCTTGGGATTGTTTTTTGTTTTTATTACAATGTCAAAAAACAACGGGTCCTTTAATAGCTTTACATTGACTAACTTGGCTCTGTACAGTTTTAGTTTCTATAAGTTTACAATTTAGCACCAGAAGATCTTCTAACCCTGATACCCGATAAATGTAAGTCTTTTAAGTTGAAAACAACACGATTGGTAGCTTTGCAGTAAAGAATATTCAAGTCCAACTTTGAGAAGCATTTGAAAACATAATTGGAATAGGGAAAATGGGCCTATCAATGGTTTCATGCAGAACAGCTGAAAGTACAGTTAATAACAATATGTAGTTTCGAACATGTTACATGAAACCAACGAAAAAACATTGTTTCACATTTCCCTGCTATGTTTTCCCAAGCCATCTGCTACAGACTTCTATGGGTTTTACCAGAGTACAGGGTTAAATTCAGTCTATACACTTTGTACATCAAACATCCGTAGAAACGCAAATCCAAACCAAAATCCTTATTTAGCACATTTTTAACAATTTGTCACCACCAACAAATTAACACTTTCCTACATAAAGACGCATTCCAGCGCCTCTGCAGCAGATGACTTTTGAAATCATTGTGGCAAAAGGAGAAATTACCCAATATAAGCAATTTCTCCTTCATCCGCAATGTTTTCATTATACCTTCAATAACAGCCATTTTTCTCGCTTTGCCTAAATCTCTTTAAAGTCGTTTGCTGCTGATATGTTGAATGTGAGATAGGGTTAATTGCTACGCACTTTGTAAGTTCAATAGTCTTGTGTTGAATACATGGAATATTAATCTGGGAAGAGTGATAAACATATGCATGAGAAACATGATTTTGGCAGTAGAGCTCAATAACGATTTATCTATCTATAGGGAAAATTTACCGCAGACACATGAAAACATAATTAAGACAACTGCCCTTAAGCATAGCTGTATACAATACTTTATGAACGACTGTATAACGATTCATCATGTAAACGAACACTAGAACAGTCACAAAAGAACTGTATCTGCCCAATTTCGACGGCAGTTGTCCTATGATGTATTCACACGTTTGTGATAAATATATAGATTTTCAGTATCTCAATTACACAACTGAAGGATTGTTTACTAAATAACGATTTTATATTATTAGGCAACAGCTTGTTCCATACTGGTGTTGCTACCTCATATCATGAGATGTATTTACACTTGTATGGAACTCTGCCAAACGATGTGATACATGAATTAAGTATTTTTACATCTACATCCATCTTCTTTGTACATTACTTTACAAAACGTGCTGAGATCCTTTGGCTTATCTTCCATTTCATTTTGTACATTAAACGCCCTTTCCCACATACAGATGCATTCTGACGAATCTGCTGCAGACGACTTTGGAAAACATGGTGCAAAATAATGAGCAATTTTTCTATTCGTCTGAATGACTTTTCAACATGGAATTGTTTTCTATATATTTGTCCATGTCTTTTTGCAGTCATCTACTGCATATGTTTTTCCGTATGTGGGAAAGGATTAGCCCATAGCGGTAAATATAAGAAGTAGAATGAAAGCAACATAAACTCATGTACAAAGGTTGCAAGCTGCTGGAAACGTTATGTCTTACTGTCTGAACGCACAATATAATCCTGTTCCACTTACAGACGCAATTTGATGCACATGCAGCAGTCAACTTTTGAAAACAGTCTAACAAAAGGAGTAATTTTCTATTTTGCCTAAATGTTATTAAAGTCGTGTGCTGCAGAATTGTTGTATTCGGGGAAAGGTTACTTATATGCCACAACATCATGATGGCTTCAAGCAAAACAGATGTAACTTCATATAGTAACAAGATGTAGTTACAACCTTCTTGCACGATGACCAATTGTGTGATCAATTTAGGTAGATATGCAATCCAATAAATATGCAATCTATACAGAGTTCATGTCGTGCAGTAAACTCTCCATATATCTACCTCCATGTTGAAGCTGTTTGATTATCTTTACAGGATAGTTTCCATTTATACAGGGTGAACAGCGAAAAAGTTAGATGGAATGAAGATTTTAACAGGTTTCAAATCTTATTACCCCTGCTTTGCTTTTATTTTTGATGGAACTCAGATGTCACTACCTACTTATTTTTCCCTGCATAAGTGGGGGCCAAAAAGGTACAACACAGACCAAAGGAATAATTCCCAAGATTCATTTCCCTAGGTACACCCGACACTAAGTTATAATAGAGAGCTATTTACGAGGTTGTGGGCTGTCTGTGAAAAGATTCAAATGGATTATTTGTACAGTTTGTTCAGTGGGTCTTTGTAACCAAAGACAGAAGTATATACATGAACAGCCCTCACCTATATATTGATCCACATCAAGCGTTACGTCTACATACTGTGAAGACTCGGGTAAACCTGTGCATCTGCAATCTCATCAGAGCCTTCTCAGCCTGCCTTTCTTGTGATAATCTTATGTTTAGTTTCTGGTGAAAAGCTATAAGTGAAGCCCACTTTATTTTACACACATGAGCTGTTATGTCATGAAAGAAATGGAAACGCTATATTGCGCAATCTTCATACGCATCATCAGAAAATGTAGCACGTTTCTTAATGCGAATACCTATAGATCAGTGATTGTATTTTCTGTCATAGCTCACTTTAAATAGACTTAGTAACAAATAAGTTGACCTTAACACATTTATGTTACAGAAGCAGGAACATAATACATATAGGTGGGCAGAGTAAAATGGTCATGTCTATACACTAAAGAGTAGTTGTGACATCAATGCTGATAACTTTTCTGATTCCCTAACAACAAATAACAGACTGAAGTATCCCAATGCTTGTTTATCCCTTACAATCTCCGGCTTAATAAGGCCTATGCTGGTAGGATTTATATATCATGATCTTAAACCTTACATGACTTACAAACCCTATGTTATGGGTACTCTCCAAGATGATTCTTTCGAGTACCCACAACATAGGGTTTAGATAAGTAATAAGAGAGAGATAACGTTGGGATAAAGACCTGTATGTTACTCCTTATTTAAGCCTATGATCAATCTACTAGGGCAGTTGCTCAAAATATTAGAAGGGTGAACACTGCTTTTAACATAGAGTTAAGTCCTGATATAGCCAGTGACGTAATGAGATATAAAAACCGATACTCTACAATTTTGGTATATATTTAGCACTTATTGACAAATCACTATATACAGCGTTTTTCACTTTATACAGGTCATGATTATTTCTTTTAAAAAAAATGTCCTATGTACATTCCAGAAAAGGCTATATCAGGACTTTTTCCACATTAAAAACGGTTCAACCCTTTTCCAGTTGAAGACCAGTTTTGAAAACATTGTAGGGATAAAAAAAATCATTCATTCAAAGCAATTTCTTCTTTCCCCACAAAATTCTTACTCTCTTGATATTTTTATTTAAATTATTTTTAATTTGAAGATAGCCGAGTAATGAAATACTCAGATTCAAAGTTTCCAAAATGACGGTCAATCAAGGGTCTACATGGAAATTTAAGGAATTTTAAAACAAACATCTATTAAAACTATTCCAGTCATTCTCTGCATGAAAGATCATCACTGTGTAGTTAAAATTGATAATGTTCGTATAGATTTTCCTGATCTGTCTTTAACGAAATGCCATGATTTTTATATAAATTACTGGACATATTGGTATTGGATCATTCAGACATTCATGAAAGTACCATTCTACCTCCTTTCGAGTGCATTGGTCAGAATAATGGTTTCAGTTGTCCATGGACAGTTGATTTTCATTATAACAATGATTTGAACCCTATAATGATAGGTCATCCTGGGCCCTTCTAGGGACTCACATAGGCAAAACAAGAGGGGTTTCTGTACAGATTATGGTTCTATTTAACAAGTTTAATTTGATTCTGCTCTTCTAAATAGTTAATTGTTATTCTAAACAACATTTGCAACATACACATTTTAATGTGTTTGCATCGGAAAACTGTTATATCACTGAGTAGGAAAAAGAGAAAACGCTCATGATGAACAGTTTCTCATTTTCCTTCAACGTGTTTTCCTCTTTTCTAAAAGTATACCTTCACTCATAGAAATTTCATTAATTTGTCTACCTTGAAAACAACTCTTTATCGTTCCAGATTCTTAATTATTTATGGTTTTGATGTAAGTGGTGCAAGACAGCAATCTAGTGTACTTATTATATTCAATTTGCTTATAAACTAGACCAGAAAAACAGTCAGTTTATCATGGAAACAGGTTCTCGATACTGTTAACCATGTACAACTGTAGATGTATATTACAAGTTATCACCCAAAATAATGCAAAACAAAGAGAACACTGTTAATATATACAATAATAAAGTGGAAAAACGGAAATAACAAAAAGATTCAAACAAAGTCTATACAGCAAAGTATATAATATAAAGCAATTACATTTAGCTCAACAAAATTTAATACACTGAATAATATGTAAACCAATCAGTAAAATAACAATGATTCGGCAATAAACGATAAATAGCTACATGCCTATAATATACATGACATGTAAAGTAACTCATTACCGCCTAGTTGCCAGTAATTGGGACCAAATGTTGATCATTTGCTTAGAAATGGTTTCCCAATCTAGTTCAAGAATGTTAAAGGACTTTTAAATCACTCACAATGCGTTACTTTCACCCTTTTCTCTCATACATGACGTTTCTCTCATCATGAGTAATTCCTCATTTTGCAATTACCTGTACTCGTTTTTGGGCTTTACGCCACCTTCAAACTGTTAGAGCTCAAGTTTGACATGGACATTACAAAAGTTGTCTGCTGCAGAGAGAACAAAAGATCACCTGTAGTTTACGGCCCACAAAGAATTTCTCTTACAAACAATTAGACCGCTAATGAGTAACAATCCCAATAATATTTTAACAGAAATACCAACGCTTTCAACTCTTGGAGGCTTTTTCTTTCGCCTTAAGAAATTTATTACAAAACATCACAGGAAAAGTAGGCACTACATTCTGCAAGCAGCCTCTCCATCAATTCCTGTCAATGTTTTCACCTGTATTTTGCAAGTTTAACCAATCACTACCATCATCATTAATTCTGTTCATCTTGAATCGTGAAAGCAAAAGTTAAATATTCTCCTAAAACAAGGGCAATTGTTTAACCCCTTCCCACATATAGTCATTATCCAACGCCTCTGCAGCAGACGACTTTTGACAATATTATTGCAAAAGGAGAAATTTTTCATAATGAATTATTTCTCCATTTAATTGTTTTCCAATTTTATGATTTTCCCCAGATTTGTTGTATGTGAGAAAGGGATAAGGAAAAATCAAGAACAATATATAACAAGGGCACCGCAAAGCGGATGCATCCCCTCGGTATTTTTTTTAAAAATATTGCTAAGAATATGGCCAATGACCTAGATATTTATGTTATGTGGCAGAAAACTAATGTTATTTGTCGTTGCCTTTATTAAATTGTTATTAATGTTATGTACCAGAGAAGTAAGTGTGATTTGTCGTTGTCTCCGCCTTTGCCCGTTGACATTTACAATCAAAAGGCTTCTAGATCTTACTGTATACTAAATGTATGGCAAGTTTGGTTATGATCTGCCAAGAGATGATCAGTGTAGAGTGCTCACAAGGCTGTTTATATGGGAAAATAGTCAGTCCAATTTTGACCTTGACCTTAAACCTTTGACCTGTAAAATGATTAGGTTTCTAGACCTTGCCATATACTAACTGTATACCAAGTTTGGTTAAGATATGTCGAATGATGTTTAGTGTAGAGTGGTCACAAGGTTGTTGATATGGAAAAATAGTCAAAGTCCAATTTTGACCTTGACCTTTAACCTATGACCCTGACATTAAATAGCCTTCTAGACCTTGCTATATACTAACTGTATACTAAGTTTGGTTAATATCGGTCGAAGGATGTTTAGTGTAGAGTGGTCACAAGGTTGTTACGGACGGACGCACGAACCAACGAACGAACGAACGAACAAACAAACGAACAAACAGACAGTCCCGTTACTATATCCCTTCGCAAACTTCGTTAGCCGAGGCGATAAGTATAGTGAAATGGGAAAACAGAAAGCTATACATAGTTTACATGATACAAAATGGTTCTACTTACAAGCTACATACACTTTCAACTATGTACAAAATGTCACTTTTACAGACAATTCAAAAACCATAGACCCCTCTCCCAAATACAGACGCTTTATTACACGTCTACTGCAGACAGTTATTAGAAAACACTGTGACAAAATGAGGAATTGCTCAGGGTGCCGACAATTCATTTTGTTTTTCACAAGATGGTCTGATGCAGAGATATTGTGAGTTGTCTGTGCCCGGGAGAGGTTTTATCTTTTAACATCTCAGCTGGAGAAAACCTTTGAAAATAGTGTGGCAAATGCAGGTGTTTCTCACAGCAATCTCTAATTTCACTGTTAATGGTTTCAAAATAATTTTTAAATGATATCTTTCCATGGTTTGTCTTTAATCGCATCTGTACAGGCTTAAAGTTCTCTAGTTTGAGCCCTGTACATGGTTTTCTAAAATGAACATCTAAAACAAAACAAAGCAAAGAAAAATATAATGTGGGCTAAATCAGTGATGATGACAGTCAGCTATCGAAGCAGCTTATATATACATACCTTATACCTATATCATCATATGTGGTCTAACTCAGTGATGATGAGCTATCGAAACAGCTTATATATACATACCTTATATCTATATCATCATATGTGGTCTAAATCAGTGACGATGACAGTGAGCTATCGAAGCAGCTTATATATACATACCTTATATCTATATCATCATATGTGGTCTAAATCAGTGACGACAAGAGAAAGTTGATGCAAGGCATCAATGTCGCCGGAAAAGACTGCATTGATTTATATATGTATTCTTGACTTTCCTTAGTCTATTCAAACATTAGGAACGTAGTTATGAAAACATTTGCTTATAAATTTTATATACATACCTATACATTAGGGTATCTATAAAAAATTAACGAAATGTGTACACATTTATCTGGCTTAAATTTAATTTTGCTGTTGTTACTTATTTAAATAATAGTATTCAATCATATAATTTCAATGTTTGTCAATCTTATTCGAATCACAAGGTAAATATCCTGGTATTGCTTTAAAGGGAGGTAATTTGAAGAAAACAAAAGTCTTCAAAAGGAGAAATATATCAGCATTACCGTCTACAGTTTAAATTGTTCTATTGTTTGTGGATTTAAAAATGTTCTTTTTTTCTTATTTCTACATGTACATCGAAATATTGCGGCTTCTCTTTGACGCTTTGCGTCAAACATTCGTCTTGTACTTGTCTTAAATAAAATAATATCACTCGCTTTTTCATATCGAAATGCGCATGCGCGAAAATCGATGTTAAAGGTCACGAAACTACACAACAGAATAGGGTCTATATTTAGCTTAGAAACAGTTCCTACTTTAGATATTCATGGATTAACATTATTAAATGAATTCTACACAAATCAAGACATCTCTTTGAACATGAAAACAACATTTAGTAAGTTAAAATTGCTATTAAAAGGAGAATCCGAAATTGACCTCAATGATGACACATAAGAGTCTGCATTAGGGGGTGTTGGTTCACGTCTTGAAGGGACCACTTTTGTCTTCGTAAATAAGACAAAAAACTTAAATGCGAGTGAAATAAAAAAAAATGCAAACATTAAAAAATCGGAATATTTATTTCATTTTAGATGTGTCATTAATTAGTGTTCGTAAACAACCACAATTGTAATATGTTCAAATCATCTAGATTTGTTTCTTTCTAATAATAAGCCGCCCTCCCATGTGATTTCCGAAAAGCTATTAAAAATAGAAGTCGCGGGCTTCTGCCCGGCGACTAATGACAGTGAGCTATCGAAGCAGCTTATACATACATTATACCTATATGAGCCGTCCCACGAGAAAACCAACAGTATGGCCTCTACGTAATGTATCGACCGAGATCAGCATGAGCAGTCCGTGCAGGCTAATCCGGGCCGACGCATTCTGTCTCAGGAGTGATAGAGGTATAAAGTAATGATTCCTGAAACAGAAAATCTACAGGAGGCGAAAAGTGTCTATCCCGATAAACCTGCGCGGCATGCTTAGGCTGATCCGGGTCGATACTTTACGCAGAGTCCACACTGTTGATTTTCTCACGGGACGGGTCATATCATCATATGATCCCGTCCGTGGGGATATTTCTAAACAGTGTATGTTCAGATAAGTCTGTACACATGCTCCGTATAAAGAGAACCTACACAAGCTATCAGGCTGCTATCTTATGCATGTATTATGTCAAAAGTATAGGTCTTGATCAGACTGGATGCACAGGCTCACAAGAGAAAACCTGTACCTTTTCCAATGGATGGGAGCATATATTCTTTTAAACACCTAACCTAGGTAAAATGTTGAATAGACGGGATGGAATTCCCTCAAGGGAAGGTGAGAGAGACAGCAGACATTAGGGATTTGACATTGGATTATATGGGTAGATTAGTAAGAAGGTGTGAAGACTTTATTGAGAATAATTTGATTAACTATAAAAAAAACATTTGTGACACCGGGTTAATGTGCGAATGTATTTTGAGTATAAACATATTTGAGACGAACTGAGTGTATTAATGAGAAAAGGCGTGTGTATTCTACCTTCAAATGCAATACAAAAAGAAAATCAAGCTACGGCTAAGCGTGTGTGTCCCGTGAATGATGGCGAATTCGCAACTGCGGTTAACAGTAGAGAACAAATATAATTCAATGTCTCAAGGGTCATGTATATGCCACTGACAGGTGGGTTTCTTTATTCTCAAGTTATATGACTGTGTCCCACGGACAGACCATGATACTTGCATGTTGTTGTTATGTTCTTGTATGTCACTTTACACAATTATTCTGTCATATAACTGTATCTCAAGGGCCATGTACATGCTGTATATATGTTGGTCTGTTTGTTTTCAATTGTGTATTATGCCACTCTCCACAATATTCCAAGTTGGTTTGTTGATTTTCAATGTTGTTTCATGTCACTTTCCTCAATTATGCAGTTATTTCACCACTGCGTGTCAAGGGCCATCGACATGACACTGACAATTTTTGGTTTGTATGTTTCATTATTCGGAATTGTGTTTATATGCAACTTCCAAAATACTCAATTCAACTGACTGTGTCTCAGTCTGTGATAATTGGAATTTGTGTGAAATATCAGTCTTGAATAAGTGTTTTTCATGTCAAGCGTCAAACTGTGATAATGATTGTGTTTTGCTAAACATCAGTCTGTGATCATTGTTTTTGTTTTTTAAACACCAGACTATGCTAAAGCACCATGCTTTCGAGACTCGTCTGATGCAGAGGCGTCAGAAAGCGCATAGGTGTGAGAAATGGTTAACAGCATGTAGTCATGCCTGTTTAGCGATAGAAAGTCGTCTGATGCAGAGGCGTCAGAAAGCGCCTAGATGTGGGAAAGGGTCAACAACATGTAGCCATGCCTGTTTATCGATGGAAAGTCGTGTGATGCAGAGGCGTCAGAAAGCGCCTATGTGTGGGAAAGGGTTAACAGCATGTAGCCATGCCTATTTAGCGATAGAAACTCATCTGCTGCAGAGGCGTCAGAAAGCGCCTAGATGTGGGAAAGGGTTAACAGCATGTAGCCATGCCTATTTAGCGATAAAATTTCGTATCTCGCAGAGGCGTCATAAAGCGCTTAGATGTGGAAAAGGGTTAACAGCATGTAGCCATGCCTATTTAGCTGTGAAAATTCGTCTCTCGCAGAGGCGTCAGAAAGCGCCTATATGTGGGAAAGGGTTCACAGCATGTATCCATGCCTATTTAGCGATGAAAATTCGTCTGTAAACATAGTTTAAAATTCACGCAGAAAATGAAATCATTCATACCGTATGCACTGTTATTGTAAACATAGTTTAAAAGTCAC
Source organism: Serripes groenlandicus (assembly GCA_031761405.1). Classification (NCBI taxonomy): domain Eukaryota; kingdom Metazoa; phylum Mollusca; class Bivalvia; order Cardiida; family Cardiidae; genus Serripes; species Serripes groenlandicus. The sequence continues at coordinate 11,604,998 of JASEVX010000013.1, read as the reverse complement.
GCAGAAGATGAAATGCACTGTTATTGTAAACATAGTTTAAAAGACACGCAGAAGATGAAATGCACTGTTATTGTAAACATAGTTTAAAAGTCACGCAGAAGATGAAATGCACTGTTATTGTAAACATAGTTCAAAAGTCACGCAGAAGATGAAATGCACTGTTATTTTAAACATAGTTTAAAAGTCACGCAGAAGATGAAATGCACTGTTATTGTAAACATAGTTTAAAAGTCACGCAGAAGATGAAATGCACTGTTATTGTAAACATAGTTTAAAAGTCACGCAGAAGATGAAATGCACTGTTATTGTAAACATAGTTTAAAAGTCACGCAGAAGATGAAATGCACTGTTATTGTAAACATAGATTAAAATTCACGCAGAAGATGAAATCATTTATACCGTATGCACTGTTATTGTAAACATGAATTAACAAAGTGGTGCAGTGGTAGAGCGTTGAACCCTCGTATCAAAGGTCCCAGGTTTGATTCCCGTCACGAGCGGCTTTTGCATTTAGGATTTGCCCACATAAATGGCACGAGTACTGGTTAAGTATCCTGGAAGCAGACAAAGAGCCTCAATTATATAAGCCGAAAGTTTGTTTCGCAGTCGATGTAAACAAATATGCTTTAAGTTTAAACTAAAGTATATATTAAGTGTATATGAATTTCAAAGCTGAAAACACATAGTGAATTTAGCATACATCGAGGGTTCACTTGAACACGTCGCTTAATCGAGGTAATTTATCGGTCCTTTTCGACTTGAATAGTCGGTGTTGTTCAGAACCAGTATTAAGACTTTAAAAATTGTAGTAATGGCTGCCCTCTTTGGCGCTCAGGGTAGCGGTGATAGGATAACGACTCTGACTGGCTGATGTCTGGATAAATGGACCAGTATAACTGGTAACTTACCCAGGAAACAGCGTGACTGAAACACTGTTAAAAGCGGCGTTAAGCACCAAACAATTAATCAACAAGAACCAGATGTTTTCAGGGTAAATGTTTGACTAGATAAACAAACAGGGAATATCTGGACTTCTCTGGATCTTTGATGATCGGTTAACTCGTTTTATTCCTACAGGTCTGCCTCTGATGCGTAAATATAACTCCCTGTTTAGTATAACCGATGTCGCTTCGTTGATGTACATACTGGAGGCAGAAGGTGTCTCTAATGACATACAAGAGAAAGTTGATGCAACGCATCAATGTCGCCGGAAATGCATACTGCAGTTATGCATAACACTAACATTATAGTAGTTGAATAAACAGTTATCAACCGAGGGGCAAATTGGAACATCAGGGGCGGGGTCAAGTGAAAATGTATCATAACTTGCATTGTTTTGTCAACGAAGTGAATGATAATTGAAGCCTTTCATTTGTTATGATCAATCTCCATTCCAAAGTAGGTTGACCATACACACAGCAAACTAATTATTGATCATACACAGTAATGGAAATGAGTAATCTTGACAATCATTAGTCTTAGTATGTATACAGTGCTTTCATTAAGGAATAATTATAAGAGTTGTGAATTTCACATACACTTTTCAAGATGTTTGTCAGAATATTTGAATGTTATCATTTATAAATAAAACTACAAAACAGACAATTTAGGATTTGCATGCAATAGCACGTCATTTTATGTTTCCCCTATTAAAGTCAACATTGGACACCTTTGCAGCAATCTACTTCTAAAACAATGAGATAAGGGTTAAATCGCTGAAGCCATGAGTTTTCTCTTTTTCTCAAAATGATATTAGCTTAGCATCCTAATTATATCATACTTTAACAAATCATGAAATGTAGTCCAATATTTATAAATAAGACCACCTTCGAAATATAATATCAGCTAAACAGTTAAATCTCATAGAAATTGTTGTATAATTTAAACTTAATTTCGAACATAAACTGAGATCTACAACATGTTAATTTATTGTAATTCTTTCCTTCCTTTTTTATAATGAAAATAACAAACTACTCATGTTTTAAAATTATATTATGATGAGCGCCTTTGTGTCAATGATGCATAACAATATGCAGATCGGAAGCAATATGCATTTAGGGAATTTAATGACACATTTACAATTGTCAAGAACGAAATAATTTTGTACGAAAGACCCGATTCGTGACCTACATTCTTCTTCGCAGAGGTGTCGTTCTTGAAACCCTCTTTATAGGCAGAGAGCGTTCGTTCAAAGTCATTTTTCTATTAAAACCAGTTTTATCTCGGTTTGTTCTTTTCTTCATTTGTTTCGAACTAAATAAACATTTTAAATCACCTATAATTTACTATTTGTAAGTGAGTGTAAAGAGCGGCTCTCTGCAAAGGAGATTGATCTACGCAGTTGGTATTCGCGAGTCACGCGATCAACAGTTTTAGCTTAGAAACAGTTTATATTTTAGATATACATGGATAAACATTATAACATGAATTCCTCACAAATCAAGACATCTCTTTGAACATGAAAATAACATTCAGTAAGTTAAGATTGCTATTTTAAAGGAGTATTCGACGTGAATTTTACTTGATATTGACACATAACAGTCTGCTTGCTGCAAGTCTCATAGGGACGGTTTTGTCTTCGTAAATAAACCCCCAAATAAGAGATGCGAGTCAAAATAAAGAAACTACTAATACTTAAAACATCGGAATATTTATTTCATTTTAGATGTGTCATAACTTAGTGTTTTTAAACTAACGCAATTGTAATATGTTCAAGACATTTAAATTTGGTTTTTTCTAATAATAAATCCTCCTCCCATGTGATTTCCGAAAACCTATTAAAAATAGAAGTCGCGGGCTTCTGCCCGGCGACTAATTATGTCCTGACAGTTTAGACTACCTAACCCTTTCCCATATACGACACAAAATCTCTGCAAATGTGTCAGCCTGTGGGTAAGGGTAACCCATGCTTGTAAAAGTATTTTGAACACGCACGGTGCATGTTAGCGGGAGATACAATGCAAAGTGTTCCTTTCATAGTGTAGGTGTCATTTAACAGCGGACAAGTTTTCAGTTATATCACGGCGTTTTATGATAAGTTACCAGTACTACTGGACCATTTATCAGTCAGTCAGTCTTCATGCTAACCCTTCAACCCTGAGCGGCCCAATAAAATTTCTCCGTGATATAACTGATATGATGTTGAAAACCGGCGTAAAAACCCAATTAAACAATAAACTGTGATATCAGAGAACTGTATATGATAACTGTGATTGACTTCTTCGTCCGCCTTGCTGGTGTAGCTAAAGAGAGTCCGCCTCGGTGCGGGATGTTGCGGGTTAGATCCCCGGCCGGGTCATTCCTTGGCGCTCAGTGTTGCAGGATTAGCATAACGATTTACTGACTGGTGTCAAGATAAATATACCATATAAACTAGTAACTTTCCCGGGAAACGCGATGATATAACTGAAATATTGTTGAAATCTGCGTAAAACACCAAACTATTAATCAATAAATCAATTTATTTACTTCTAGATTTCCCTCGAATGTTGGAATTATGTTTTTAATTGACTTCTAGGTTTCCCCGTCGAAGATTGGAATGTCAGGATAAATATACCAGTGGTAACTTTCCTGGGAAACGCGGTGATATAACTGAAATATTGTTGAAACGTGCGTAAAACACCAAACTATCAATCAATAAATCAATTTATTGACTTCTAGGTTTCCCCGTCGAAGGATGAACGATGTTTTTGACATCTCTCACAGTCACATAGAAAACTACGCGTGGTCATATAGGACATCCACGTGATGCTGACATGTGCGGGCTCCAAGCAGAACATAGAAAGAGATAAATTCGTGAAAAATATCAAAGATGTTATCAGGTGTGCATTTTTTTCAGGTATTACCTTTTTTATTTGACCATGATTTTTGACTTTGTTTATGCAAATGTGTAATATGTTTGTGGTAGTATTAATAAACTGTTCTTATACTTAAAAACAATCTTATATTTATTAAGTTTCTTATTTTATTTAGTTACAGGAGGGAAATTAGTGATTTCGCCAAAATGTCCTATCTAAAAAATGCTGGACAAATGGTCCAGTTCCTTATCGAAACGTTCGTCGGCCAGAACCTCCGTTCACCGGGAATATCACAGACATGTTTTCCTCCCTAATAAAACTCAATAATCCCATACACATAAACAAATATAGTGATAAAAGCATGTTTACAGTTATGAAAAAGGAGATCATACAACATATAATGATGATTCTGTATATATTTCTTATTGTAAAAAGATTTATTTAAATTTGATAATGATGAATTTATGTTTCTGTAAATATCCAGTATCAAATAACTCAAGCATCTCACGCATGACGTATATTTACAATAATGTTCTATTCACATGTCAAATAAAAATCACGTATTGAGCGGTGCTCTGCGAAACCCTTTTTTAGCCTAATAGGTATACTAGATCTGGTTCTAGACTGGTTGCGAATGTTTTAAGGTTGGTATTCCCAGATCCCCCTATCAATTACACTATATGAACAAACATAGATAATGATGACACTGCTTTTCTTATTGCATTTGCAATGTTATTTTAATAACAATTAGTGGTGTATCAGTATTTCAGATGACTTTGGTGAAAATACTTAAAACGGATTTCTCGTTCGACGCTGCAATAGAAATGTTATGGTCGATTTCGAATTTAACCATTTTAATACATCTTACTAGATAGTATATTGACCATAAACACCATTGGTGCTTTTGATCCCGTACGATTTCCTATAATAAGAGTATTATCACTTGGTCTGTACGCCAAACAATACGGATCGTTCATTCCCTCCTTAGATGTTAAGATAATAGTCTGCTTGGTACCGTCACTATTCACCACGTGTAGATTGTTAGAGTCTCGTCCACACACCATGACGTTGTCATACGCGTCAAACAACACACCACGACTAACATTAAGCTGACTGTCAGAATATGTATACAGTGTAGTTCCAGTGCTGTCAATACACTGCACGTCATTATTCGTATTAACAACGATTCTGTCACCGGCACTGTTGACAGCTATGTAGTAAGGATAACCCTGACTAACGTTAAACGTGTTCACGGTGTCACCAGTCATTGTCAGTACCTTAATCGTTCCCCATCGTCCTGTACGATCGTGACAGGTGACGTATATTCTATTACTTTTATAGTCAACACCCCAACACTGCATTCCGACTTGAATTATGTTACCCTTCGCAATGGCACCGGAAACATTCAAGAATTGAATGCATTTCTCATTACTTTGAGTCACAATGACCTGGTTCTCTGATATAACCGCCACATCCCAAACATGGAGAATTTTCATCTCGAATTCCATTGTGAAACCTTGTGAAAATACTTTGACCGAACAGTCCCATTTACCTTCACACACGACTAATCGCCCGTCAGGCATGAACGCGCATCCCGTGACACAACTAGTTGAACCAATATCAATGTCTCTTCTTGTCACAGACGCAATTTGCTGGAAACAGATTCGAGAATCATCCGACGATATTGGATCATCTATTTTGAATGTACCAATTGAAGTTATATCGGACATTAAGGTGACGAGTTGGTCGGACTTGTGAAATTCTAACTTGCTTGGTTGTATTTCCTTCAGTATATTGTCTGTTGCTTCTTCCCCTTCGTCTAATTTGTGTTTCTGTTTCGTCATAAGAACAAACATGGCATCTGCATTTGCATTCCCAAGACATTCAAATGAATTAATAATTTCTTGTATCTCTTCACTCAGTTCGTCTGATAGCTTAATATCATTTTCGGCATCAGCCATTAGTTTATTTTCTATATCGGAAATAGTGTCTTCCATATCCTTCGCTAATTTCTCAATCCATTTAATGACTTCCAATTTCAATTCAATAACTTCCTGTATAGATTTTCTGCAACTTATTTCTATCTGTATTTTATCGTTTTCCCTTGAGTCCTTTATTTCTTTCATATCTGACGATAAGGATCTGGTCTTCTCTAAAAATAATGCAATGTCATTCTGTGTCTGTGCTTTTTGCGCAATTTCCTTCACAGCCTTAACTTCACATCGTCTGTGTTTTGATCTATTGCACCGGTCGCATATGGCTGCATCATGACTTAAACAGAACATTGTTAAGTTTTCTGTTTCATGGTTTGTGCATTTCATGACGGAAGCGATCAGTGCATTCTGTTTAATCGACCTCCTCTTCGACATGTCGAATGATTTCAGATCGTGATCCCGTGTAGCTCTTAAACTTCGATGGAATTCTTCACACGCATCGCATAGATATTCTGAACAAACCTGACAGAATGTCCCTGCGTGTGTGTTTACCCTTCGAAACGTACAAGGATCACACATCCTTGTGGGGTCTTCGTCGGACATATTTGTGTTTCCAGCAATGGCTTCAGCCATTGTTTGTTGAGTCTGTAATAAAATTGAACAACTCTGTTTAGATTCGGCAAATAATTACTATCAAATTAAAACATTAATAAAGTAAACGCGTCAAATATACCTACTATATGTTTTCGATGCCATAATAAATATAGATTACCTTAAGTAGTATTATAGTTTCCTTTTAATAATGCAGTTGGTGGTGTTAATGATGATGACATGATGATATTTGTGGTTTAATTGAGGATGATATGATGATTGTAATGGTGGTGTAATTGATGATGATATGATAATTGTGGTGTTGTAATTGATAATGGTGCTGTAATTGATGATGATATGATAATTGTGGTGTTGTAATTGATAATGGTGCTGTAATTGATGATGATATTATGCTGTTGGTGGTGTAATTGATGATATGATAATGTTGGTGATTTAATTGATGATAATATGATGATGTTGGTGTAATTGATGATGATATGATGATGTTGGTGGTTTAATTGATGATTATATGATGCTGTTGATGTCATTGATAATAATATGATATGTTGGTGGTGTAACTAATGATGATATGATATGTTGGTGGTGTCATTGATGATGATATGATGACGTTGGTGTAATTGATGATGATATGATGATGCTGGTGTAATTAATGATGATATGATGATGTTGGTGTTGTAATTGATGATGATATAATGACGTTGGTGTAATTAATGATGATATGATGACGTTGGTGTAATTCATGATGATATGATGATGTTGGTGGTGTAATTGATGTTGATATGATGACTTTGGTGGTGTAATTGATGATATGATGATGTTGGTGGTTTAATTGATGATGATATTATGATGTTGGTGGTGTAATTGATGATGACATGATGATATTGGTGGTTTAATTGATGATGATCTGAATGATGTTGGTGGTTTAATTGATGATGATATGATGACGTTGGTGGTGTAATTGATGATGATATGAAGATGTTGGTGGTGAAATTGATAATGATATGATGATATTGGTGTAATTAATGATGATATGATGATGCTGGTAGTGTAAATGATGATGATATGACGATTTTGGTGGTGGAACTGATGATGATATCATGATGTTGGTGGTATAATTGATGATGATATGATGATGTGGGTGTAATTGATTATGATATAATGATGTTGTTGGTGTAATTGATGATGATATGATGTTGGTGGTGTCATTGATTATGATATGACGATAATGGTGGTTTAATTGATGATGATGTTATAATGATGATGTTGGTGTAATTGATGATGATATGATGATGTTGGTGTCATTGATTATGATATGACGATATTGGTGGTCTAATTGATGATGTTATAATGATGATGTTGGTGTAATTGATGATGATATGATGATGTTGGTGGTGTAATTGATGATTTTATAATGATGTTGTTGGTGTCATTGATAATGATATGATGATGTTGGTGGTGTAATTGATTATGATATGATGATGTTGGTGGTGCAATTGATTATGAGATGATGATTTTGGTTGTTTAATTGCTAATGATATGATGATGTTGGTGGTGTCATTGATACTGATATGATGATGTTGGGGGTTTACTTTATTATGATATGATGATGTTGGTGGTGTAATTGATTATGATATGATGATGTTGGTGGTGTCATTGATAATGATATGATGATGTTGGTGGTTTACTTCATTATGATATGATGATGTTTGTGGTGTAATGGATTATGATATGATGTGGTTGGTGTCATTAATAATGATATGATGATGTTTGTGGTGTAATTGATTATGATATGATGCTGTTGTTGGTTTAAGTGATGACTCGATCTAGCGATTCCCCTTCATGTATACGCTTACAGCTTTATACGTAAATATAATGATAATCAAGACTCGGTCATCCGTATACATTAATAAGATTATATGTTTGCGTGTTTCGACTTGGCGCGGACTTGGGGCGGTATGTGCTATACACAGTTAATATGAACCTGACAAAAGAGACATCATATGTCATATTAAACATTAGCATTCATTTTGACAAAATGTACAATATAAAGGTTCAAACATACCTGTTGAACAATTATTCCGCTTAAATAATCAGTCGCAATACCTCAAAACATATTTAAGTTAAGCATTTCGTATCCTTGCTAAAAAAAAGCCGCATTTTAATAGGTCAGCTTAATATACATGCGAAATAATACATTAGTAAAAATCCTGCCGTTCCGTTTAAACGGTTTTGTGTCTTTAGCTGGTTGCATTTAATGTGTAAACGAGTTTATAAGCTATGTACGTATATGCAGCGAATCATTTACAACTTTTGCACTTACATGCTTGTTTTTAATTTCTTCTCAATACAAATTTTCAGATACAAATTTTCAAATTTAAAGAATTATAATTTTATTTGAAGAGGTTTTTATATGTTAATGTGGAAGTCATCTGTTGGGTTATTTTTCTACTTTGCGTTATTTGATACCTCTGTTGACTTGGCGGCCAAACATATTTCACAGTTATCGTAAACGTATGACAGTAGACTCTCGATAACTCGACTTCGCAATGAAGCCGTAAATTACTTCGAGATTTCGACGTGTTAATACTTTACTCATTTAAGCTGTATCTGCCTCATTATTCATTTATACTTCAGTCTTGTTAAAAACAAGTGTTTGATAAAAAACATTTCAAGGTAAAACAGCACACAGGCAGTTCTGGTTGATTGTATGTTCAAATATAACTGCTACTACGTTATTTTCAAAAGACATTGCCTTTCCCGGAATGGTTTGAGATAAGCGATATATTCGAATATTCGCATGTTCGAGTTATTGTGACCTCACCGTTATTGTTCGTAATCATGCATGTTTACATTAAAAATGACAGGAAACAAAATAAACCTCAGAACCAAACTCAAACCCAAAAAGAAAAAAAAGGATATCAAATTTTGAAACTATGTGTTTTATGTCATGTTAAGGTTAAAATGTAATAACACATACCAAGGAAACCTTGTACAATCATTGTTTGTATTTTTATATTTCGTAAGTAACATGTATTATATCAATACAAAAGAATGCCATCGACAGAACCATGTATATAACAGACCGTTGACAAGAACGACTGATTAGTCAGTTAAATTATCCCACATCTTTCGGTTCAACTTTGGACGTTTCTACAAAATAATTCGACAGCCATTGTAAGACAAATATCAGTTATGTTAACTGGAAATCTTCGAAAAGAGTAACTAATATGTGTGCCCTCTAAACCCTTTTCAACATACAAAACATCTATAGCAGACGATTGTGAAAACATCTTGCAAAACATATGGGACATTTCTGTGAATGAAAGTATGATAATTGACAAGAGTTGAAAACATTGTGACACAAGTGGAACTTGTAAAGAAGTAATATGATAATCCAGTAAAACGCGCCGCTTAGTTTTGTTTATCACGGTCGATGTCTGCGTTGTGGAGACTTTTAACCAGTACTTGCACCGGTGTTTGAAAAGGTCAAATGACAGAATGACAGAACCCGCGCATCACGGGATTCGAACCCGGTACCGTTGCTAAAAGGGGCCGACGCTCTACAACTGCACCAATGTCTTTCATGTGCAGCTCATTGAGAGTCAACAAGAAATTCTTCAATTTTGTAGAGTGACCTGGTTTTTGATAGACTTCCTTTTACGGTTTTATAACATTTTCAACATTATTTCAGTTATATCACGGCAACAGTATACTTATTCATGATCCCTGGTTTAAGACACTGGGTTTCGAAATGTGCCTTGCCCATGGGCACTCAACCATGACCGCTGTGATTAAGGAACAAACTTTGGATGCTCAGTTCCAAATCCCCGACGCTAACCACTCGGCTTATTTAAAACATATGCTACCAATTCAAATAATCTGACAAAGTTTTAACATGCTTTATTCGAAAATCCGGTCTCTAAAGTGTACTCAATATTTGTTCTTAAATATGGCCGAGCGACCTTGAAGTGAACACACGAAGATTCACATAAAATGTTCATATGGACACATTGTCAATCTTAAACAGTTAATTACCAATTACAAATTTATTTTGTGCTCCACTGAACCCATTACCTCACATTGCTGTCTAGCTTTCTTCCGGGTTAAAAACATCTGAAGTAAAACTAGCGGATAATATTTAACCCTTTCCCACAAATCAACGCTTACTGACGCCTCTGCGGCAGATGACTTTTGAAAACAATGTGTCAAAAGAAGAAGTTGCTCATGATGAGCAATTTCTCCCTTTGCCACAATAGTTTAAACTGTATTAAATAATTAAACTATTAATTGTAGAAATATTTCATATGTATGTCGATATGTTTTCAAAGTCGTCTGCTGCAAATAGTTGTCTGTGAAATCAGCAGTGGTCCTTAATTTGAAAGCATTTAGGCAAAAATATTCGAATATTTCTCATATTGGAAAATTTCTCTAAATTAAGATACAACTATTGAATTGATGTGTATTTCTTTGTGAGCAATTTCTCCTTTAGCTTAAATGTTTTCCAAAAAGTCATTAAGCTGCAGATGTGTCTTCATGGTGGAAAAGGATAAAAGAAGAATAAGATAAGCAAATTATAATAATAATGATAATATTTTACCACTCTGTAATCACTGTACCATTATTATGACTGAAGATGATATTTTACCCCTCTGTAATCACTGTACCATTATTATGACTTAAGGTAATATTTTACCCCTCTGTTATCACTGTACCATTATTATGACTGAAGGTAATATTTTACCCCTCTGTAATTACTGTACCATTATTATGACTGAAGGTAATATGTTACCGCTCTGTAATCACCTGTACCATTATTATGACTGAAGATAATATTTTACCCCTCTGTAATCACTGTACCATTATTATGACTAAAGGTAATATTTTACCCCTCTGTTATCACTGTACCATTATTATGACTGAAGGTAATATTTTACCCCTCTGTAATCACTGTACCATTATTATGGCTGAAGGTAATATTTTACCCCTCTGTAATCATTGTACCATTATTATGAATGAAGGTAATATGTTACCACTCTGTAATCACTGTACCATTATTATGACTGAAGGTAATATTTTACCCCTCTGTAATCACTGTACCATTATTATGGCTGAAGGTAATATTTTACCCCTCTGTAATCACTGTACCATTATTATGACTGAAGGTAATATTTTACCCCTCTGTAATCACTGTACCATTTATGCCTGAAGGTAATATTTTATCACCCTGTAATCACTGTACCATTATTATGACTGAAGATAATATTTTACCCCTCTGTAATCACTGTACCATTATTATGACTGAAGATAATATTTTACCCCTCTGCAATGACTGTACCATTATAATGACTTAAGGTAATATTTTACCCCTCTGTAATCACTGTACCATTATTATGACTAAAGGTAATATTTTACCCCTCTGTAATCATTGTACCATTATTATGAATGAAGGTAATATATTACCACTCTGTAATCACTGTACCATTATTATGACTGAAGGTAATATTTTACCCATCTGTAATCACTGTACCATTATGATGACTGAAGATAATAGTTTACCCCTCTGTAATCACTGTACCAGTATTATGACTTAAGGTAATATTTTACCCCTCTGTAATCACTGTACCATTATTATAACTGAAGATAATGTTTTACCCCTCTGTTATCATTGTACCATTATTATAACTGAAGGTAATATTTTACCCCTCTGTAATCACTGTACCATTATTATGACTTAAGGTAATATTTTACCCCTCTGTAATCACTGTACCATTATTATGACTGAAGATAATATTTTACCCCTCTGTAATCACTGTACCATTATTATGACTGAAGATAATATTTTACCCCTCTGCAATCACTGTACCATTATAATGACTTAAGGTAATATTTTACCCCTCTGTAATCACTGTACCATTATTATGACTTAAGGTAATATTTTACCCCTCTGTAATCACTGTACCATTATTATAACTGAAGATAATGTTTTACCCCTCTGTAATCACTGTACCAATATCATGACTTAAGGTAATATTTTACCCCTCTGTAATCACTGTACCATTATTATAACTGAAGATAATGTTTTACCCCTCTGTTATCATTGTACCATTATTATAACTGAAGGTAATATTTTACCCTTCTGTAATCACTGTACCATTATTATGACTTAAGGTAATATTTTACCCCTCTGTAATCACTGTACCATTATTATGACTGAAGATAATGTTTTACCCCTCTGTAATCACTGTACCATTATTATGACTAAAGGTAATATTTTACCCCTCTGTAATCATTGTACCATTATTATGAATGAAGGTAATATGTTACCACTCTGTAATCACTGTACCATTATTGTGACTAAAGGTAATATTTTACCCCTCTGTAATCATTGTACTATTATTATGAATGAAGGTAATATGTTACCACTCTGTAATCACTGTACCATTATTATGACTGAAGGTAATATTTTACCCCTCTGTAATCACTGTACCATTATTATGACTGAAGGTAATATTTTACCCCTCTGTAATCACTTTACCATTATTATGACTAAAGGTAATATTTTACCACCCTGTAATCATTGTACCATTATTATGAATGAAGGTAATATGTTACCACTCTGTAATCACTGTACCATTATTATGACTGAAGATAATATTTTACCCTCAGTAATCACTGTACCATTATTATGACTGAAGATAATATTTTACCCCTCTGTAATCACTGTACCATTATAATGACTGAAGATAATATGTTACCCCTCTGTAATCACTGTACCATTATTATGACTGAAAATAATATTTTACCCCTCTGTAATCACTGTACCATTATTATGACTTAAGGTAATATTTTACCCCTCTTTAATCACTGTACCATTATTATGACTAAAGGTAATATTTTACCCCTCTGTAATCACTGTACCATTATTATGACTGAAGATAATATGTTACTCCTCTGTAATCACTGTACCACTGTTATGACTTAAAATAATATTTTACCCCTCTGTAATCACTGTACCATTATTATGACTGAAGATAATATGTTACCCATCTGTAATCACTGTACCATTATTATGACTGAAAATAATATTTTACCCCTCTGTAATCACTGTACCATTATTATGACTTAAGGTAATATTTTACCCCTCTGTAATCACTGTACCATTATGATGAATGAAGGTAACAGTTTACCCCTCTGTAATCACTGTACCATTATTATGACTGAAGATAATATGTTACCCCTCTGTAATCACTGTACCATTATTATGACTAAAGGTAATATTTTACCCCTCTGTAAAAAATCATTGTACCATTATTATGACTGAAGGTAATATGTTACCACTCTGTAATCACTGTACCATTATTATGAATGAAGGTAACAGTTTACCCCTCTGTAATCATTGTACCATTATTATGACTAAAGGTAATATTTTACCCCTCTGTAAAAAATCATTGTACCATTATTATGACTGAAGGAAATATATTATGACTGAAGGTAATGTTTTACTCCTCTGTAATCACTGTACCATTATTTTGACTGAAGGTAATATGTTACCCCTATGTAATCACTGTACCATTATTATGACAGAAGGTAATACTTTACCCCTCTGTTATCACTGTACCATTATTTGAGCAATTTCTCATTTAGTCACAATGTTTTCAACATTTCTCAGTAATTAAACCTTTATTTACATATCTTTTCAATGTTTTTGCTCACATTAATGGATGTATGTGACTGTCTACAGACATAAGCGCTTCAGGATCAAGCATGGATTAAACAAAAGCCCTTGTCATAGAGATTAAAGCTGTTATTAAATCCAACTAATGACATGGATGAACTCTCTCCTGATGTGTAATAGTAAATGAATGTAACGTTTTAAATACATGTATGTTTGTTCTATTGAATAGTTGTAATATATTGTCGTGTTCTGCACTCGTTTTGAGGCTGTGCCTTTTCCATATTATTTCGTGATGAACAAATCTTGTTTTAAGTCCAATAAGATAAAGGTTATATTCAATAGTGTAGATCCTCCCATAATTCCTCACTGTGTCATGATTCGTAAGAGTACTTAAGATGGCTAAGAGGTTGACTTAGGAATACGGTATATGAAATACGCCCATTATCTATATTTTATCTTTTGTTTACAAACAACAAAAAGTAATAAAAACCTTATCTAACTCTTTCGTCACTTGAATGTGTAAACATTGACAAAGAGTCCAATAAGCATTCTAGAATATATGATGAAGTTATACGAAAATATTAAGTCACCAAAAAATAGAACATACACTGGGATGAAGTGTATCGATATGTACATGTATCAATTGATACAAAATTTAAAGAAAGCCCCATTATTTTCGTCCTCGTATTAATACATTATAATTAGCGATCAATTATTGAATGTTAAGCCCTTAACATTTATTTCAAGACTATGTTTATCCTTTTCTAAAAATAGTTTCCTTTTATTATGTAATCATTAATTATCATAGTGAGTTGTTCATGATGATATGATGATGATGTTGTTCGTGGTAACGAATTCCAGTCGTTTATACGGGTATATCTATGTACCTAAATATATGTGTAATCAAGATTCGTTCCGTCGTATACATTAAGAAGATTGCGTTTATTCATGTATTGACATGACCCGATCCTCCGCGGTTTATACGCGTATACCTATGTATGTAAATATGTCTGTGTTGTATTCTTATGTAACCCTGACCTAAACAGCTACATTAAACATTATCTTTCAGTGTGATACAACTGTAGGATATATAAACGTTTAAACATACCTGTTAATCAATTAGTCTCTGAAACTAATCGGTCACAATGCCTCAACAAAAGTCTAAGTTAATTATTTCGTGTCCTTGCTATATCTTCTACTTCCGCATTCTAATAGGTCAGATAACACTAAATACATCTGCAAAATAATCAGTTAGAAAAACCTGCCTTTCGCTTGAAAGGATTTCGTTTCTTTGACTGGTTGCATTATATATGTAAACTTTAGGGTATAAGCTATGTTTACATGTATGTACGTTGTGCATTTGCTTGAATAAGAAATTTACACTACTCGTACAGTGAATTTAGAAAGGGGGAATAGAAAATGAACTCAATTCTGGCGGGTTTATAGATAAGGGTAATCTTTGTCTTGTTTTGTTCTAAAACAAGAACTTATGTGTATGTATATGTAGTATAGCAACACTCTGTGTATATTTATATGTGGTATAGCAACAATTTGTGTGTATGTGTACGTATGAGGCGCCGTTTTACTATTTATCACTTATTTTTTTATATCAAATATTCGAATTCCTGATATCAAAAAATCGAATTTTTGATATCAGAAAATCTATTTCTTGATATCAAGAAATAAAGAGTATTTTTTGTTATCACATAAATACCCTTATTTTCAAGTTGAGAACAAATCACGGAACAACGATATCCAACATGTGTGATAACAAAAATACGTCATACACGAGACTACTGATGACGTCATTTTGACCTTTATCTTTATTATGTTTATTGTTAAGTTGTTA